>VWYO01002945.1:25109-37403 GCA_013400275.1 Rhadina sibilatrix | reverse complement strand
TCCAAGAAACGTCTCAGCGGGCAGCTGAGGGGGAGCTATCCCTCACGAGCGGGCCAGGCACTGACACCCACGGGCCGCCCGGCCCAGCCCACAACGCACGGCCGTCCTCAGGGCCAGCAGGCTCCCCCCGCGCCGCCGCCGCCGCCGCCCGCTCCGCGGTGCCCCCGCTCCCACCCGGCACTCACCGCGCCACAGCCGCCCGCCCTCAGGCCGACCCTCTTGACCAGCATGATGCAGCCGCCCCACCTGGCGCCGCCGCCGCCCTCCCACGACGGCTGCGACGGCGGCGGCGGCGGTTCCTCTTCCTCTTTCTCCTTTGCCGCCCGGTTCTGGGCTGGCGGCGGCTCCGGCTCCGGCTCCGGCTCGGGGCTCATGCCGGTCCCACCATGACCCCTCCCGGAGCGGCCGGGCCGGGCCCGCGGCGGCTGCAGCCTCCGCCTCCGCCGGGATCACGTGACCGCGCGGCCCCACCTCCTCGCGCCGAACCGCCCCCGCCCTTGAGGCGGATTCGAACGGAGGCGCGCGCGGCCGCCGGCTTTCCTCCGGGAATCAGGGGTACTTGAGGTTGGAAGGGGCTTCTGAGGTCATCGGGTCCAACCCACGACCGAGGACCACCTTGTCACCTAGACCATGGCACTGAGTACCACATCCAGTCTTTCCTTAAACACCTCCAGGGTCAGTGACTCCGCCACTTCCCTGGGGAGCCCATTCCAATGTCTGGTCAGCCTTTCTGTGAAGAAATTCCTCCTGACGTCCAATCTAAACCTTTCTCGGCGCAGCTTAAGCCTGTGTCCTCTTGTCCTGTCACTGGCTGCCTGGGAAAGAGGCCAACGCCCACCTGGCTGCACCCTCCTGTCAGGTGGTTGTGCAGAGTGACAAAGTCACCCCTGAGCCTCTTTTGCTCCAGACTAAACACCCCCAGCTCCCTCAGCTGTTACTAATAGGACTTGTATAGCTCCAGACTCTTCACCAGATCGGTTGCTCTTCTTCATTACCTCAATGTCCTTAAATTGATGGGCCCAGAACTGGACACAAAATTTGAGGTGTGTGGCCTTACCAGTGCTGAGTACAGGGGACAGTCACTGCCCTGGTCCTGCTGGACACACTACTGCTGATCCACAAGGTGAATGTTTTCCAAACCAGTATTCTGTGTGCCTCAGTTAAACCTTTCTGAAGCCCTTGGTCCATTGTCACCGAGCAGATGTAATGGCAAGCTCAGTTTTCTCTCACTGGAGTACTGCAAGGCCAGCTGGTTGTTGCTAGCAGTGCCCCAGGCTCATCACTAGAAGCAGGACTGGTTATGTCCCAGTGCACCAGGTGTGCACAAACAGGGTGCTTTGAGGCAGCACGGCTCTGACATTAAACGTTGTAGCTACTGACTGACCCCGGAACATCAATACAGCCAATCAGTTGCCCAGTTGGAATAAGCTCTTCACCAGAGAGCTCAAAACCTCCTCACAAGGCCAGCACCACGAGGCATTCATATCCTGCAGAAGGATGTGTAACATCCTTCCATCTGGATATGATACTGGAGTCAAGCTGCTGCTTTTCCTCCACTGGTTCCTCAACTGTTCTCTACTAAGTACCAAACTAGTTACATGTTCAAAATTTTCAGTTTGCTAGAACAGTTAATATTAATTTAAAATGCTGTTTGCTGTCTGTCTGTTTTGACAGTGTATAACAAGCCATATGCCTCCTAAATATAGTGCATTGTGTCTTCTGTGATTCATTATCCAGTAATTTAACAAACATTCTTTTCTATCAAAGTAGTGTGCATTGGCTTAAAAGCTTTTCCTTATATGAACTTATTTTAAAGGACTTTTTTGTTTAAAAGCATCAACACTTTAGGAGGAACACTGGTTACTGTGAACTAAATGGACACAAAATTATTTTTTCTTATTATATACGGATTAGTAAATCTATATATATTATTTACATTTCCTTTCCAGCCCAAGCCAAATGTGTGTAGAATTTCATGCTTGCTTTCCACTCTCTTTTTTTGTTCTAGTAGCCTAGAAGCTCTTACAAAATGTTTCAATTCTTCAAAAATAATTACCATGAAATATAGTAATATTTTTTGCTCTTTTCATGACTTAACCATTTTTCTACTGACTTGAAAGGCAAGGGACTTTATCCTGTTACAGTTTTCAGTGTTGGGTTTTGTTGGTGGTTTGTTTGGGTTTTTTTATTAACAGGCTTCCAAAGGATAAGATTTTTTTAAATTCAAAAATATTCCTCAGTCAGAAAAGTATGAATTAATAAGCTTGATGTATCAGCCAGAAATCTGTCTGCCACATGAGGTTCATGTAAAATGTATTACTTTAATTCATCATTGTATTTTGAAAATTTCACCATTAAAATATCTACATATATCACTGAAGTATTTGATCATTTCCAACTATTCTGTGATTGTGTGATTTGTATGGTTGGCCTAGCTCCCACCAGAAAATGTCTGCAGGAGACCGGGCGGTGGTGGCCAGTGAGACAGATGATGGCACTGCAGCCATGTGGCAGCCCTGCTGGCCCCAGGAAGTGAAAGGCTTGTTCCCCTTTTCCATGCCATCCCATCTTGGCATTCACCTGCCTGGGTCTGTCATCGGGCTGCCAAGACTGTGTCAGGGAGGCAAGCTGGTCCTGGCCCTTCTGCTGCAGGAGCTCCTTCTCCACACTGTCCTGCTGCCACTTCAGGGAAACTTTGCTCTGCTGAGCCCTCTGCCTGGGCCAGGCCCAGCTGCTCCTCTGCAAATCCTTCATCTGCAAGCTTGGCAGTCTTCTGGGAGGCTGGAAACTGGTGTTTTCTCCAAAAGGATCTCCATTGCTGTCTTTGGCATTCACTGCCACCGGCCATCCAGGGAAGATGCTGACTCCTGAAGGAGCTGCTCTCCCAAAAGCAGGCATCCCAGGGCTCTTTATCCCTTCAATGCCTTCACAAGCTAGCTCAAGGCCCTAGAGCATCACAGTGGTTTCTGGGCAATACAGAGCCCTGGCAGCTGACCCCAGCAGCCAATCCCAGTGTAGGTGTTCCATGGCACTAAACCCCAGACACGGTGTCTGATAAGAGTTGCCACAGCACCCACTCATTCAAAACCACCAAAGTTCCATATTCATCATTTTCACAGTATGGGAGATAAAGCCATCTTGAATAGGAAATCATGATGCCAACTAGTTTTAGAAGTACAGAGGATCAGGATGAACATGACCTTTTGCAGTAGAGTACAGCAGCTGTGTGCCTTGGCTGCTGGGAAGCATGACTGCTGCTATCTTACTTTATGAAGGGGTTTTACCAACTTATCTGGAGCACCTTTTAAAAAGGTTGGAGTGTTCATACTGAAAACCTGCATTCTTACATGTATTAATCATGAGGAACATTAGTTTTAGGCACTGAATGTCTTGGTTTCAGAAAAAAATTTAACATACATGTAGCCCATACAAGTGAGCAGACAAATAAAAAACTACAGATCTTGCTCTTTTTGAAGAGGAACTGGACAGCTGATCTACTTGTGATTAATGGAAATTAGAGCCCCTGTAAAAGAAGCCTTGCTTTCTCAAAGATTTTCATGCTTGTTTGAGATACACAGTAAAATTGTGGTCATAGCCAAGTTGAAGAAGCAGAGCCTGTCTCTGAGTGTGTCCAATTCCTATGGCATTCAGTGGGAGCTGTGTGCCTGGGCAGGCAGACATAAAGTTGCACTGTGATTGGATTCACTGCAATTGTTTTAGTGAGATTAAAAGGCGATTCAGCACAAGTATTCCCAACTTGAAAGTAGTATTTTTTAGAGGTAGAAATTAGTAACTCTCTTGTAGAACACAATGCTTTATATGTAAAAAAAAATATGATTTCTTATTATTTAGATGATATGTTTCTAAAATTTTGTTGGTGTTATGTATAACATTCATGGGAGAGTTTACAGAAGTTTAGTACCTGTATTTGGGCACTTGCTTATTGTCATACATCTTCCCTCTTATTTTAATACAGAAAAAAGACAGAAATTTCCCTTTCAATTCAGTTTTATATTTATATAGGAAAATATACTGCTTGCAATATCTTAGTCTTCTGGTTTCAGAGATCTTACGGTGATACACAGGGATCAAAATAAAGTTGCTGCCTTCAACCTGTGAAATATCCTAGCAGGACAGAGAGAATAAAGCAAGGGCAACACAAGCACCAGGTCAGATTGACCTCTCTCCTCCTGATAAGGACAGTAGCATTTTACTGTTATTTACAGCATTTTACTGACTCAATAAGAATAGTAGAACAGAACAACCTTTACTGTTATCAAGGGCTTCAGAACACAACTGCTCAGTNCCATCCCATCCCATCCTATCCCAGGAGACTGTGCATGGCTCTTACTGCCATTTGGGGTGTCTTGTGCGAGATGAGCTTATAGTCAGCAAGGGCACAGCTGGCGAACTCTTGCAGGCTGGAAACTGACTTCTCTCTGTGTGTGGTTTTCTCTCAGGCTAGATTTTTCAGGTACATTTTTAAAAATTTATATATTGCAGAATAATCATAAATATACTGATTCACAGTTGTGTTATTAGTAACCTAAGAACTGCATGGATTCACCAAGGGGAAATGATATTTGACCAATTCTAATAGCCTTCTATGATGACATAGCAGATGGGTTGATGAGGGGAAAGCAGTGGGTGTAGTCTGCCTTGACTTCAGCAAAGCTTTTTAGAGTGCCTCCTATAACATCCTCATAGGTAAGATCAGAAAATGTGGGTTAGATNTACATCTTCCCTCTTATTTTAATACAGAAAAAAGACAGAAATTTCCCTTTCAATTCAGTTTTATATTTATATAGGAAAATATACTGCTTGCAATATCTTAGTCTTCTGGTTTCAGAGATCTTACGGTGATACACAGGGATCAAAATAAAGTTGCTGCCTTCAACCTGTGAAATATCCTAGCAGGACAGAGAGAATAAAGCAAGGGCAACACAAGCACCAGGTCAGATTGACCTCTCTCCTCCTGATAAGGACAGTAGCATTTTACTGTTATTTACAGCATTTTACTGACTCAATAAGAATAGTAGAACAGAACAACCTTTACTGTTATCAAGGGCTTCAGAACACAACTGCTCAGTTTTGGAGAAATAAATAAAGGATGTAACTTAGGGAAATAGAAGTCATGCAAAATGTTAGCAGGATGCTAGCTCAGTTCTGTAAGTCTGACAAAGCAGAAGTTAGGCAAAACGAAGATACTGTGCTTAAAAGTGGGAGGTGGGGGTAGCTAATGAATCAGTGTGTATGATAAAATCTCTACTCATCCAACACTTAAATGGAGGAAGGATCCCCCAGGTGAGCAACATGCTGCAATAAAGAATTCTTGCTTTCTATNTTCTAATAGCCTTCTATGATGACATAGCAGATGGGTTGATGAGGGGAAAGCAGTGGGTGTAGTCTGCCTTGACTTCAGCAAAGCTTTTTAGAGTGCCTCCTATAACATCCTCATAGGTAAGATCAGAAAATGTGGGTTAGATGACAGTGAGGTGGATCAAGAACTGGTTAAATGACAGAGATCAGAAGATCATGATCAGTGGAGTACGATCCAGGTGGAGGCCTGCAGTCAGTGGTTTTCCCCTGGGATCAATATTGTTGTTTATCAACAACCTGAAAAAGGAGATATACACTTAGTAAGTATGATGACAGTACAAAACTGGGGAAGTGGCACAACTTAAAGTTATGCTGCCACTCAGCAGGTCCTTAATAGACAGGAGAGTATGGTGGAGACACATGAGATGAGGTTCAGCAAGGGCAAGTGTAGGGTCCTGTACCTGGGGAGGAATAACCCCAAGTGCCAGCAGCCCTGCAGAAGAGAACTGCTCTGCAGAAAATTCTATCTACAAGGACTTGGGAGCAGCTCTGCAGAAAGGGACTTGGGAATCTTGGTGGATCACAAACGGACAATGACCTGGCAGTGCCCTTACGGCCACGAGTATCCTGGAGTGTATCAGGAAGAGCGTGGCCAGCAGGTGTTATGATTCAATAGATGTTAAATTCTGCTGCCCAAACTAGGGTGCAAATGAGAACAAATGTGTAACATCATCAGTTCAACAGTACAGGTTTTATTTTGCAAAATTGCTTGTATAACAAAAAGAGAGAGAGAGGGAGAAGGAAGTAGTGTTAGTAGAAGATAGTTACCACCATGGATGCGGGATCATCCCATAAGTCATTCGGTTCCCTGACCTTCTGGTGCTGGATACCCACCCCCTGGTTCATTCCCTAAGTAATTTTTAAATAGTACCTTATTCGCACAAGAAGCGAAGGTAAGAGTGGCTTTCAGTTCCTCTTCAGTAGGAGAATTGTCAGTTCCTGTTAGCATGAAAGGGAGAGGAGGAATGGCTTTGGCTATCACTCTCTCTTAGTTCAGTGGTCATTGAGGTCTACTCTGGCAGTTACATAGCATACAGCAGTAGAACATTGTAGTGAAAACCATCAGTTTCTGTCCCACCTAGGCAAAGACAGAACTGAAACTATTTCTTTTCCTGTTTCTGCTTAGGGATCACTAATGTTTTCTGCAACAAGTTTTGCAACCAAGTGTTTGTTTAAGGCATATACTATAAATGTCATTAACTCTCTCTTTACTGCAGGTCAAGGGAGGTGATCCTGCCCCTCTACTCGGCCCTGTGGGGCCACATCTAGAGTGCTGTATCCGGTTCTGGGCTCCTCAGTACAAAGAGAGACATGGAGCTACTGGAGAGGGTCCAGTGGAGTCCACAAAGATGATTTAGGGTCAGGAGCATCTCTGTTATGAGAAGAGACTGCAGGAGCTGAGCTTGTTTAGTCTACAGAAGACTGAGAGGACATCTCATTAATGCAGATAAATGTCTGAAAGGCAGATGCTGCTAGACTTTTAGCCATGTCCAGTGACAGGACACAGAGCAATGGCCTTCGACAAAAGCACAAGAAATTTTACACCAACATGAGGAAGAAATTCTTTACATTGAAGCTGGCAGAGCACTTGGAACAAGCTGCCCAAAAGGTTGTAGTCTCCCCCTCTGGAGATATTCCAAATCCAAGGAATACTTGGATGTGTTCCTCTGTAACATTCTCTAGGTGACTCTGCCTTTGCAGGGCATTTGGACTAGATGACCTCCTAAGGTCACTTACAGGTACAACAATTCTGTGATTCTGTGATTCTGAATGCTCAAAAGTGTTTGAAGATTAAAATAGACATTTTAAAGTACTAGGAACTAGCTAGATGAGAAAGGAGGTGAAAATACTACAGTATGTCATGAATCCATTAAGTCTTTATGCTGTTGTATCCCCATCTCAAAAAGGAAGTAATTAATAAAAGAACCAGGGAATAGCTTTCATATATGACAGATAACAGAAGAAAGGGAAGGATACAATAGCAGTTATAAAGTTGCAACTGGCATGGAGAAAGTGCTGTTATTGCTTGATATTCTGTTAGACAGGAAAAGGAGACATTAAATGGGATTATCGAGAAACAAGTTTAAAACCAACAGAAGCGTTTTTCCAGTCAAATTGTAACTAAATCTTTAAACCCATTTATACAGAGTATTTTGGTTAAAAAACTACAAGTGGTTTAAAAGATAACTACACAAGTTTATGGAATAAAACTCTATTAAGAGCTATTAACCAGTACAAAGTCTTCCAAGCTGTTGGCTGCACAAGGGTGGGTAAGTTTGTCAGGAGTCCCTCTGCTGTGATTGTGTTTTCTGCTATTTGCTTAAGGATACGCTGTCTCCAAACAAGGATAGGTGGAACTTTGGTGTAGCTCTACATATCTGTTCTTCAGTTTTAAGTCTCAAGTCTTAACAATCTTACAGACTCAGAGCCTTTGAAACAGAAATCACAATGGCACTGTCTGACCAACTTTCCAAGTATGCAGTGGTTGGTCTGAAAAAAGTAAAACTGCCCCATTTGTTTCAGTGGATGTGCTCCTTTGAAAATTGGTGATAAATTGTATGTCAGCACTGATAACCATAATTGCTGATCAAATAAATACCAAAGATCACAGAATCATTTGAATGCAGAAGATTATGTTGTTTGGGTCAACAGAGTTTGTGTAAGCAATCCCTGCAGCTTGTGAGAGTGCTCTGTCTAGGCAGGGTGCTGATGAAGATAGCTTTACTCAGTGAGCTGTCAATAAAACCACAGGAAGGCTTTATTAATGACACAATAGTATGTGAAAGGGGTGGGCCAGCTCACTCTGCAGCGCAGGCACTTGCCATGGTTTCTGCCTTGGGCCTGAGCTATATGTTACAGTAATGTGATGAACTGTAAGCACTAGGGATCAGAAACACCCTTCATTCTCTCCCTTCTCTATATGTCGTAGTTCCCAGTAAGAAGAGATTAGAACCAATGAACCATTTTTACTCTTCAATTTCTTTGTGTCATTATAGACAAGGAACAAAACCAGTGGAATATGTTCATACTGCAATTTAGCTGTGGAAGCTGCATGAATTCATTAATATTTTGCTCCAATTCATCATAGCCTAGTCCCCAACAGTCACTACAGTACAATTACATTCTTTTTGGGTCCTCCCATGGTTTATTAATGTCAGTGAGGGAAGACAACTTTGAAGGAAATTCATGCAGGCGAGCTACTCCGAGGACCATTGACCAGCATATTTCTATGTTGTATTTTTCTGCATATAGTCAAATATCTCATAAACCATACTTTTTCCACAGTGTTGCACTAGGGTTTTTTTAGAGTTCATCCAAGTAATAAAGTAGATAGCTTCCTCTTGTGCCAACCCATTGTAATAAATGAGGTAATCATAAAAGTAGCAAAGACAGAATCCTTTAAGGTGTAATCTAGTGTAGACAAAACCTGGAAATCTCCCACTTTCATTTGATAGTCTTTACTAATACAAAATACTCAGAGTAATAAAAAGATAAAAGCCTGTCAGCTATTAAAAAGAAGTCCCACTAGATGGGGTTATAGTTTCAAAGGAAGAATATTTTCTCATCTGGTTTGAGGAGAAGCAATTATTTTTTGCTTATTTGTTGAAATAGGCAACCTAATCCAGTGATTATGTTGCCATAATTTTGACCATTTCTACATTAAGCACAAACTATTTCAGCTTTATCTGAGTAAATTGGTGATGTGTTTGGGGAAGTGTTGCCACTGTTCATAGATTTCAGTGGCTGAAATCTGGGTTTTTCTTTGCTGTTCCTAGCACTACTTTATTACCGTTTTTATGCTGCCATACAGCAGTTACAAAAGAAAAAAAATAGAATAAATTGTCTAAATTTGGCATTAGTAATGTCATTGGTGCCATAATCTATGAACTGTTTGGAACAGAGGTTTTGTTTATTAATTTTTGTGAAAGAAAACCAGGTAGCACAGGGTTGCTGGGTATAACTGGATTTGAATTCTCCTGAAGTCAATACTAAATAATTACATTGAATATAATTATATAGTTATTCTAATAATTAATTAGTGGCAGGTGATTAATAATTAATTTATTAATTAATCAGTTCTAAGATCCTGGTTACTTTTCAGTTTTAAAAGAAGTTTCTCAATTCATTAAATATAGTTATAACCAAAAGAAAAAATGCATGCACAAAAATTCAATGAAAACAAATTGAGAGTAAAAGACAAAAGTAATTTTTTACATTGTCTGGTTTGTGATTATTTAAAAACTTACTTTAATATTCTTGCACCATGTATTTTTTCTTGTTATACTTAGAACACTTCAATTCCTACATCACTTTAATTAATAGGAATGCCTTGCATTTCACACTTTCAGAATGATGATAGGAATCTCAAGGGTCATCCTTCTAATTAATTTAATTGATTTAGATTAGTACTAAATAATTTCTAGCTATGGTTTTGGATACAAAAGATGGCAAATTAGATTTATCTTTTAAAACCACTGGAAGGAAAGAAAAGGAGGGAACTGAACAAGTACAGGAACACAGGGAAATTAAAAGTAACCTAGTGTAATATCAAATGTTGAGAATTCCAGTAACGGATATTGGAAAATCAAGCGTCTTCAAAAATTATCTAAAACTTATCAAAACTCTGGTTTTGGAAGTGATTTAATATCTCCCTTCCCTAGCCATAGTAAGAGTTTTAACTTAGTTCAAATTCTGAGAAAGGAATTTCTGACTTTGAATTGAACCTATAGTTAGTCAGTCATTACAACAGGAGTGTAAACAACAGGTGAGAAATGAGAAGACTACAGGATGAAGGAAAAGAAAAAAATTACAAACTGTGTGGGTTTTTTGCTTCACTTTTGGCTCACTGACTCTCAATATTTGAACTTTATCTTTTTTCCAGAAAAAAAGATTTCTAGCTTGGGAGCTGTCAGGAGTACTGTCATTCATTGTATGAAACCAAAAAATCATAATGAATATACAATGACAATTTGTTTTCTTCCAAGTTCTTTAGTTTAAAAAGTTTAATTAAAATAATTGTGTTCATTAATATAATCCTGAAAATTCTTACTGAACTTAAAAACTTTTTTTTTCCCTAGATTGTTCAAAGATGGCATTAGTAAATGGAAACTGGATTACAGGCTACTAGAGATTGTTGAATACTGAGATACATTATGTTAATTTGTATCATGCTTGCCAGATATCTTCCAATCTCATGTATGTATTACACTATAATTCAGCTCTAATGAAACTTTGGTGTTGCTAGTTTACTTAACTCTTGAATAAGAAATTCAGCTTTTGTTTAAATGCAACTTTTTTTCCTTCTCTGTGTTTTAACCTTAGAATCAATTAGAAGTCCCTTTTGCACTTTTTTTCCTTAGATCATGCATTTAATGCAGTTATAGCACAATAAAGGAGTTTAGCAAACTGTGGTTTGCTGAAAATCTAGTTTTGTATCCAAAAATTTACTGTTTGTTTTAACCATTGATGGTGACTACCTCTTACCATTACTCAATTTCTCTTGCATCATGAAATGTGTATATACACATATCCAGAATAAATGGATAAGGTGTTTGTATGGTGGTTTCTGTCCATTTTGAAAGAAGAATCCCATAGCCACATGCTATTTACTTTATTGGTTGCAGCAGAATAGATTTACTAGGCTTCAGGGAAACTAGGTTCATGAAGAACAGCTTACTGAGTCAGAAAATTTGTGTTTAAAAGCTTTTTCCCCTCTGTGAAAGAAAAAAGAGTGTGCATGCTAGAGAGCTGCTTCTGTCCACAGTTCTGGGGACCTTCCAGCTGCCTGTGGGATCATGATGCTATCTATCACAGGATACTAGATAAGATTCAAAGGCACAGGAGAGGACATTTCTTTACAGTCAGGTAAATATCTCTGCTGAAAGTTGCAGCACTCCTTGGCTGAGTGGCAAAGGAAGAAGAGGGCAGAAAATCTGCTCATGGTTCCTGTCTAGGGCCTCAGCTGTCAAAGACAGGAGAGCCACTAAATGAAGCAACCACTCTCTGATGCTACCAGCAGCCCCTGCCACTGTGCCCAGTGCTCCCCCAGCCTCATGCCAAAGCTGGCCATTACGTGCCTCCATGATGACCAAGAGACACCAATCTCGAGGGAGCTGTGCTGGCTGCCACCAGCATTCCACCCACCCTAACATGGCCACTACCTCGCTAGAAGTTGTGCCAGCAGCTCAGCCCCAGGCCACCCAGTGAAAGAAAAGTACAGAGGTCTCTTTGACCAAGGATTTAGAGAGTTTCAGCTCCCTGTGAAAGCATTACAGGGTAGGGTTTAGTGCCTTCTTATCTGTCCTGTAGATTATTGGCAATTGTACAGCTCAGTGGCAGAGGAATGAGAAGACAGAACTGTGTTGTGGTCTGGTGGCTTCTCTAACTGCAGTCCAAAGCAGCCACCCTCCATTACCATGGGCAGTCCCTGCCCCCTTATGCTTCCTTTCCTTATTTCATGTGTCAGCTCCCCTGCCAGACTGGGCTGGGACAGCCCTTTTCATACAAATCCTGCACTGTCATTGTTGCCAAATACTACCACCTGTGTTCTGCATACAACAGCACTACCACCACACCTCCAGGGCTGGTGCCAAAAGATGGAGGCTGCCTTCTGAGGCAGGACCAGAACAGGCACGCTGACTTAGTTCTGCAACACTATGACATGGCTATTACCTTCCCCATGTTGAGGTAGAAGGAACAATTAAATAATTTATATTTCAAGAAATGGCAATGCTGGAAATGGAAAATAATTGGCTGTAGTGGCAATTTGAAGAGCAGCATATTCAACAAAGTTTGAAAGAGAATTAAAGGCATCAGGTCCTCCTCACTGCAATACATTAAATATTTGTGATACCTGATACTAAATCTTTTCTATTTGAAGTGTAAATTTTGGAAGAAAAAGGTGCCTTTTTTTTT
>VWYO01002945.1:0-25072 GCA_013400275.1 Rhadina sibilatrix | reverse complement strand
TTTTTTTTTTTTTTTACTAAAGGCAATATTTCATACCCTTGGAATTAAAGACATGTAAAATGACAACCTTCTCATCAAGACTACTGATAATTTTCCAGCTGCAACATATTGGTAATTTCTTACTTTGTGCCAGCAGTTTTGGAAACAAATTTCAATTTTATTAGTGTTTAGTTTGTATACATCCATAAGAGTGAGTATTTAAAATGTTTTAATGGATTTGCTTCACATTTATCAGTGCAATGATGAAGATGAATCATTTCTATCAATATTTTTCAAGTAGATTATATGAAAGTAGGATAGACAGTTGTCAGTCAAGGTCAAGGTTTTATTCTTTTTGAATTGAAGAAGGTAATATGCACTTATTTCCCCTTCTTTATAGCAGTACATCAAGGAGTAGACATTAATTTAGGTCTTCTGCTAAAAGTAGTCTTGGGATACATTTTACAACATTCCTTATTTTTAAGTGCATGAAAATATTTGAGGTAATTTAATCAAATTTAGGTAAATGTCACATTGCTGGGTCATGTCCAGCCTCTCACCCACCAGCACCCCCAAGCCCTTCTCCCCAGGGCTGCTTTCCATCTGTTCCTCCCCCAGCCTGTGTTGGTACTGGGGGTTGTCCCTACCCAGGTGTAGCACTTTGAACCTGGTCTTGTTAAACCTTTTGAGGTTCTCATGCACCCACTTCTCAAGTTCTCCAGGTCCCTCTTGATGGCCTCCCAATTCTTCAGGAGTGGCAATAGCACCCCACAGTTCAGTGCCATCTGCAAATTTGCTGAGGGCATACTTGATCCTGTGTCACTGATGGAGACATTATCCTATTAAAACATTAATAATTCCAACCATCCTTTTATTGATTTAATTAAAATAGTAGTTAATTTCTGCAAAGTCACAAATAATTAATCATAAAACACAAGGATTAGCTGAATAATCCTATTATTAATTAACAGATCAGATAAATGAATCAGATTGATTCAGGTCATAATACATAGTCTGCTAAGTCTGTGGGATAATATTGAAAATTAGCCCATTATATTAGTCTCAGATTAATCAATGAGGAGGATTAAGGGATCCAGGAAACCTATTTGTATATCAAAATAGTATATGCTTCCAGTTTGAAAAGGGATATTGGCATCAAGGAGAATACATACAGGGGCCACATGGGAAATCTTGCTGGCTCACAGCAGTACTTAAAAAAATGAGCTACTATTTAGGTGTTCAGAAGTCATTTCTTATGGGAAATTAGTTAGAAGAAAGTTTTTCTAGGTTCTTATTTCTCTGCTTACTCTGCAAGGGAAAAAACATTCAGTGATGCTTCAGGCACAAGGTGAGGTCGACATTGATGCCATATTTCAAACACACTCATATATCAGTGTTAGGGTTTAGATCTCGGGATCAGTTGATGGTCAAAGGACAAGAATTGTAATGCAAATTACCACATTATTAAAATATGGCTTCATCAAGTGAGATCCAGTTTGCAACAAATATGGAACATCTTTAATTTTCATTGTTCTATATTTTAAAAGTATCTCTACTAAATACATATATGCCTCTCTCCTGAGTTTTTATGACGTTTAGTCATAGAAATAAATTATTAAAAAATGCCACCAGATTAAAATGCTGAAGAATCTTTGTCAGCAGAAAATGACAGGTTTGTTGTGGTATCAGTGGTAAAAACTCAAATGCAAGACTTCAAACTTAAACGGAAAAAAGGGAGATGGTGTTTGACCTTTATCAACACAAATCCTACTTCATTTGAGTTGAGTTAAATCATTTAAGATTAATTTACTGGCTACATGTGGGGGTTGCAAATCAAATCTCAGCCATAACTGTAGTGGGTGTTGCCTGCTCACTTTATATTATAACAATCATTCAACCCCAAATAGCTGCAGTTTAAGAGTTTGCAGCAGCTTGTACAATGTAAATGATAAACTAAGGAATATAGGACAATCATTTTGAAATAAATGAAAAATGCCAAGGTGGCAGAACATGCTTAGTTAAGCCTGAATTTGTTCAAGAAACAGAAAACATGGATATCAATATTCCAGCTGCGTACCAGATATTTTCTCTATTGAAATTTCAGGTGACATTATCCTTAGCCACTTAACTAGATCTTTTGATGATATTACTGTTCTTCTGCTTCTCTGCTGTGAAGCAAAGTTTCTTCTATTCATATGAAGTAGTATAAAAGCTGTTCTTAACGTTTTGATTTGTCTATGTCCTCAACCTTTCATATTGCATATATCAGCAATTAATAAGAAAAATTAAGTTATCACCTTTTATCCTCTTTATTAAAATAATGAAATATTAGCTATAACAGACATTTAATTTCTTTGAAGAGGCCTGGAGGTTGAAGCATTTACAGCATTTCACTTTGAATGACAGATTCATATACCCCCAGGCACTGTAGAGCAGTGTTCAGTAGCTTTCCACAAAAGGAATGATCATACAGCTACTGCCGCTCACCCCTTGACTCCAATTTCCCTTGGCAATGTCCCATTCAGAAAATAACTGGCTCCAGTTTTCAGTTTCTAGTGCATGATCATATACATACCTTGCAATATTACGTCTTCAGCTTTTTTTTTTTTACAGGAATTTTAATATCATTCTTTAAATTACTGATTATTTTAAAACTCCTTTTTCACCTGAAAGAAAATAGCTCTGAAAATACTCAACAGGCAAAAAGTATCACTAGTAGATAGTGATTAACAAAGTAGCATTTTAAAGAATCAATGTAATTAATGAAAATTAATGAGTAACCTCACAGCACACTTAGCAAGCATAGCTATATTAAGTTCAAGGTACAGGGAAATTGTGAATTCTAGTGGCATAACCTATTATAGCACTTTCTCAAAAACTTAGTAGTTGAGAATATGTGCCTCCAGTACAGAGAATGTTAGGCTTTAGTGGAGCCAGTTATTTCCCTGCCAGCTGCATTTACACCTATATCAGATCTCAGATTTCCCCCTTGTATGAATATTTGTTTCTTTTTCACATCCTTCTAGAGTTTTTTGTTATTTTGAATATGCAGCCTTGCATCTTGCCTTCTGAACTTCAGAAAGGACAAAAATTGAAGCAGTTATAGAACCACTTAAGTACGTGTATATTTTAGGATTCAGTTCAGAAGTATTTTCCCTTCTGCATAGAATTTGAGTCCTCTCTAATTTTGCACAGGTATAATGAAAGAGAAAGGAAAAGCAGATTTTTGCACATTCCACTTTCCCACTTGCAGTTCACAGTCATGTAATAAATGCTACAGCAGCTCAGCTTTGCTCCATGCTGCTTCCTCTTCAAATAAGAAATGAATTATGGTAATGCTTTTTTCCAAGAAAAAACTGCTATTCCAAGGGGATTTTTTCAAAGTATTACTCTTCACAGTCCTCCACAGCAAGAAATGCAGGGGAACAAACAAAACCAGGCATTTGTAACCCTTTTCAAGCAAACGAAGTAGTCTATATCCAAAATGACATCATTTATGACTTCTTTCCTTCCAAAAAAGGAAACAAAAAGTAGCTGCTTGTATAAATAAGATCAGGGAGTCTGGTATCCATTTGGCACAAAAAATTGCAAAGGATCCCCCTTCCACAGAGAGATTTCAAATGTATTGTCTCTCCGCTAACATGGCAGATGTATGCTGTATCTCACAATGTACACTTTATGTCACAGTAGACCTGACTTGCCTCCAAGGCCCCCAAGAAGTAAATCCATCATTTTGTAAAAACCAATATGATTTATATTCTACAGCCTCAGGAATTCCCCTGAGGACACTAATTCTTCCTCTTGGTGGAAGCACAAGCCAACATGTCCTGAAAACTATGGAGCCTTAGTGCTGTCAGCTGAACAACTCCATGGCTTTAGAACACGAGTATGGACCTCCCTTAAGCAAACACATTTGCTTATAATTGTCTCCCTTGCCCCCATCCCTCCAACAGGCTTAAATCCCTTTCTCCACTCCTAACTGATCCTAGATGCTATCTGTATTTTCTTTCTCTCAAGGGAAGCTCATTAGTACATCTGCAGTTATTTATCCCATTTCTATCAATCAAAGCTTAACAGTAAGACAGGAGAAGATAATATATGAAAATATTGTAATCAGAGACACAGCAAATGCCCTGAAGGAAAGTTGGAAGTTAATGATTGCTGTGGGTATCCTCTTGTATTCCAGACTATCACCTTCTGCTTGTTTTGTTGTTGTTGAATTGTACAATTAGTTGTTCCTAATTTTGGGATAAAATTCACTTTAATACAGTAATAACATTTTGTTTACATGCATGACACAAAGCAGTGCTCAAGTCTTTTGCCTGCTGCTTAAGAGTAGAGACACACAGCTACGTACGTGTATTTCAGAAAGGTTAGGTGATCTAACAGTTGAAAATGCTGAAGAACAATGGCATATGGAAATCAAATGTAGATGATGTGGCGTAAAGTTTCAGCTATGAGGAAGTTAGAAAGACTTGTTCTTGTACAATCATGCTGATGTATTCCTGAGCAAATTTCTAGTGCAATGTACCGCATAAGGTGAAGCGGAGCATTTGCTGGTGCAACAGTCTCTAAGCTAAACAAAGGTCTGCTCTCAGCTTCTTAGAAAATGCACATCAAGAGAATTGAATATGTCTGGGTGTAGTACACAATCTGTGTGCTAAGTGGAAACACACCACAGAAAACACTCGCAGCAAAATATCACATTTCGTAACAATTTTGAAATGATTTGTAAAGGTCTTCAACATTACCCTTGATTTATGCCATTGTCTTCAGTGCCTCTTGCACAGGCTTTTCCCATATGGAGCCAATTAGTCTACTGCAGATACATACATTCTTAAAGAAAAAAAATTGAAATCTTAATCTCAAATTAATAACACTTCTAAGAATACTAAAACTCTTTAGCTTATCAGGTAACCAAAACTTGCAGCATTCCTACAAAGTTGCTTAGTATTACCTCCTTTTAAAAGATAAGAAGAGTGAGAAACAAAACTGCTTTAGTGGTTTCGAAAATTTTATGGTTATATAAGGCCAGGAAGCTTTGACCCTTGATTCTCAGAACTCCCTTCTGGACTCCGCATTTATTCGTCATTGTAATCTGTTTTCTTGTAAATAGCAGGGCAAGAACATAAACCTCTTGACTGTTTTCTGTTTTCAAAAATATTTCATTTTGTTGCTTGGAACTGATTTCATGTGGTGCAGCCACAAAAACAAATGAAAAACATGAGAGCCAAATAGTTTCATGGCAGGGAATCCTTAACCATGAAAGACATCACAAAAGGACTGTCAGAAAGAAAACTGACATCACTCTATTTTGAAATCGTATCTTTCTGAAGCACATATTTATAATCCATACAATCACTATACCAGAGACTCACTTGGCCTGTAGCAGCAGTCTTTAAGAATTCCATTCCTTGCAAAGACTTCAGACTTCTATTGGAGACAGAAAAAACATATGAGATGACTCTCACAGATTAAACCTTCTGTTCCCAAAAGAAGTAACTACCTGGATTTTTCGTCTCTCTATTAGTCTATCATTGTTTTATAAATAGATGCTTTAGTCAGAAAACTGTATCAAATACTATACCTAGCATTTTTAAAATATTGGTATATTAAAATGAGATATACATCTTTTAAACTATATGGAAGTGTGCAATGTTTAATCAGGACAAAAGTATCCAATGCCTAGATTTGTGTAATACGTAACATAGAAGAGTAGCATAAACTTCCAAAGTAAGAAAAGCTTACTGAAAGCTTCAATGTACTTAAATGTATTGATTGCTCCAAAGTACCAAATATAACATCTTGGTGCCAGGAAAATGGTGCAAAACATTCAAATTAGGTATCCATTCAAAAATTAAAAATGTTGAAATCAATATAAAAATTAAACTAGAACAAAACCTGAGGAAATGCAGCTAGAATTCAAATAGCCACATTAGTTAAAATAAAGGAAAAAGAACATTGTTGCATTTCAACATCAATGATCAATTGCAGGTAAAGAAGCTTGCATTGATGTACTTTGCATTTCAGGTTTTCAATCTATTTTCTTTTAATTTTCTTTAAATACCTTGATAGATTTATAGTTTTTGAGATAAGAAGCACCGCTTCTATTTTCCTTGATTTAGAAATACTTTTCATTTCTTGTAGTGATTTTTTGGAAATTTGACAAGAAAATGCACTTTGTGTCTTTCATCACAGGCATTCTCATGTGTGCACTGGAGACACACATTGCTTATTCAAAACAGCACTTACTTTTTAGTTACTTGATAATGAGTTGAAATGCATTTTAATTTGAAGAATCACACTAAATATTTTTATGCAAAACTTCTGAAGTTTGTAAAATTGTTTGAGGTCCTTTTAATACAATGATGAGTAAACTGAAGCTTTAGATTCAAGCAATGTTAGAGTTCAAATTTTCATCAGATTATTATGCCTTAATCCAATATGTGTTCTACATATTTGACTTGCTATAAAGAACAAATCTGAAAATATGCTGGATTTTATAGATATTCTACTTATTATCTCAGAAACTGCACCATCAGTCATTCCAACTTCCAACCCAACTGTCTCCCATTCCCCCTACTCAACAGGACAGGTGAAAAAAAATATCAAGTCCATGGGTTGACATAAGGGCAGGGAGATCAGTCATCAATTATCAGCATGGAAAAAACTAAATCAGCTTGTGGAAAATTAATTTAATATACTGCCAATTAAGAAATACAAACAAAACTACAACCACCTTTCCCCCACCTTCCTCTTCTTTGGAGGCTCATCTCCATTTCTTCATTCCTGACACCTCTACTCCTACACACACACACACACACACAAGCCTTGTAGAGAAACAGGGGCTGTGGTCTGCTTGTTACGATTTGTGTCTGCCATTTCTTCCCCATCATGCTCTTTTCTTGCTTCAAAAAGATGTTCCTTCCATGGGGTACAGTCCTTTATGAACTTTCCCAAGGTGGGCCAAAGAGTGGTGAAAGGGATATTCCATACCAGAGAGCATCATGCCCAGTACATCAGCTGGGGGCAGTTGGCTTGAGTCATTCAAGCCATATTTTACATTTCAGTGTAATTTCACTGCATTCAAGCCTTATTTTACATTTCAGTGTAGTAGAAGAAAAGTTACATTTCTTTGCAGATTGTGCTGTGCAGGATGGTAAGGGTTGTCAGCAATCCACAGCTATGATCTTAGAAAAGTTCAAAGTGAATGCTAGTTAACAAAGGTAATGTCAAATTGAAAGGGTGGGCCTCTTTCTTCTTTACAGAGACACCATTTTTTCAGTGGTGATTTTGTAATGTAAGCTGGTTATGAAGACTGTAATCTATTCAGCTTGTCTCCTAGTAGAACTCCCTATATCCTTATGACCTCTACACTCATCAAAGCTCTTTTACGAATATTATATTGGTATATCTTAGAGTATCCTATATAAAATAAAATATTAAATACCTACAATGCATGTTATACTAAATAGCAAAGAAAAAAAAAGTCTTCAATTTCCTTAGATTATTATTGTTTTATAAATATAAAAACTTTAAAAAAAATTGAGGGTTCTTAAATATGGCACTTGCAGAATTTTTTTCCATAAAAAGGATGCTTTCAGGCAAGTTGGTATCAGATTTTAGACAGATTTACAGAGATGATGTGTTTCTTGGTTTTATAATTGAGTGTAGATGGATATCCTAAGAGGTTAGCTTTTTTTTACGTGTGTAGTTGCTTCTTTAATTCTAGAGTTTATTTCTCAAGAAGCACAGAGACCTACCTGGAATGCATCTTACTTAGGAGTGCCTCTTTTATCTATCTCCTTACTTCATTCTCTGAAGGCAGCTTGGCTCAGTGGTTGAGGTTCCTTGTTGTAAGCTTTATGAATGAACAACTAATTCTGCCCCAAATTTAGTTCTCAGTGTACAGCATTTCAGGTCACACTTCATACTTCTTAGCTCCATGGAGGAGCATAGCTTGAAACAGTGAGCAAAATGCAGGCTCAAAACATTTCCTTTAACAGTATCATTCTCAATGGTCATATAAAAATAGGAACTTCAATAAATACACATTGAAAACTGTTTCCAGACGTTGTGTGTAGACATTGGTAGAAGAAGTATATTGGATTTCTCCAATATATCCTGAGGGTCCAGCCCTGCTCAGAATAATGGTAATGGCTTAATAATAATTAGCAAGACAGCATGGTTAGGTGTGTCTGGATAAATCAAAAAGATTTAATAAAATAATGAAAATAATACAAAACAACAAACAAAGATTAAAGCAGAGCACAGTGTAGGGACAGATCCCACACCTGCTACCACACCCCGAGAATGCCACAAGACCCTTTGTTCTGTCACCTTTTCCACCTAATGGTTAGGGATGGATCTATTGGCAGACTGCTAATAGGAAGGGGTACAGGTTTTGATGAACAGTAGCCAGGGCCAACAAGTGCTCCTCTCCAGGCACTGAGCCAATTACAAAGAGAAAAACACAGAACTTTCTGGCTAAACTTCCTAATATGTCCAAAGGTAAACTGAAACCCTTTCCTTATACAGAAAGGTTCACTTGGGAGTGGGGGGTGCATTAATACAGAAGTATGCTAATAATTTCCAAAGTATTGCCTCAACATCAGGGGAAACAATGTATTTTGAAGTTTCCCTTACCTTCATCAGATCCCCTGAAAAAAACCCCAATGACTTGAGGAACTAAGAATATGGAATAGGATATTTATTTCTATGGGATTTCCTGGGAGTACGTGAACCTAAGTGATCCATAACTGAGGTATTCACCCAAACACTAGAATATTTATTCACTGTTACTCTAATTCTCTGTGTGTAAGTTTTAGGTCAATTACTGTAAATGGAACACTTCTGGTAGGAAAGATTAAGAGAACTATCCTAGAGGTCTGTCTTTCTGTATGAGAAAAGCTCATTTAAAAAGGCACAAAAAACCTGATACTTTTTTCTCTTTCCTGATATAGTGGGAAAGAGAAAGATAAAACAACTCTAACAGGTGAACTGTCACTGAATCAGATAACTTTTTATCTGAAAAGGTTTGTATACATTTTGGACTGCTTCATCTATGGGGCAGTTATGGCTCAGATCCAGCTCCCAGCAATGCTTTAGTGGCCCCCATGGCCTGAGACAGGAAGAGAAAGGTCATTGCAGATGGATGTTTCTGAGTGGGCAGTCACAAGACAGGCAGTGGGGATGGTCACCACTGAAGCAATTGTGAAGAAGAAATGGCAAGAAAAGGGCCAGAGGGCTAAATCAGGACTGCTATATGATTGCTTTTGTAAATGAATGGAGTGAAGCATGGGAACTTTGGAACAAATCTAAGGCTAACCCCTAAAAGAACCCTTCTTCTTTTTCAGCTTCCCTGATTTCTTAAAAGATGAATGAATTATTATTACACATATCAGGATAAGACCTATTAAGTCTAGGTTGTTTCCTGTTACCAGGGCTATTACAGTGGTTGTTTACTCCCCTGATTATGAGCAGCATTAAATTTTCCATCTTCTCATGGCATTTATTTTATATTTCATGAGCAACGTGAGAATGCATTTTTCAGCAAATGAAGAGCATGGATGGCAGAAATCCTTTCATACATCGGCCAGTTTTATGATACTGTGAATGCAGCTTAGAAGCTTCTGATACTGCAGAAAGGACTGTGCAAATTTTTTTGTTCACCATGTTTGTGATTTCTAATGGGATGAACCATCCACAGAGTGTTCAACGTAATTGGGTCAGTCAGAACTCACTCCAATTTTTATTTTCTCTAATTATAAGCCAGATTAGAATTGGTGCTCCAGACTGATGAGAGGAATGTATTGCTTTTGGGGAAAATGAGGAGGTAGAACATGTATGTAAATTTGGGGGCTTGCATTTTCTTGTTAGTACTTAAGTTAAAACTGCTTTCAGGTTTTTACATCAGTCTTTGAGAATAAGAATTTTATCAGCTTTGTTCACGCAAGGTGATATTTTGCACATTTTTGTTTATATCCCTTGTTATGTTGTCCTTTATTTTTTTAATTAATTGTTAGTCTGAGACCAAACAACCTGTGTCTACCTATAATTTCCAAAGAGGTGACATAAAATTATGAGATTCAATAAAATTGATGCATGATGTATCATTCTAGTTGTTTATTGAGAAGAAATATGGGATTAAATTCATGTCTCAGTCTCTTTAGACATATGTTCAAAAGTCTGCATGCCTGGAGAAGGAGAGATAGACCTAGTCATTTGCTGAGATCCCAAAAATGCCATTCTTGTGCACTCTCCCTGGCCAGATGGAATACAGACTCATCTTTTTATTTTTAGTTTGTGTCTGATGAAATGTTTCTGTCTGATGTTTGTGTCTGATGAAATAAAAATGAATTGTGTTTGCTTTTTTGGTGTTTTTGGTTTGGTTTGGTTTGGTTTGTTTTAATTAACTGTGGGATTTAAAAATTAGTGGTAGGCATATGGGAAGTCGTATACATTGCTTGATACAAGCTTACTGACTGCACTATTAAGAGCACTGTATGATATTGTAAATAATCTCTCTCCATCTTTCTTGCAGGCTCCCTTTAGGTACCAAAAGGCCACAATTAGGTCACCCTGAAACCTTCTCTTTTCCAAGCTGAACAATCCCAATTCTCTCAGCCTTTCCTCAAGGAGAGTTGCTCCATTTCTAACAATCATCTTGGTAGCCTCCTCTGGCCTCCTTCCTCTGGACCCACTCCAGCATTTCTATGTCTTTCCTGTGCTGGGACCCCAGAGCTGGATGCAGGGTTCCAGGTGGGGTCTCACCAGAGCAGAGCCGAGGGGCAGAATCCCCTCCCTCCCCTGCTGCCCACGCTGCTTTGGATGCAGCCCAGGACACGTTTGGCTTTCTGGGCTGGGAGTGCCCATGGCTGGGTCATGTCCAGCCTCTCACCCACCAGCACCCCAAGTCCTTCTCCCCAGGGCTGCTCTCCATCTGTTCATTCCCAGCCTGTGTTGACCACATGACATTCCCATCTACTTCCTGCCTTATTTTCTTTTTTTTTTTTTTTTTCCCCAACATGGCAGAAGATAAAAATGCTATTAACATCACATCTCAGGCACTCAAGACAAAACTGAGCTGTGGTAGCAGAAAGTATCTCTGTGTATCATGGTCTTAATTATGATGAAAGCGATCACTGATTGTGTATGATTCCAGTCAAGTGAAAAAGCCATCCAAATAGTGTCTGTGATTAGGAAACATGTCTCACAATTCAAAACAATAAATATGATTTTCAAAATCTGTACAGTTTCACGGAAAACTGTGATTAGAAAGTGGAAAACTCTGTTTGCACATGCAGCATTACATTGGACAAAAATATGATTAAAAATCAGACTTAGAAACCTTCATGCATATGTTATATAAACCTGAATTACTCAATGGGTTTCTTATTGTTTCCTCTGAGATCAGTACAACATAAGACTTAAGGACCTACATCTAACACACCATCTTTCTGCTCGTATTCTTTACTAAAACATGTATTTATGTCCCTAAGAAAATAACCTAGCTCTAAATTTAGTGGACACTCACAGGTTACATTTAGTCATACAGAAATATTTTTGTTATCATGAAGTATAAAAAGACAAGTTACACAGCTGGATAACTTTAGGCATATTTTTTGATCTTGGCAAAATACCGGATTATATCGCATATTGCTTTCCTAAGGCTGCTAAAGTAATGAATGACAGTACCTTTTGGGTCTTTAAGATGCTTTCTCTACTGTTATATACAGTTTTCATTCTTCAGTACAGTCTATAACTCCTGCAGAGCATATGAGTTATAATCAATTATCCTGATGTTACTATGACTTCCAGTTTAAAATTCCACACTGTATGTCACAATCTTTTAATTAGACCCCTGCTAAAATCACTACTTCAGCACATGATAGCAGATTAATGATGATTTTTTAAAGACTACCATAGTTGAGAATCACAAATTATTTGATTCAAAGATTTGAAGTAAAGTGAGCTCATGAATGAAGGATTTACCAGTTAATTTCAGCTTCAAGTTGAAATTCAAGCACTGAGCAGCATGTATATTTCTACACAATTCTATACACTTTTTTTAAAGTTGTCTCTGGAAAATGTAACTTTTCTAACATGTAAACACCCAGAAACAATGCATTCTTATTTTTAGACTGAGACACGATGCAGTAAAATGCACAATTAAGAAACATTTCTTTGGAGATAAATAAGACACAACTGTTCTATTAGAATGTTTTTTCTTTGAAAAATCAGTTAACTGGCCTGAGTAGTTTATATTCCAGACAATAAGATGAAACAAACTGAAGACAAAACAATTTCTTTGAGAGAATTATTACACTGGTGCATAAGACCTAACATAAGGAAAATTATCTTCTGCAAGTATTTATTCAAGTAACAAAAAATATTAAGTGTCCTAAAAAAAAAATTTAAAAAAAATTGAAGTCAGAACTCTGAAAGAAGAAATTTTCAGTGCTGTTTTAAATGTAAATCTGGACTGCCTCTGTAAGGATGTTCATACTTCTTACTTTGGAATGCTGCAAAATTTTTTATTCTCATAGAATAAGAAATAATATTACTATTCTGCAATGCACATTTTAGCATAAGAAATATGTAAGTGCTAAATGTGCAGCCAGTATAACAACAATTAAAAACAACAGTACAAAAAAACCGCAAAATGACAAAAGTTTCTGTGTACAGTGTTTCAAAGGGCAAAAATCTTAATTCATTCCTCAAATAGTATCACTGTTATTTTACTTTCTGAGTGAGGCTTTTATGCGATTTAAAATTAAAACTAAATGCTGTTAAGCATGTCAAAAATGTGTACAATTTAATGCACTAACTCCGCAATTCAGTTGATGAAATGCTGGAAAAACTATCTTGTATCATTTACTTCCATAGGAAAATGCTTGAAGAGCAGAGCAAGATTCTTCAAGCTCTAAAACAAATGTGATATAACATGGAATTTGCTATTTTTGTTAGTGTTTTTTTCAAAATCACATCACATCTTTCTGAGTTTTTGTTTGAGTCTCTTGGTGTGCCAATAACTGCAGAATATATATGGCAACAATTTTTAAAGTTTCACCAGACACAAGCTTTGTTTAACGGAATTTGGGAATTTGAAAGTAATGTGATTTTCTCATTCTTCTAGTATGGGCAGTATCTGGATATTAGTATAGGTAAGTGTATTCCAATAGTGGTTAATCCCTTTGCAAGCTCTGTCCTTGGCACAACTTCTGAACTCATACTAGGAGCTTGGCTTGTCCAGAACGGGTGTTGTAAATGTGTGAATAACTGTCAGGGAGTGATTGCTAGCCATGAAAAATGGGAATAACCGAGTGATTGCCAGTAATGAAAGCCAGGTCCTTGGCTGACAAACGCTTGCTATCGGTCACTATAGTGAGTGAGTCTTTTCTCACTTTCCCACCTCAAGGAAGCTGAGCTTCTGGGCACCTGACAGGCACATAAACTGCTCTTTCTGTTGCTTTCTGTCTTCCACCCCCTTACACCTCATGACTTGCTTGAAGGTCTTGACCTGTCATTTGAGGATTGTAGCTCTACACAAACAAGTTAACAATCATTGTGATGGTTAAATCCACAATATCTGAAATGTTTGTTTCTTTCTGTGAACTATACAAATTTTGAAACATTTACACACACATAAATATTTCAGGCTGATCTAGTAATATTAGATCAATTATCACTTCTTACTATAACCTCTTAAAAGTCTGACAAGCTAAAACATAGTAACTTCAGTTTTACAAGTCTTACGTTTCTCCATTGATGCAGGCTATTTTGTTTTGCCCAAATTCAGAATTTTGCAACCTTCTAGTAAACATTCTTTTTAGAAAGCTTAGGTTTGGAATATCATTGGACATTTTGTGAAGAGTGCTGCCCTTGGGTGACAACAACCCCATGAAGAACTACAGGCTTGGGGCACACTGCCTGGAAGGGTGCCTGGTGGGAAACAGCGTGCAAATCCTGGTTGATGCACTGAACATGAGCCAGGTGTGCCTGGGGCCAAAAAGGCATGGCATCCTGGTCTGTATCAGCAATAGTGTGGCCAGCAGGACCAGGGCAGGGATTGTCCCTCTGTACATGGCATTGGTGAGGCTGCACCAAACAGCTGCTGCAGTTTAAATCCTGTGTACAGTTTGAGAAGGACACTGAGGTGCTGGAGCATGTCAGAGAAGGGAAATAGGAGCTGGTGAAAGGCCTGGAGCACAAGTCATATGAGGGGCAGCTGAGGAAGCTGAGGTTGTTTAGTCTGGAGAAAAGAAGGGTCAAGGGTAACTTTATTGCTCCCTACAACTGCCTGAGTGTAGGTTGTAGCCAGGTGGGGGTCGGCCTCCAGTCCCAGCAGACAAGCAATATGACATGGGGAAATGGCCCAAGATATGCCAGGGGAGGGTTTGACCGGATAATGAGAAAAATTTCTTCACCATAAGGCTTGTAAAACGTTGGAACAGGCTCACCAGAGAAGTGGTTGAGTCACCACCCTAGAGGTATTTAAATGATGTGCAGATGTGGCACTTAGGCACATGGTTAAGGGGTGAACTGGGCATGATTAGGTTTGCAGTTAGACTCCATGATCCTAAGGATCTTTTCCAGCATAAACGATTCTATGATTTAAGTTTTATCTAATTTATCTGTGCTCTTAGTCTTCACCTTCACAGCATTTTGAGTTGTGAAGGAGAAAGGCAACCCAAGGTAAATCCGTTTCTGCAAGTTCATTATTTACTTGACACTAAAAGCCACAGAAGTGGCTTCCTTTAGGGCTTGTCCAAACAGGCTGGCAAAATGTCACAGCATTACTCTATTAGTTTCAGCATGAAAGCCTGTTCAGAGAATTTTCTTATTACTTCAATAGATGACGTTATGGTTTTGTGCAATGGTATTTCTGGTTTCCCATGTTTTTCCTTCACTGTGAGATGTGCAATGCTTATACTGTGCACTGAAAGAAGCAAAGATCTTGGGAAGAAAAAAAATAGGCAAACATGAAGTTACAGACTACATTAAAGTGTGCTCTCAAGAGTAATGAATTAATCCTATTTATTTTCTGACTTTGCAACTAGGGTGGCATGGGAACATATTATCCTTCACCTCAGTTTCTGAAGGCAGTAATAGGCAGATTTAAAATAGTTTACATTGTTTACAATGGTTTACAATTTACAAAGGTCTGGGTATGGGGATGTTACACAATTTTCTTAAAACTTTTTCCTTTATGTAGTTTCTCCAAAGATTCAAAAACAAAAACAAACACATTGAACAATTAACAAACTGTTCTCAGCCCAAATAAACTTTTATTTTGCTTTTCCTTCCTTCATAATATGTTAACTTGCAGGAAACTGGCAAGATCACATGAGCTGAAATAGAATATGAGACTTCCACTTCTACTTTCCTGTCTCATAGTAGCAATGACCAGAGTGTGTTTTATAACACAATTTTGGGGAATATATTTGAGGGTTTCTGTTCTTTTCTCAGCAGACAAAAAACACCTTTCTTAACAACCTTGTTGCAGAAGCCAAAAACTGTGGGGAAATACTGACTGAAGAATTTTCTCATCCAAGCTCACATTTTCTCATTACATGTCCAAGATTCTGCTAAGGCCTTTTGGTGTAAAAATGTATGACATAGCCACATATGTACATCTAACAAAGCTGTCAGGGGTGGGGGATGATTGAGTTTATCAGGGTCTAGTTTGCAAATTGAACAATTCCGAACAATTCAGCGTTTAATAAATGCAACGTCATACTTAGGAAAAACATTTAGGCTTAACCAGCTTACAAGCAAGCTACTGCTGCCCCCCGGCGTCCATCAGACACAGGAGCTGGTCTGCAAACACAGGCGCTTTAACGACAGGCAGAGGGGGAATCTGGTAGTGAGATAACTTCACTACCTGCCCTCATCCTTATCTCCACATCACAAAAACCAGCTGGACTTTCTCATTTCTAGGATGGATAGTCATTATTTCACCCGGTCCTTCAATTCCTTTTAAAAGGAATCTGAGTTGAATACCATCTGAGTTGATTACCACTTCCAGTCTTTCCAATTAAAAATTAAAAAGCAAATGTAACAGTGTCTTCAAATACAGCTGGGATACAAAATCTCAATTAGTTTTTGTAACGGCCATTAAAGGGTTACTTTGTTCCATTGTTTGGATTATTCTGGACAAAGAACTTACTTACAGATACTAAAATTCTAAGTCATTTTTAGTTCCTTATAATCCACTATTCAGTTTATTTCTTTATGTGTAAATTATGAAAAAAAAAATCAGAATTTAAAAGTAATAAACATCTGGTTTATGAATCTCAGCTTTATGAAAAACTCTGAACTCAATTGAGGCTTTACCAGTGTCTTTGTAATGGATTATGCCCTAAAGAACTAATTTGTTTCTGCATAACACCAACAAGGAAAGACAATTGTTTAGAGACCTTATAGGACTTACAGGAATGTTAAGATGATTCAATAGTACTTAAATCATGATGGCTAAAATCTGCAAACTCATAGTAGATGACAAATACCTATCTCTGATTAGAAAAAAAAAATAAATAGAAGTTGTAATAAATAGCCTGACTTTAAAAATCCCAACATTTTTCATAGAAATAAAATTCCGTCTGAGGTGGATAATAAGCTAATCCATCTAGGCAAGCTTTCTAGATGTTTAAATGTTTCAAGTTTGGAAAATACTACAGACAACTACCAGTATAATGTTTTCTTACAAAAAAAAAAAATAACTTGTTTAAATGTTTCCTAGCATTTGCAAGTATTATTTATTATGCAGGTCAGCCTAGTCATGAAAGAAGCAAATGAGGGTACAGTAGAAGAAAAGTCCTTTACTTTGTCTCAGGCAATAATCTATTACAAGAACTTTATTTGAGAAATACTAACATTAAGAAATAGAACATTAAGAGGTCTGTACTGTTTAATGGGAAGCTCTAGACTCCTTGAAAAATAAAGTTCACTGAAACTCCTTGAGGCTGGAAAAGCAAACACCTTTGGTGCTCCAAAAAACATCTCGGTTGAGGATATTTTTAAATGGAGTGTTTTCTAGTACAAGTAAAATGAAATTATAGAAGGTGCGCTAAGGTGATATGAAGTGTAAATATCTCTCTTTCCTTGTATTTTTGCTTTCAAAATCAAGGGAGTTTAGCTATGGAGTTATTTTCATAACCATCTGGCATCCTTTGTCCTTTGCTTCTGCTTTAAGTTAAATGTGTTTGTAAGAGTTGACAGAATCATAGGTACAACAAATTTTAGAAAGATGCAGCACCGTTAATAGTATACAAAGATTTTCTTAGCCATCTTCCTTTTACATTTCAGTTTAATTATCTAATGAACAGTCATGAATGGGTTTATTTTATCATGGTTAATAGAAGAAGCAAACATGATTGTTAAAAGCAGGAATAATTACACTTAATTTATAAATTGCAGACAACAGCTTTAGGTCATATTTAAGTCTATCAGCAACAGAACAGTCCTTGCAGCTTCCTGCTTACACCATGATTGAATTTCAACACTTTGCACTTGCATTACTGAAGGAATTTGAATTCATGTGGAAAGCAGAATTTAAGAACATTGTGATCAGAGTTGTTCATGGCTATGATTCCAACTGTCTAATCAAAACACTAATCAACTATCCTGTTTTCTGCAGTTTATCAGAGCTGTAATTGTCATGGAAAAATATTTCTCATGCCTCCTTTACCGTAAAAAGCTTTTCAGCAAAAATCACAAGGTCTGAGTTATGAAAGAACAGGTTGTCCTACAGAGTGCATTCTGACCTTGGCTGCAGATTTACATTTCCATTGTGAAGTACTACTGACTGCAAATAAAACACAGCTGGTATGTAGATTTGAACCCTCTCACCTTGATTAAGTAGACTCTGAAGAAAGGAACTATGCAGGGTTGCAGTGAGCAACATCCTACTCTGACAATAGGATGTCAGAGCTTTTCCAGGGCTGTTGCTGATGTATCAGGATCAGGCAACTCTGACAGCTGGATGCACATATTTACTTACTGTATATGAGACAGTGGAACTAGTGAATCTGCCATGCTATAGATTGCAATGTTGAGGGATAAGCACTGTCTTCTCATTCTATGTTTATGCGTTATCCAGCATAATGTGGTCTTGGTTTATAAAAAAAGTATCTTAGGTGATAACCTGCAATACAAAGGAGAAGTAATCATCATGATAGTACCATAATGGATTCTCCCAAATCCATTATGGACGGAAAACCACACACTTCTGACTAATAGATTTGTTATAAAAACAGATATAAAACAGCCCTTCAGGTAATTTAATAAATTTTGTTGGAAAATTAGAACCTTAGGTTATTAATAAAACATCTTGCCATGGTGCTATTATTTTCTTACTTCAGACCTGAGAAGTTCTTTGAAGTCTTATACATGTTCAATAGATGTTCAAATAGATGCGTGGTCTGCCTATTTTATAATATGTGTTTTCTTCTGGGTTTTTTAATGCTACTTGGAAATTGATTTCATTCAATTCAAGATTATTCAAAGGAGTATGCCTTCATACACATACTTCACAAAAAGGAGTATGCCTTCATGTTTGATTCAAGGAGGAATCACAGGATCTATTTAATCCCAATCAGAGCATGAATCACAATATTTTCCACCCTCAAAGTATAACCATTTTGTATATTTGGAGATTTATTCTTCATAGATGCAGAAATGTGGATTAAGGAAACTCCATGGTAAGAAGAATTAGTACTTCAGTGATAATTGAACAAACTGTAAATATGAAAATCAGATTTAGAACCTCTTCAGAAAAGGGAAAAAAACTCCTACTGACAACAGTATAAGCAGAATATATTTTCTGCTGTATTATTTTCAACTGCACCTAATGCTATTCTCATTTCCTTGAATTTAATAATGATGTTAATTTAATTAACTCCACAGATAATCTTGGATTCAACAATTATTTCATTCTCTTCAGGTTGTGTTTTTATGGCAGTGTGACAAATTATGTTTGGGGGATTTTCTGATGAAAGACATCTGATGTGTATTTATTGAATTTCGGTACTTTTCAGTATCACAAATTATTCCCTTCATAAAACATTTAATGTCCTAATATTTTTATTAGGTTAAAGAAGAAGTTTCTTGACAACTTCTAATTATAGAATCATTAAGGCTGGAAAAGACCTCCAAGATCATCCTTTGAGTTCAGCCTTTGACCAAACACCTTGTCAACTAAATCACAGCACTGAATGCCATATCCAGTCACTTCTTGAACATCTGGGTCCAATCCCCTGGTTGTCCTGTAAGTGCTGCCCAATGTCTCTCAAGATATTCTATTACATAAACCTCCCCAGCACTGAGGTCAGACTGACAAGCCTGTATTCCCTGGATCTTCCCTCCAAACCTTCCTGTAGGTGGACATCCCACTGTCCAGCCCCCAGTTATCGGGGCCTCCCTTGTTAACCAGGACTGATGATAAATGATGGTGTGTGGCTTGGTGAGCTCTTCCTCCACTCCCTCAGTATGCCTGGGAGAATCCCATCCAGTCCCATACACTTGTGATTGTCCAAATGGCACAGCAGGTCATTTACTGCTTCCTCCTGGACTGCTTGGTGTCTGTTCTGCTCCCCATCCCTGTCTACCAGGGCTGGCTGCCCTGAGGATAACTGGTCTTGTTGTTAATAACTGAGGCAAAGATGGAATCAAGCAACCCAGCCTTTTCCTCACCTTTGGTGACAATTTACCCCCTCTTCATTCAATAAATGATTGAAATTTTCCCTAGCCATCCTTCCATCCTTTTGTTGTCAATATATTTATAAAGGCACTTTGTATTCTCTCTCACAGCACTAGTCAGATTGAATTCTAGCTACCTTTTGCCTTCATAATATTCTCTTTATATGACCTATTGACATCCTTGCACTTTTCTTGAGTTGCCTGTCCCTTCTTCCAAAGGTGGTAAACTCTCCTTTTTATCCAAGTTCCAGCAAAAACTCCCTGTTCAGTCAGGCTGTGTTTTAGCAAATAGGGATGGCCTGCTTCTGCATCTTTAAGATTTCCTTCATAGTTATGTCCAGCCTTCCTGGGCCCCTTTGTTATTAAGGGCTGTTTTGCAAATGACTGTCTGAACCAGTGTCCTGAGCAGGCCAAAGTCTGCCCCCAGTATACTTAAGGTAGAGCTTTTGCTCACCCTCCTTACTTCACCAAGAATAGAGAAACTCTATCATTCCATGGTCAGTGTGCCCAAGACGGCCTCTGACCACCACATCTCCCACAGCCCTTCTCTGTCTGTGAACAGCAGGTCTGGCAGGGCATGCCCTGGTAGACTCCCCTGCCAGCTGTGTCTGGAAGTTACCTTCCACACACTGCAGGAACATCCCAGACTGTCTCCTCCCCACTGTGTTGGGTTTCCAGCAAACTGGCAAGTTAATGTCTCCCACAAGATCAAGGGCTAGTGATCATGAAACATCCACTGACAGAATATTTCACTTCATCCTGGCTAGGTGGTCTGTGACAGGCTCCCAGCAGTATCTCTGCCCTGCTGGCCATCCCTCTGACAGCCACCCACAGGCACTCAGCCTTCTCCCCACTGTCCCTGAGCTCTGCACAGCCAAAACCCTCCCCAGTGTACAGAGCGGCCCCACTGCCTCTCCTTCCTCACCTGTCCCTTCTGAAGAGCTTGTAGCCATCCCCTGCAGCACTCCAGTCATCCCAGCACATTTCCATGGTGATAACTACATCACAGCTTCCTGCTGCCAATGGCTTCCATTGTTTGTTATCCATGCTGGGTGCATTGGTGCAGAGGCACTTCAGCTGGGCTGTCTGTGTCACCCCCAACACCTGGGTGGCGTGTCACCTCAGGTTCATCTCTAGTGAGCCTGGTCTTATCCCTTTCCCATTCAAACCTGGTTTAAAGCCACTCTATCAGCCCTGCTAACTCAGCAACCCCAGAGATGCAGAAGAGTTTTACAAGCAACACTGATCCTACTGAGTGTGCTATGCTCCCATGAAATATTTTTCCTTTGAGGATTATCACTAAAAAATATTTTTTTCCCACTTTTCCTTCTTCTGCCTTGGCTTTCATTCCAAGTGGTTCATCTGGAAATCAGTCATTTTTGCTGAGATATTGACATTTTTACTGTGAAACAAGCTTGCTCTGACAAAAAAAAAAAAAAAATTCTGTTACCCTTTTGGGTGTCTGTCAAAGGGTCACAGCAGAATCTCAATGTGTTCCTTGCAGTTCAGTCAGCCCATCTTAATCTTTCTCAGAAGGCAGGAGTCTAAGAAAAAACTAGAGGGAGATCATTCTCTATTTTTCATCATTCCCTAGACTGGAGACAGTACTATTTCTTATTTATGGTTATCTTCCTCTTGATAGCTGCATTTCAAAGAATTGAGATTTGTTGGGGAGGAGGAGGAATTTTAAACACAGTTTTCAGACAGGGAAGGAAGTAATGGAAATTACATACTTATTCTAAGCCATTTTCCCTCAGGTGATGTGGCAGCACAGCAAAGTCAAAGGAGAAACACCCATTGCAAGGACACATCATTACATTCACAGTACAACGACTGATTTCACCTCTCTGTTCAAAATTATTTTCCTTATGGTGTGTAAAATAATACATTAGCAGTTCATTTGCAGCATTCTAACCTAGATAGCATCAGTGAGGGTGTCTATACAGCCTTCCACTCTGTGGCTTGCTGCACAGCAGTGTATTGGAGCAGCCTGAGTGGGGGAGCAAAACACACTGTGTCCTGCACTCTGATCCTGACTCTGACACCCTTGAGCAATGTTGCAGCCCTATGTACAACTCCTAGACCTAGATCTCCGAAAGGGTTCTCCAAACTCTGTCATTCAAAGAACTTCAAAAGGAGGATGACTGAGTAGCATTACTTTTTAATGGCTCTTTGACTTTTAAAAATGATCAGTCAAGTGAGCCATTGTCCACATAAAGAAGTAACAAGCAGTTAGAAGTCTTACCGATGTCTTTAAGCAGCATTCTCTGTATTTTAATTAGAATTCTCTGTGTTTTTAAGCTCTGAGTCTTTAAGCAGAATTCACTGTCTGTCTCTTCTTTTGATCTCTGTTGCAGATGGAACCAGATGGTATAATTCTCACCTTTAACCTCTCTGTTGAATGTAAAAAGATGCTATCAGGTGTATTAAGCAGATGTTGCCCAATGTTTATGGAAAGTTTTTGTATTTTATGACCTGTTTTGCAATTGTCTGAGAAGATGTAGTGCTGAGTTACAGATCACATCTTCTTTGGCACTCAACCTGGAGCTCTGTGCATACTGAACTGAATGTTGCTCAAAACTGAGTAGGGAGCACCTCCCCAAACCAGAGACCACCACAGACCAAGAGGTCCACACAGGCACACGCAGGCACAGTGACTCCTATTTCATAAAGTGGTCCAAGCTAAACAATTATGCAATATGTAAGGTATAACCATGTACTAGATAGGGGGGTTTATCTAGATTTCAATGCATAAATTCTCTTGCTTTTTACTCCTTGACACATGTACTCTGTGGAAAATGTCCACCTTGCACTCTGCATGGAATAAACAATATTTCCTTTCTAAGACTCTTTGTTTGTATTTAGGGAGTTCCTAAAATCAGCAACATTATAGGACACCCAGAAAAGGTAACAGAACTTAAGACCGTTTTCATCCATATAGTGAGACATTTCCAGCACTAAGGTGAGGGCCCCAAGCAACGCAACATGGATATTCTTGAATTTCACTACTTTTCAGGGCTGTATAAGTGAGAGATTAATTTTCAAGAGTGCAGTGTTGCAAGCACTAAGTTCACACTAGCAGAAAAGAAGCCATGATTTATTCATTTGTTTGTTTTGTGATTTCTTCTTTTGCCACACGTCCAATCACCCTGCAGAGGTGTTTCTGAGAGTGCTGACTGGCAGGTGTGTTCCTTTGAAAATACAGGCATGCAGTTGACATCAGATAATCCATGTGCCAAAATGGAATACTATTTTTAGCTACAGTTCCCAATGCTTCTCACTTCCCAAGAGCTGGAGGTTTCTTCTTCTTTCACTAGAATATGAGAAAGATGGTAAACATCTAGGATGTCTAAGGACATACTGAAATTGACTTTGGATATTGGATTGGTATGTTAGATTGTACCCAAGGAGTTCCCTAATAAATGAGATCTACCTCAAGAGTTTGTTGTAAATTAAATCAGCCAATTTTATTAATAAAGGATTTATTGAAAAATTGCAATATAAAAGTCTGAGAAAGTCACAAGCAAAAGTCAATGCCGAGCCTGGGGACAGCACTGGGTAAACCTTAGATTCAGCCTCTATCACACCAAGTCTCCCTCTGTTCACAAATTCTGCCTTGTGCAGTCTGTTTTTATACAGTTTTCCCGGCTGGACCATAGGTTGCCTCAGTCTTTTGTTTCTTCTGTGTGTCTTTACAAATTCCTGTAGTCTCTTTTCCTTACTGCTGGTCAGTTGAACAGTTTTGCCAATGTAGATTAGATAGATCCATATCGGGTGTTAATCACTGGGTCGTTGTCAGACCTGTCTTTGGGGAAGGCCCATCTCCTCTCGGTGCCACCCTTCTTTCTTTTGCAANTGTCTAAGGACATACTGAAATTGACTTTGGATATTGGATTGGTATGTTAGATTGTACCCAAGGAGTTCCCTAATAAATGAGATCTACCTCAAGAGTTTGTTGTAAATTAAATCAGCCAATTTTATTAATAAAGGATTTATTGAAAAATTGCAATATAAAAGTCTGAGAAAGTCACAAGCAAAAGTCAATGCCGAGCCTGGGGACAGCACTGGGTAAACCTTAGATTCAGCCTCTATCACACCAAGTCTCCCTCTGTTCACAAATTCTGCCTTGTGCAGTCTGTTTTTATACAGTTTTCCCGGCTGGACCATAGGTTGCCTCAGTCTTTTGTTTCTTCTGTGTGTCTTTACAAATTCCTGTAGTCTCTTTTCCTTACTGCTGGTCAGTTGAACAGTTTTGCCAATGTAGATTAGATAGATCCATATCGGGTGTTAATCACTGGGTCGTTGTCAGACCTGTCTTTGGGGAAGGCCCATCTCCTCTCGGTGCCACCCTTCTTTCTTTTGCAAATAAGGTTCTCCTGGGTTACACAATTCCTGGATACCTTTTATCTCTTAAGCATGAATGACTTTATACCATATATTACAATAAAACACAAATTATTTCATACCATATATTACAAGTTCATAGTAGATTTCATCATTTACCTTATGTCCAAAATAAGAGATAATGACTGATGAGTTCCTTCATTATTTCACCCACTTTTTTTCTTTTTTCCTCCATAAGAGAAAGATAAATTTTTATGACGCTACAAGGATTTGTTTCCATTTGACTTGGCATAAGATGCTGATCTGTGTATGGGGACATGCCTGCTTTATATCCTGTTTGTTTGGAGAAATATATAGGTCCAAAGATTAAATTAAGTACCAGGGAATCATATAAGAAATCTGAATCTAGACAAGTAAAATTTCAATGATGGATTAGTAGGAAAATATGGGTTTTAATTACTGGATAGAATGACACACCCCTCAGAAGTATTCTAGATAAACATCCACTTAGGCAGCAAAGCAAGGCATTCCTCTCTGCATCTGCTTGGAAGTATATCAAAGAACATCCAAACAGCTCTAGCAATTTGTGATCTTTCATGTAGGAGTAAGTCTCAAATCTAAGAAGTAACAATAACCAGGCTTTTGATTTAGTAGCATTATCACCACTTCTGAAATTTTGCTGTCAGGTTCCAAACATTCCATCTTTTACATCTGCAGACAGAAACTGAGCACTTAGAAGGGTCTGCAATGCATAGGCTGTGTTTGATCTTCTCTCCAGATGCCAGCAATGTCTATTTTTAATGTCTATCTAGTGGAAGACATTTTTAATAATGGTATTCAAGAATACATTATCTATTCCACTCATCTCTGGTGCTGTTTTTAGATTAAAAAATATTTCGTCAGGGCATTTCTACACATTTTTCCAGTACTTAATCTTAAGAGGTCTTTTTCTGCACTGTTTGACTTTTAGTTTCTCTGCTTGCTTGATGCCTTGTACTGCCCAGAGAATGCAAAATCTGATACAGGTGCTGTCCTGGGTTGTGGAGCC
>VWYO01002942.1:115369-129039 GCA_013400275.1 Rhadina sibilatrix | reverse complement strand
CGGCCGGCCCGCCCCCGGGGCCGGTTCCGCTGCCCCGCCGGCGGCTGCCGGGGCTGTGCCAGGCGGGAGCGAAGCCTCCGGTGCGCTGCGGTCGGGTTTGTTCGGCTCGGGTGCCGGGACCTGGTTCTTCCTCGAAACTTTTGAGAGTTGGGCGCTCGTGCTGCCTCATTTGCCTGGGGTTTTTCCCCAGAAGGAAAAAAAAGAAAAGAGCTTTCCATTTACCTTCAGGAGATCTCTGTGTGAAAACTTTGCTTTAAAACTTTTGTTTTAACCTTTATTGGTTTATGCCACTTCTTGTTTCTTGGTGTGTTTCCCCATACCTTTTTTTTTTTTTTTTTCTTTTTTTGTGTTGTACGTGCTGTTCCGTTGGCTGCTCTGCCTTCTAAGTACTCTTTAATGGAGAGGTAAGATGGGCAAAAGATAAAATATGAGAATCCGGGACTGTTTTGTGTAAACTCCTCTAATTGAAATGTTGTAAGCCAAAGGGGAAAGAAAAGAAAAAGTGATCAAGTGGAGCTCAGGGCAGTTTGCTTTGTTGGAAGCAGAGAGGAAAAACTTATGAGGGAATGACTGAGATTTTGTTTCACTTTATTTCTCTTCTTTTGAGGCTGAAAGATAAACAAGCATTTTGAAATGCTTCGGTTTAAAATGCCGAGCTCTTCATTTTCTCTTCAGCTGACTCCATTAAAGAAAAAAAAAAATCTTAAAAAAAAAAAAAGAACTGTAGAAGCAGTTCTGTAGTTGTGCAGCCAGCAGCAGTGGTGTGTGTGGGCAGAGAGGCCTTGCTGCTCTTCCATCAGCCGTTCCTGCCTTGTCTCTGTGGACTATAAAATTAGAAAGGCTCCGATGTCCATTCAGTCTGATGTCTGGGTAATGTGGGCTGTGGAAATCAAGAGCAGCTCTCTGTGAATTAGCTGCTCGTGGCTTGCTCAGCCTGTGGGTTCTGGCCTCTGGTGTATAATTAGGAAAGTAATTGTATTTTAAGAAGCCTTAAATCTATTATCCAGGTGTGTGTTGTCCCCTGGGCAGGTATCAGGTGGTGTGAGCTTTCTTTTGCTGCGAGGAAATGATCCCTGTCCTTGTGATGGTCGCAGGCTGCAGCCTGAAATCTGCAGCATCTTAGAGCCCCTGAGTTTGAGTTGGAAAGGATCTTTGAGGCTCTGCTAGTCCAACCGTCCTGCAGTGAGTAGGAATATATTCAACTGTCCCAGGTTGCTCCAAGCCCTGTCCAACCTGGCCTTGGACAGTTCCAGGGGTGGGGCAGCCACAGCTGCTCTGGCTATCCTGTGTCAGGGCCTCACTGTGCTCATTTCCAAAAAACTTGCTTCCTTATATCTATCTATCTATCTTTTAGTTTGGAAGATTTGCCCCTTGTCCCACTTGAAAGCTTCTAAGAGTGAGACCTGAGGCTCTCTGTGCTTTTCCTCCCCTGGAAATGGGCCAGCTCATCTCCTCCTCCCCCAGAGCTGTCTCCTTGCCTTTCCGAGGAGTTTTTGTCTTTCCAATTCCAGTCAGTGTCCAGGAAGGCTTTTATTTGTCCCATCTTTCCTGAATTTGCTTTATGTGCACGCTGAGAAGCCCAGCCCTGGAGAGCACAGGTCTGTGGTGAGGGATGGAGAGCCAAGAACAACTCCAAGTGGCTGTAATTGAAAACTGTCAGCTTTGCAGCGAAGGAGGATGTTCAAAGCATGTGGCTTGGGGTAGCTCCTCAGATAACAGCGGGTGGAGAATTGGATCTTCTGTTCTAAAGGAACCCAGAATGTCCAAATCCCGGGGAGTTGTGTTGGCTGGAGCCCAAAGGTGAGATGGCAGGAGGGCTCTGGGTGCCTTTCCTTCAGAGGTGCTGCTTGCTGCTGTCCTCCTGCACCCTCTGCCCTGGCTGCTGTTGTTCTGGAGATGTCCTTAAGTGACTTAGGGCAGCTGAAGCATCCAAGTCGTGGTGTCTTGGAGAAGTCTGCTTGTTCCAGGTTTCTTGCCCTTCCTTCCCTTCAAGGTGGCTGTTTCCTGGGAGGCTGGGTGCAGTGGGGGTCTGTGCCCTGCAGGGACCAGCAGAAGGTTTTTGGGTGACCAGCAGAAGGTTTTTTGGGTGAGAGGCCCAAGAGGGGAGCAGCGTGCCTGCCCAGGTGCTTTGGGAAGCTCTTGGCTGGGCTGGGGCAGGTGGGGGCATGGGAGAAGCCTGAGCATCCAGGAAGAGATTGGAATTTGGGAGAGAGGCAGTTCTAACAGGAAGCAAATGCTCAGTGGAGCAGTAGACAGCACAGAATAGCTGCCTCTGCCCAGCGTGGGTGAATTTTGGGCAGTTCCTTGATGAGCTTGTGGGTGAAATTCCCTGTTTCATTCCCCAGTATGCTGCCATCCTCCTGGGCTGTTGTATCTGCTGGCATTTGCCAGACATTGCCTAAACTGCTCTTCAACTGCAGCTGTTTTTGCAGGTTCCCAGTTACTGCACAGTTGTTCTTACTGTGTTTATTTTAGTGGTTATAAACTGATTTTTAAAAAGGACTTGGAACTTGAGCTGGAAAGTCTCCTTTTTCTTTTTCTTTCATGATTTGGTTGAGAAGCTGCACCAGAGGAGCCAGCAGCTGAGCCCTTCAGTATTACCCCCCCTCCCTTTATACTTTGAATTTTCTGAGCTGTGGTTTTCCAGGAATTTGGGGGCAGTTGTCCTGTACCTTGATTTTAGTAGTGAACAGCAGTTTGGGGGTGGGGTGAGGGGGGTGTCTGCTCTTAATCTGGTACAATTAGGAATTTGGCTGGGGAGTAAAAAGCTTGAAGGAGACTTTTTTCTCCCTTCCCCATAACATTTTGTTTAGCCTGAATGTTTGCAGTCAGAGTTGTGTGTTTCTTAAAGGCACAGAAAGCATAAAGCTTTTTCAAGGCAGTTATTTCAAATTGCTGCGAGCTCCACAGTGTCATTTGGAGCTAGGAGGTGCCACCATTGACCAAAAAATCTGCAGCATGACTGTGATCCTGCCTTGTCCAGGGCAAAGTCCCTCACCCTGATTTGCACAGTGGCTTCAACAACTCTGGGCTGAGGCGTTGGGAATCCTTATCTACGGTAACTTTTGTAAAGAAGTTATTTCACACGTATAAAGCAGCTTTTGTAAGGATACAAATTGAGGGAGAGCCCGGTGTGTGATTAACTTTTCCCTCTGCTCTCAGGATAATAAATGCGTGTGCTGCCTGATCTTTGTTGCCTTCCCTTCGTTTCAGATGAGTTACTTCTGCAAGTCGAACTGAAAATAGGTGCTGGAAGTGGTGAATAATCACTTTGCTTGGAATAATCCACAGCTGCCGGGAGCCAAGGGCTCAGTCCTCCACATCTCCTTTGTTAGAGACAGGCTGGCTTCCCTTCTCCTCCCTCCCTCCTGGGTTCTGCTGAACATTAAACAGCGATTTCTATGCAAGAATTTTAAGCAAAAAGTCTTTCAAAGCACTTGAATGACCGGCCAGGGGCAGCTGGGAAAGGGTTGCCTGGGAGATGCTGCTGGGAGCAGCTGAGGCAGGGGTGTGACAGCAGGGAAGGAAGTGAAGGAGGCAGGATGCTGCTCTGATCTTCCCTCCCTCCCTGCTGGCTGCGAGAGGGGTGGTCCTGCTTCTGGGGGCTCGGGGGGGATGCAAATGTCACCGAGTGTGTGAGTGCAGGACTCCTTCTGCTCACCACAGTGCCCTGGAGAGCCGAGCTGGGAGTGCAGCCTGGGAAGCAAAGGCTGCACTTTGTCCTACACTCTGCAGTGCTGTTTCCTCAGGGTTTGCACTGGGGAGTAAAAAAAAAAAAAAAGAAAAGGTGTTGGCATCTGGGCATGTTGTAGCATGGGGAGGATGTAGGGCTCCTGCAGCATCTCCAGAAGTTCAGGCAAAATGCTGTTACATCACTTTGAGCAATCTTAGGACAAAGCAGGGAGTTTATTGCTTTGTTCCTTACTCCTCTGCAGAGCTCTCGCTGTGCTGGTTATTCCTGTCTTCTGGTGCATGTCTTGGGTCCCTGTGAGAATTGTGAGGAAATGCTGAAACACACATCCAGAAATTCAGAGAATATTCTGGTCTACACGTAGAGATGATCACTGTTGCATGTTTCATGAATTGCTTTTCTGGATGCTGCTCAGCTTGCAGCTCTGAGTTTGTCCTTGCACTCTTTCAGCGCCAGCTTGAGATGAGTTTTGCTTGAAAATGTGAGTGTTTTCAGACTGTGGAGAAGGCAAATAGGATGCTGCAGTTAGGTGTTGGCAAACTGTCCTGTCGGGAGTTGTGTGGGAGGAGAAATGGTTTCTTGGTTTTGTGACCCCAGTGGGGAGAGGAGCAGCTGGGGTTTAACAAAACGGTTAAAATCATATAGGCCCCAAAATCCTCCAGAGACTTCTCTCCTTTCCTAGAAGCTTCCTTTAACAAGCTGATTTCTCAGGCTGATTGCTTGCAGATGAGATCATGCAGTGTGTTTTGCAGGGAAGGAATCTGAGCTGGGGCTGGTGAGCCAGGAAGTTTTAACACGCGAGTCACATGCCCGGTGTCCTGATGGCACACACAGAGCCCCGGGGACAGGCAGCCTGAGCTCAGGGTGCCTCTGGGCTCCAGCAGGAGCTTGCTGAGCACGCAGAATACCCAGGGATGCTCTCCAGTGCCGGGGCTCCCCGCTTGGACAGCAAGGGGAGATGATGGCAAGGAAGTATTTCATCTTTGCTCAGCTCTGTTTCTCTCTTCAGTGTGTGTGGGGTTGGGATAAGCCCAAGCGAGGGAAGGCTCTCATCTGCCTCAATTCCACAGACGTTTTGCTGCTGGCTTCAGCAAAGGAATTTATGTAGAATTGATGGTGGTGTTTTTTTTTTTTCTGTTAATGCATGAGAACATTCTGAACAGGGAAGACTCGATGGTGATGTTCTGCTGCAGAGGATCCCAGCAGCCTCTGGTCTCACTCTCAGAAGGGATGCTGGTTCCCATTTCTCTCGATGGCAATTGGGTTACTCTTCCAAAATAATCACAGCCATCGTTTGGGAGTGTTGAAAATTAAGCAAAGCTGTTCTGAGGTGATGTTGGGTTGTGTTCCCAGCACAGGGAACTGTTATTGCCAGTAGCTTTAAAGTACAACCTGTTCTCACAGGCAAGGTAGGAAGGCATCTTTCTGATGCCAGAGCCTCTCTGTGCCTAAAATCACTTCTTGCCAATCACAATGGCATTAATTATGCAAAAATGGATTGGGGGTGGGTGGAGCTTTTATTGGCTGCTGAAATAGGAGCCAATTGATCCCAATCTCTCTTTAAAAGAAATTAATGGAGTCAGACTGGGAGGGGAAAGTTTCAAATCCCAAACTTTAAATCTATCAGCGTTTTATGCAACTTGAAGAGAGGAATGCAAAAGGCAAGATGTGTTAAAACCTCTTGCTACTCCACAGCCATGTTCTGCCTGCAGTCTCCTCTCAGTCACTCCTGTGAGCTGTCGTTTTGAAACAAATCATTGAAAGGAGAATTTACAGGTCAGCACAGGCTTGGTGATATTTTTTCCCCCCGTTACCTAAGCGTGTTTGTTCCATGGGAGTTTATCAGAAGCTTCTTCCAACGTTTCATTTCACACAGGTGGTGGAAAGTCAAGCACATGAAAGTGGAAAGCTCCTGGGTGTAGGTTATTAAACTTCATTTGGGTTCCTTGAGAGTGTGTACTAATACAAGTACTACATACACTAAATATCTGCTTTTTATGTGGTATTATTTTATTCCTTAGGTAAAATAGTTGTGAACACAAGTTGCTTTGGTTCCATGCCCTTGCTGGCTAATATTTCCTTCTTTGGATGGAAAGGACTGGTAGAACACTAGCTGCTCTGATGGATGGCAGTGAGGTTGTGTATTTTTTGTGGCAGCTCAACCATTTCACCCTTCACTCTGCTCCTGGATGGGATGCTGCTGAGTCTGCCCACCTGGAGCCTGGCTGATGGTCATCTCAGACCTGGCAGGGCACACGTGGGAGGTGATGATCTGTACTCTGAAATGTGCTGCCTAAACCTTGTTTTGTCCATGAGGCTTCAAGCGTGGAGCTGTTAGAACCCCGGCCCACTCAGAGCTAATGCCTGCAGAATGCATGACCAAGGAATTAAACTGGGTGGAGTCATTCCAAAATTTGGATTTGGGGCCTGTCTTCTCCTAAAGCAGCAGCTTTGGGTGTTTGCTTGGAAGTGCTCCCAGCACGGATGATGCTCTCCTGACCTGATCTGACTTTTCCTTCTCGGTGTTTGGGTGCTGTGCCCAAATCTGTCTGCAGAGCTCTGCAGTGCAGAACTCCGATGCGTAATGAACCCGAAACAAGTCAGCTCCTGTCAGGAGATGATGGCACAGAGATGATCACCTCCTGTGTGCCCTGGGGGAGCCAGGAGGGACAGACAAACAGAGTGAAGAGTTGTGCTTCTTCCCCGGGACTGTCCCGAGGCTGCCAGCTGCAGTTTGGAGGCCAGAGGAACAGGGCGGGGTATTTTCTTCCAACCAGATGAATCTGTGCTGCGAAAACGAGGAGTTAGTTCAGTTTCTCTGGGAATAGCATTTAAGGTGTTAAAACGTCCCACCCATCAGTAAGGAAGAAGCTGCTCGAGAACAAGCAAATACAGAGAGGGAGCCTGCAGAGCACACTGCCTTTGCAGCTCTTCTTTTTCCTTGAAGAATGAGAGTGTGGGCATGTTTTTGTTGCATTTGTAATTTGCTCCTGGTGTCAGTCATTTGTGTTACCCTGCCAGGAAGAGCTGAATTAGCCAAGCGCTGGGTTTTGTTGTCCCTCTTGATTACTGCTATGTTGTTTCACTTGTGCTTGTTTGTTTCTGCCTGTCAAAAGGTAAAAAAAAAATAAATACTGTAGCAGAAATAGCTGGAGTATCAGTATTCTCCAATAGGAAGATGTCAGCCTATGATGAGTGCTTTTCACTGAGCTCAGCCTGTGTCTGCTGCTCCTGACAGGCTGTCATCTCTTCATGCTGGGTAATGTGATCTTCCAGGAATGTTTATCTTTCGTTTCTGCATTTGTAGTGGAGCTGAGCTGGAGGTGCTGGGAATGTGCCTCCCATGCCCTGTTGTTGTTTGGGCTGAGGTGCTGCCCCTGTGCTGCTGAAGGGGACAAAGCAGAGCAGCAGAGCTGCCATACAGAGCTCCCCTGCTTCCCCCTGAATGAGGGTCCCAATGCTGGGAGTTCATCCTGTGCACTTTCTGTTTTTTATGTGTATGTGTTTTGCCTTTCTCTGGACTGTGATGGATATTATTCTAATAACTTCACAAAGTGTCCCTCCTCTTTCCATGGGTTTGACGCCTTCCATCTGCAAACTTGGCTAGCAGCAGTCTTGTATTTCTTTTATGTTTTGGGGCAACCTGGACAGGGCTTTACTCTGAGAAAATGAGCTCTGCTGGCCAGTGGCATGTGTGGATACCATGGGTGGACATCAGGAAAGAACAGCACTGATTGCAGTTCCTCTGGTGACCAGAAACCCTCTTTCATCTCCATGCCAGCAGCTGCTTCCCCATCACCCTCCAGACAGCACCTCATGTAGACACTCTGCCTTCTTCCCAAGGACTGAACCCACCAGTGATTGCTGTGGCTCAGTCTCTGCTACAGCATTTTTTTGGCCTTCTCCCAGCACTGGAAGGACACCAAATAGCAGCAGTACTGTTGAGACCTCCCAAGAGTAAAGACTTAAAGCGGGAAATGAATTTTCTAGTTGCTTCTAATGTCTTGAGAGCTATTGGCTGTCTGGCTTTTAACCTGTGTTCTTGGATTATTGCAGGCTATTGTATTTGAATGCATGGCTGGAGTTAAATTGCCAAAAAGGGATCTCTTGTGGTGGGTGTTAATTTGAGCAGGGGCAGTGTGACGCAGTGTGCTGACCCTGTTTGAGACCCATGCAATATGTCAAGGCTCAGATCCTGGCACTCCAGCATTCCTGCCAGTACAGAATTAGCCCTCATTGTGTCAGTGCTGAGGTCGCTTCTAACCAAGTTTTTTTAAATTATCTAGGAGGATCTCTCCAGACCAACTCGATGCAAGCATTTCTTGTTGGCAGTAATTACTCTGCCTCTTCTCATTTGCTGCCACACAACGATGGAAGCACTGGTTGAAAGGATATCTGGAGGTCTCTGGCCTGACCTCCTGCTTGAAGTGGGACTGTCTCCAGCATGGGAATGATCAGCTCAGCCATGGCTTTGTCTGGCCAAGTCTTGAGCATGTTGGGGATGGAGCAGGGTATCACACCAGATCAGCTTTTGTTTGCTTTTACTTGGAAGTTATACCTAGTGAACCACCTTGGAGAGTGGATTAGGCATGTAGGTTGGAATGACCTCATCCTGCAGGTCTGAAAACATTTAAGTGAGCTGTGGGGAATGTCCCAGTAGGGCTAATGTAATGTGTAATGGATCCAAATCCTTCTGTCTTTTCCGTGCTAACATGGGAAACATGAGCAGACCCTGGTGCTGTTTCTGCAAGAAGGGGCAGGGCTCCTGTTAGGTGGTTTTCCTGTGTTAGCATGGGGAATTGCAGGTGAAACAGTGCCTGTAGCACATGTCCTGTTGCTGCAATGAGCTCATGGGTGTTTTCCCATTGGAATTCTGTTTGTGGGGAGGCACAGGATGAGCACCCCTGAGCATCCTTCACCCCAAGGCCGAGTGTGGGATTGATGCTGCCCAGGCTGAGGCCACACATGCACAAGGCACACAGTTCCCTTTCCCCCACCCTCCTCAGCCCTTTGCCATGGCAGGGAGGGCGTTTTCCCCAGAGTCTGCTGCATTTATTTCAGACAAACTCCCATGAGTTTGAGTGTGCACATCTGAGTTACCCATCGTGGTCCTGCGTGTTAAAGGCAGCAGAGCAGCTGTCTGCATCTGAGGAGTAAACTTGCCTTCTGACATGCCACGAGCTTCTGGACACAGTGGGTGTCCAGGGATGGCACGTAGTCAGGCCAGACCAGAGGCCTACTGCTGTGTCTGGGCTGGGCTGGATTTCTTCAGACAGAACTGTGGATTGCAACACCCCTCGTGCTTGCTCCGGCCAGGAAGCCTTGCTTGGAAGGGAAATGGCTGAGATGGAAAGAGCTGCTGAGGAGGTGGAAGCCTCCCTAGCCAAGGCCTCCTTGCTAGACTCAGCTCTGGATCCCTGGGCTGTGCATCCCCTCGTGCAGCAGGAATTATGTGAATGCCTCATGGGCACTGAAAAGGAGAGCTCCTGTGGTCTGGTCCTGATCTTGGCACTGCCACCTGGCTCTGGAGATTGGTGTTGTGCTCCTGTTAGAGTGCAAAGCAGTCCTTGTGTAGGGTGAGCCTGGTGTTGTGGAGTGAGCAGCAGTGTCCTCGGGTGGGTTACAAATTCTCACTTGCAGAGAGGCACTTTGGTATCTTGCACATCTGAACTGCTCCTGCCTTTTGTGTCCAAGCCAGAAAGGGCAGCCAGAAGGGCTGGGAGCATGGGCTGCTGCGTGCTCTGGTTACTTGAAGATGAGGGTCCTTGCTGAGGAATCACAGAAATGTGGGGATCACTGTTGTCAGCTGCTCTCCACGTGCTCGCTGCGGTCCAAAGTGCAGAGGTCAGGTTTGGGGTTATATGGCCAGAGGGTCCTGGAGCAGCAGCTGTAAAGGGCTTCAAGGGTGTCAGCAACAGGCTGGTGTTGGCTGACAGCTCTTTTGTTACCACCAGTTTTTCCATGCACCACTTGTTTTTGCAGAGGCCTGTCTTGGTGTGCTGCAGGGGGAGCAGCTGTAGTGGCATTGCTGCCACCAGCTGAGCTCTGCCCATTCCATTGTCCCGTTGGGTTGGTGTTTCTTGCTGGGAAAAATCACATGGCTGGTGCTGAATATCTCCCTTGCCTGGTGCTGTTCCTCCTTGATGAAGCTTGCAGCCAGTGCTTATGGTTTGCTCTGGTTTTTCTGCTGTTGTTTTCCATGTGTCTGCAATAGAATCTCTGGTGAAGGATGCTGATTAGCTTTTCTCTGAGCTGGATGTGGAATTGCTACCCAGACATTGGTCTCCTCAGATCCCCACAGCTTGTAGTTTTGAGATGTGATATGCCAACACAGATTTATCTGGGAACCTTCTGGGAGAGACAAAGAGATGTGGGGAAGTATCACTGTAAGAGAGACAGCAGGAGTTTGTCCTCAGCAGTCCTAGGACCTGTGTAGCTCTGCTTGTCAGACCACCTTACACCATCTCCTTGCTCCAAACTCCTGGCAGGGGTGATGGGCAGAAAGAGCTGCCTGCTGCCTTGGTGGGGAGGAACATGTGAAGGATAATGCTCAGGATATTAGATACTACCTTAGTGCTTCAAGAAGAAAGGCCAGCTTTGAAAGAGGCCATGTGCCTGCTGAATATAACCAACTGCTTCCAGAAATCAGGGGTCAAAACCCCAGAGCAGAGGCTTTCTGGCTTGAGGGAGTCGAGCCCTTCCTTGATGTGGCAGTGATCCTCATCTGCAGCCAGAGGGGTTTTGGCTCAACAGGCAGACAAGAGCGAGGCTGGAGATGTCTTGCTTGGGCTGGTCCCGGTGTCCAGGGACAGGGAGGGATGTCTGTTTGCAGATGATGCTTTTCTCTGCCCCTCTCTCGTGGTTGCGTCAGCGGCGATGGCCGGGGAGAGTGTTTACAAGCGTGTCCTTGCTGAGCCTGCTCTGTGCCAGCAGCTCAGGCCTGGTGGGTGACGTGTTCTCTGGGCCTCTGGCATTGCAGCAACTGAGGCTGAGCTGAGCTCACTGCCCTGCCTCTGACCTGGGCTTACCCCTCCTCACCTTTGAGGCAGCCCGTGGTGGGGACCCTGTTGTTTAAACAGAGGGCAGATGGGAGGCTGCTCCTGTTTGGATATTTCCCTGTAACATTAAAGCTTTGAGAGGGATTTTTGGAGCAGGGGAAGGGTCGTTGTTCCTCCGTTGCCACCTCCCCAGCTGTTCTAACTCCTGGGAGAGGGAGCTGTGGTGGCAGGGGGGTGCTGAGGCCTCTGCTCCCGTGTGCCAGCAGGACAGGGCTTTGCTGAGCCTGTGTGCCCAGAACAGGGAGCTTGGTGTTGAGGAGGATGAAGCAAGAAGGTCCTGCAGAGAAGATTTATTAGTAAAAGACTCAAAAAGTATAAAACCTGTAAGAGATATAGAATTAAAAGCTAAATTTGAACTGTAAGATACTGAGCAGGAAAAGAGTAATCAAGTTAGCTAAACACAGAGCTGGGTGATTCAGTCACACCTCTGTCAGAACAAAAGGATGAGTAAGGGGTTGGACCCTCTCAGGTATCAGGGAAAAGGTGGTTTATCAGGTTCTTAGTATGTAGATTTGTATGGTAATATAGTAGTTCCCATAGGCTGTATGTAAATTCTGTAGGTTTTTGTATCCTAAGGTGATTGGTTGGTGCTATTTAGAATATTCATGATACAAAGGGTTAAAATGGAATGTAACAAGTAATTCGCTCTCTTACTCGGACGCTCTTCCTCTTGCTGCTTGGACCCCTGTCCCTTTGGACTTCTCCTGTTGCTGCTCCCTCCCCTGGTTAGGCTGTCCCCCATGGCTAATAAACCAGGTGTCTTGAGAGCACCCCAGTCTCAGGACATCTCTTTTTGGACTCAAACAACCTCGATGATTTCTACAGCTTGGCACAGCTGCAGGGCTCTATCAGCTGGGGACACGAGGATGTGTCTGTCCCATGGCTGGGCCAGAGGTTGTCCTGGTGATCTGGGAAGTGACTGAGAGGCAAAGAAGTTCTGCTCTGGTTCTTGCCCTCTTGAGGACTCTGATCATCTCCCTTCAGAGCAGGAAGAGCTTCCTTGGCACGGGGTGGGGGGAATGTGGTGGAAGGTGACTGCTCCCCTTGCAGCCCTTGTTTTGCACCCCTTGGGAAGGGTGTGTCCCACATCAGGTGTCTGTAATGTCACCACATGCTCTGTCTTGTCAGCTGTGAGCCCATCTGTTGCCCTGCAGAGCAGCTCTAGTCAGCACCTGTATGTGGAGATGTTCTATCAGTATTTCTTGGAAGGTGTCACGTCTCAAACTTGCCCTCCCCATCGTGCCAAACTGCCTCACTTCCCTCTTTTCCCAGGTTTGTGGCTGGAAGTGCATTTCTGTGCAGTGGAAGGGTGATTCCAGCAGAGCTGGGCTGAGCAGATGTTTCGTGGGGCAGTGGGAGTGAACACACTCACACTGGGTAAGGACAGGACAGGGCTGCAGGGTGTAAACAGAGCACTTTTACAGCAGGCTTCTGTCTTCCATCAAAAGTTCCTGGAAAGGTGAAGGCAGGAGCTGGCTTTCACCACCTCTCACTGAAAGAATAAAAAGCTTTAACACTGTGCAGGTCCAGCCTCCTTAGCTGAGCTGTCCTGTGTTCCTCAGCTGTGTCTGTGTTCAGCCCAAGGCCACTTAGGTGATGTCCTGCTCCTGTGTGACAGGAGATGTTGGTGCTCACAGGGCCACCAGCTCCTGCTGGAGCCCTCCTGGGATAAGGCAGGTGGAGGTCCTGCCACAGCTGAGCTGGGTGGGAGGCAGAGCCTCTGGGGAGGGACAGGAGCTTTTGTGGACCTGTTGTGCTGCTGCTGCTGCAGGAGAGACTTGGCAGAAGCTCTTGGGTGCTGTCTCATGGTGTTCCTTATTCTTGCCTGGATGTGTGTTCCCATATCACTGTTGGTAATGGGGGAAGTTGTCTGGTGCAGGTCTCCTGACATTTCCACAGTGGGATTTTGTCTCTTTTCCTCTGCAGGAGCCTTTTGCTGAGTACAGAGGAAGGATCTCCTCAGGTGTTCAAAGCCAACAGTCTGTCTTGAGCTGTTTGTGTAGTTGCCTTCACCCCAGTGTTAACATGATCACAGGTTTATTTCTCATTTATTTATTTATTATATTTTTTATTTCATTTATTTATTTAAAATTTATTTATAATATATTATTAATTTTCATATTATATTATATTTTTATTTCTATTTATTTATTTTATTTATTATATTATAAAACACTCGTTTATTTCTCCCAGTGCCACCTGACTGGGGGTGGCTTGGGGTAAGCAAAAGGCAACTTCCCCATCCCAATGTGATCAGCTCACCAGTTCATCACCCACAAATTCCTAATTCCTGCTTTGCTGCTCAGCCTAGTGGGTTATTTTTAAACACTGGAAGGAAAAAAAAAATGGAGACCCTTTCAAGTCATTATTTTCTGTTTTGTGAGTTCACCTCTTATCTCTTAGAATGCCTTTGGAATACTTCTGGGATTCACATTATGGTATGGATGCCTTAAACCCAACGAATTTGTCCTGCATTGGGATAAACAAGCTTTTGTGTCTAGATTTGTATGTATGTGGCATTCAGTATGTGCTAATGGGCTCTTCATCTGTTAATTGGACGGATCTTTTCCAAGGCCAAACAGCTTCTGCTGGAGAAACAATCACGATGCCCCAGCCCTGGCCTGAGCTGGGTCCTGCTCCTCTCTGCTCCCTCCTTGGAACCTGCTTGTGCTGAGCAAAGCTGTCCTGTGCACGACCAAAACAGGGTCTGTTGATGTTATTCCTGGTCCTTTGAGAAGATGACTTAGTGGTCACATGTGCTGCTATGAGGTCATTAGGAAGTCTCTCAAATACCCAATCTGAGAAGCAATGATGCTATTGCAGTGGTATGCTCCCTCTGCGATGTGAGATGCAAAACTCTCCCAAGTACTTGAGTTTGCAATAGCTCTGAGTGGGATCTGTTATTGTGCATATTTGGGCTC
>VWYO01002942.1:93913-111076 GCA_013400275.1 Rhadina sibilatrix | reverse complement strand
TTTTTCCCCCCTGTGTTCTTGGCTTTTCCTTTGTTTATAAGCAGAACATTTGCTTTGATTGCATTGTGGTAAGCAGAGATCTTCTCTGAGCTGTCTGTAGTCATGGTAGGTATTTTGCTGGAATGTTTAATTAATGGCAACTTCATCTCTGTACATGGGAAGTTAAATTTTATCTTGCAGAGCTGTGCTAGCAAGTAGTAAACCCAGTGGAACGTGGTTGGACCTGCCTGGAAATCCTGGCTGGGGTCTCCAGGCTTGGTGCTGTTTTTCAGGTGATGTGTGAGTGTTGCCACTCACTGCTCCCATCTCTGCCAGGCACTTCATAAATTAAACTTTTAAACCACTTTGGGTCATAAACAAAGTTTGCTCCAGCCAAATGCAACAGCTGTGTGTACCCAGCCTTGTCTGCCTTGGCTGGAGGTTGTGCTCAGCCTCTGGAGGAATGGTCCCCACTGAGGTCACAGCCTGTGTTGTCCCCTCAGGCTCCTGGGGTGCTGTGGGAGGGCTGGAGCACTTCTCACCCCCTGCATTTTGGTGTTTGGAGTTATTGCAATCCGTGGAATGCAGTGGAGGATGATAAGTTATGCTTCTTCCTGATGTTGGAAAAGCTTCTTCAAGCCTGGAGCCTTCCTGTGGCTGTAGGGCATGGCTCTTCAGTTTTATTAACATTTCTTGGTGCCACTGGAGCAGAGCCCATAGTGCCCCTCAGGCTAAGGGCAGGGGCTCTTTGCCAGCCACAGGTGCTCTGGGTTTTATTTTTACAAATATGAAAAGAAATTGCAAAACTCATAAAATGTAGCTTTTGATAATATCAGCATTTGTGGTGGTTTGAGGGAGACTAGGTGGGCAGCTCAATTAGCAGATGTTCCAAAATCCTGGTTTTGGTTCGATTTTCACTGAACTGTCTCTTGGAGTTTGGCTTCCACCCTTGCAAAAATCAGCAGTTCTCAGGTACTGGGTGCAGCTCTATGCAAAGGTTTGCTTCTCTTCTGGTTTTGCAAAGAGCTTGCCCCAGTAATCGTGTTTTAGTTTTTAAATAGGCTCGACTATGAGCAATTTGCAAAACAAAGGTTGTAGATAAGGGCCTGTTACTGTAAAGTCGGTATTTTTGAAGGTAGGCAATTGATAAGGGAAGCTAAAGATAACTGAAAAAGCACAGCAAATATATCATGGGGCAGTGAGAAGTATTTTAATATCTGTAAAACAAAATAAATTTCATCAGCAGTGCTTATATTGTTGGGAAAGGTTAAACCCAGCCGATTGCTGATAACAATGCAGAGAAGTAAAACATTTCTTTCCCATTTCCGTGGAGAAGCTGGACGATACACTCTCAGGTTACCTCCCTTTGCACTGGTGAGCAGGGAGGGTGTTAAACCCGAGATAACTTTTCAAAGTCTTTTGAAACTTCAGCAACACTGGAATCTTGTTTGTTTAAAATAAATTGGCAAAGCAGCTTTCTGAATCCTGGCTGCCAATTTGTAATAAATCTGGAAAGCCCAAAGGAGCTCCAGAGGTTTGGGAAAACATCAGTGTTGTAGCAGTGTTTTAAAGTGGAGCAGGGAGCAGGTAACCAGCGGGCAGTGGAGACCAACCTGTGTCACATTAAAGAGAGAGCAGCATGCTCAGCAATCCCTGTGCTCTGATGGACAGCAGATCATGTCCAAAAAAAAAAAAAAAACCTCAAATTGTGGGTTTAATGACATTCCAGCCCTGCTTGCCAAAAGTAGCTGCATTGATATCATGTACCTGGATTCTGAGGGATGCAGCCCTGCTGTCAACCAAAGGGTGATGCTCCCAGGAGGCAGAAGAGGCTTTGCCTTGGGAGCAGGACTGTGTTGGATCCCCTGGGCAGGAACTGATCCCTGGCATGTCCTTCATGCCTTCCTGCAAGCCTCAGCACTGCTGGTGGGCTGTGAGCTGAGAAGCACCCACCTGAGCAGTTGTGGTGGGCTCTGAGCCTTGTCCCAGTGCCTGCCCTGTGCCAGGGTGGCAGTCCCAGCCCTCCCTGCTGCTGCTCAGCACGGCGCTGAACGAGCTGATTTAGAAAGTGCCACCCGACACCCCTCAAAAATAGTTACCAGTGGGAATGTGATCCTGGGGAGCTGTGCTCTGACATCACTGGGGGACAAACTCAGTTATTCCCTGGGTTCTCTGTGAGCAAGCCAGGGGCAGTCATGGCAAAAGCTGTCTCACTGCCTGGAGGGAGCCTCTGTCTCACCAGGGAGAAAATATTAAGTAAATAAATACTGAATGTTGGCTTCCCTGGGCAGGCTGATGGAGTCAGGGTGGTTCAGTTGGGACCAGAGGAGGCTCTGGAATACCCCAGAGCAGATTATCAAGGAGGTGCATAGCAGGAGGATTGACAGTGGTTGTCAGGTGAGATAACAGGAATTTCTGCCTTGTGATAGAGGGATGAAGTTTTCCTTCTTCAGACAGCTGAGCAGTGGGAGAAGTTGTCCAGAGAGGTGGGGGGAGCCTCCATCCTTGGGGGCTTTTAAGGCACAGCTGGACAAAGCCTGAAATTGGTGCTAACCCTGCTTGGAGTCGGAGGTGGGATTAGATGCTCTCCTGGGGACCTCCTCCAGCCCAAATAATTCTGCAACTCAGCAACCTGATCTCCTTCTGAGTGCAAGTTTGAGCACAGTTAAGTAAAAGGTTATGGTGGAGCCCCCAGAGAACAGGGAGGGAGGAAGGTGGTTTAAATTGAGTGCTCTTAATACCCCATCTGTCATCTCTGTGGTTAACATGTCGTGGGGATGGTTGCTATGTGAGACTTTGCAGTGGAGGATTGTAGGTCTTGAGAGAACTGTTGCTGACTTTCAGTTGATATATTTTAAGGATTGTTAAAAAAATGAACAAAAAAAGCTGGAGCGAGATGCCAGTGTTTAGAAACAGTGAAAATGTCAGTGTGCTGAGTGCTCTTTGGGGCTGCCAGGGTGGGAAGGAAGCTCTGGAAAGGGACAGTGAGGGACAGTGCTGCTGGGGCAGGGAGAGGGGAGGTCCTTGGAACTGCTGGTTTGTGCACAGCCTTGTTTTCCTGCCACTTCTGTCCTGCAGAAACAGCGGCACTGGAGCTGGGAACTGGAGTCTCTGCAGCTGAGGGATGTGTATTTTGGAGGGTGTGCTGGAGGCTCCCCTGCCCCTGCTGCTGGGTGGGGGCGTTCCTGGGGAATGTCCCTGCCCTGAGCAGGGCCCTGGCAGGTCTGGCTGGGTGGTGGGAAGTGCTTCCAGGCTCCTCAGCTGAGATGAGCACAGAGTTCCCATGCCCTGGGTTGGTGAGGAAGCTTTGGTTTTGGTTCAGCTGAGCTAAACCCCACCATTGTGGGGCAGTGAATTCACATTTCCTTATCTTTGGCTTTGTCTTTCTGATGGTTTCTAATTTTGGCCTTGTTACTTGGATGGATTAAATTACATTTAATGCATGTTCATTTATCCCCCAGTCTGGTTTTGTGACAGAAGTGCTCTGGGCAGTTTCACAAACTGAGGACACCCCACTCCTGTAGGACTGGCTGACAGGCAGTGGGAAAAGTCTGGAGGATTTATTGGTCTTGTGCAGAAACACCAGCATCTCTCTGGGCTGTAGGTGAGGCACTGCCTGGTGTTTGAGTCCATGGGCTGAAGCTCCTCCCAGTGGTAAATGCTGTGGTGTGGGTGACTGCAGTACTGCTTTTCCCCTAAAATCCAGCAGCAATGAGGTGTCACTTTCTTCATAACTCCATTGAGATGTTTGGCTACAACATGGAAAGCAAGGCTCAAACCCTCCTCAGCCTCAGGCCTGTCCCCACCTCTCAAGAGGTGACCATGAAGTGCACCCAGGCCTTGATGTTCCCATTTTTCTGCCACTGCCTCAGACTCAGCTCTGTGGTGTCCCTGTCCCCACCCCAAGTGCCACTTCTCAGTGTTGTCCTTTTAGTCCCACATTCGTGTCTCTTGTGACAGGTCTCCTAATGCCACCTCAAAGATGATGCTGGAGCCTATTCCTGTCTCATTTTCCCTGTTCCTGTGCCTTACTTCTCACATGTATCTTGATTAACCCAACCCTTTCACATAAAGTCTGTTTGCTTTTATCTGTCCAGCCTTGTTGCTGCTCTGGACACCACTTAGTGGTGTCACTGTTTCTGCCCAGTGTCCCCCACTGTGTTCCTAACGTTGCAATGGGTTTTCCCTCTTCCTGACCATCTCTGTTGGTGCCTAAATCCCAAATCTCCTGTTGCAGCCTTGCACCTCATGCCAGGATCTTACTGGCCCTCCTCAGCTCCCCTGTTCCTCTGACACAATGATTTTTGGTGTCACTGTTGGCACTTGGTTTGTCTAGATGTCATCCAAGTGTCATGTAGAGACCTCTCCATTGCTGCCTGGTTGATTGAATCCAGGGAGAGAGACACCACGCTCTGAGTTCACCTGAGGGGAAATTTGTTGCCTTATTTTCAGAGGGCTCCTGCACAGGCAGCCTGCCTTGGTCCTTCACCCTCCAGCAGTTCTGCTGGAGTGGGTGGCCACGTTCTCTGGTCAGCAGCCCTGCTCTGTTTTTTCAGTCTTGTGCCAGTATTTGAATTGTAAACTAAGCAGAACATTTTAGAAAGTGATCAGAATTCTTTCTGCTAAGCGTTTTCATCACCAAATTCTGTTTGGTCCAAGCTGGAGCTGTGTGTGCTCTAGGGGAAGACTGCTGGATCTGGGGTCTCTCAGATCAACTCTGAGGCAAAGAGAAATGCTCTACCACTGTTTCAGAGCCAGAAAAATGGAAATCACACTTCCCAGCCTCTTATTTCTTCCAGCATCAGATATTGCCCTGATTATTAGCTTTGCTTCTTCCCCACTGAATTCCTTTAGGAATGCTAGGAGATGCCATCCAGTCCTGATTGTTCCTGGCCCTCTTCTGAGGATGCTTTGATTCAGGAGAGCTCCTCCTGCTGTACACAGGGCTCTGTATGTGATACATTCTGTGTCCTGCCCACACCGTGGAGTTTCTTGGCGTGGCTCTGGGCACCTGGAACGGGATTCCTGCAGCAAACCCTCAGGTCCCACTCCGGGGTAATGATCTGCAAAGAAACCAGTTAAAACAAATGCCTGTTTCAGTTGGGATCTAGAGAGGCTTGCAAACATGCCAGAGCCGCGTAATGGATCTCTGGAGGGAGAACAGTACCTGGAGGAGCTCCAAGCCCCACCTTCTTCATGCACATCACTGAAGAACAGCTCCCTCCTGTGCTCGCTGAGCCTTTGCTGTGCCGGGGACAGCGCTGGCTCACAGCCAGCTGCTTCTCTGTGCAGGCACGGACTGGCTTTTCAGGCATGCTGTCTGCTGGGTTTATTGGGGAAAAGTGCCCTCTTTTGCATTTCTTGGTGAGTTTTTCAACAAGTAGATTTTTTGGTGTTTTTTTTCCTTCCCCGTTCTCCCAATGATTGTAACAGGATTTTATTCTCCTGCAGCCAGCTGTTAGCAATTAGCAACTTGATCCAGTCGGGCCTGGGAACGGAGTTTAACACTTTCTTGCCTCTCAGAGGATGTTGCTAATCCTGTTTTTGCTGGTTTTGGGCTTGTGCTGTAGTTTTGGCACTCGCTGTGTGTGTGTGGGCAGGGTGGGAAGATAGGCATGAGTACAGCAAAGGACTCTAATGCAGCTGAAAGAAAAGTATTGAGCCTTTTACACAGAAAAGGTCCTTAGTAAGATGATTCCCAAGCAGTTTGTACAGAGGGTTGTATTTAGTAGTAATTCCAGTGTGTCCTAGCTCTGGGAAGTGTACAATTTGGGAATCCAATCTGCTCCTGGATGAGATTGAGACTCAGCACCAATCAACATCAGTAGTTCTTCAGACAGTGATTTCTGCAGCTGGAGCTCCTGAGTGGGGCTGAACCTCCTTCCAAATGTTTCACCCTCTGAAGGTGTGGAAACACTCTTGCTGACCTTGCTGAGAAGAGCAGCAGCTGAGGAGCACTCAAAGCTGAGAAATGGCATTGTTTGCTCCCTCTGTGCATCACCTCTCCCAGGGACTCACTGACGGGCACTTTGGTGATCCAGGACTGAGAACCCAGTGTGGTGGGAGAAACAAACCCAGCAGAGCCTGAACCAGCTGCTGAGGTCCCTGTGCAGGGCTGAACTGCTGGAAAGAGTTCACCACTGCCACATAGAAAGGTGAGAATTCATCTTACCAAACTGGGAGGGACAGGAGTGGTCCAGCCCTGCCTTTTCCTCTGTCAGCAATGGAGACACATCCAGAGAGGATCCATCCTGCTTCTCTTGCAAACTCTTTAGGCAAGGGCCCAATTCAAAGCCAGCTTTTGTAGGCACAGAGCTGCTGGCAGGTGAGCTCTAGATCAGCTCTGGGGCTTTCCTTTCCTCTCCTGGAGGCCAGACTGGCCTCTATGGCTACATCTTCCAATTCTGGCTTGCAGTTCCCCCAAGCCACGCTGTTTTTGTGGACCTGCAGAGGTCCATGTGCCCATCAAGCCCTGAGAAGCCCCTGGGTGGCACCTGCACCTGTCTGTGCCCCCAGTTTGTACCTTTTCTCCAGTGCTGGTTGCTGGCTCGGTGGCAGGAGCTGAAATGGTGCTTGGGCATTTCTGTGTGACTTCCCTTGTCCCCACACCTCGTTCCTTCTTTCCTCCTGATACTTTCCATTCTTATCACATTCAGGTGGTTAAATGACGTGGCTGGCTCTGTGGCAGTACAAAAGGTGTCATTCAGAACACGGCCTGATATTTGCATAAAACAACTTAAAATGCACTTGTGTTGTGGTGCTTGCTCAGCTGAGATAATGGTGCTGTTTGTGGTGCATTTCTTCAGTTGCTGTGACATTGGTGGCTGTTGTCATTTTGAGAGGGCAGGGGGCACAGCACAACTGCTGTGTTGTCAAAGGAAATTCCTGATGTTAAGTCTCAAGGTGAGCCCCTCAGCTGGGCTGAGTGCTGTGCTGATGGCAGAGGATGGATGAGCCCTGCTCTTGATCCTTCTTTGCTGGGCTTTTGGACCAAATGGGAAACAGAGGCATCTGAACACTTACTGGTGTCTGAGGCTGCTCTCATTTCTTTCTTGTTCCAGCAGTGGTGCTTGGGCCCTCAACCTAACCACAATCCCTCTTTCAGTGCTTTCCAGCCATCCTTATTCTTGGACAAGTTAGAGAGGAATCCCTGTGGGTTTTGATGGAGCCAGCCTGAGTCTTGAAGCTCCCCCAGTGTGCCAGGCTCTGGAGGGAAGATGAGGGTGTGCAGTCTGTGTGGTGCCATCGGCCATTGGAGGGCACCTTGTTGGGAGCTTTTAAACAGCAGCTCAGAAGCCACCTGGGACATGTCTCCAAGCTGCTGCTCTCCTTCCAGGGCCTCCTCCACAAGCTGCAGCTCTGGTCCAGCTTGGACACCCACGGGAAGGATCTATCCTGGACTTCACCCCTCTGGTGCAGCTGATCTGGGTCATGGTCAGGGCACCACCAGACAGGTCTCTGCTCAGTTCCCATCACCTCCTCCAGGAAGGTGGTTCAAGTTAAAGTCTTGATGTTGACAACAGGTCCCTTTCTCAGGTCCTGTGGCAGGGCTGTCTCTCCCACTGCTGAACTCTCTGCAGTTCCCTTTGCAGGTCCAGCTTTGGGAGCTTCCAGGACACCTTAGCAAATCACCTGCATAAATGAACACCCACAAGTATGCCTTCAAACTCTGCCCCAAAACTTTTTTACAACTCCCTCCAGTTGAGTGCACAAAGTCTCTTCTCTGTGGGAGTTGCAGTCTGCCCTGGGTTGTGTTTTCAGCAGCCATCACCTCCTTCCATTCCAGGGGGGAAGGATGACCTTGGATGCACAAACAGCTGCTGAGTGCTTGGTCAAAACCTCTTCTGTGGTCGCCAGACCCTCCTGCTGAGATCTGGGCTTGTGCTTTGCTTTTGCAGGCTCACCACAGGAGATGCCAGGGGATCACAGTCCCTTCCCAGCCCTGGCCAGGGTGCTCATGTAGGGAGCCAGGAGGTGGCTGAAGCAGGAGGGACCTGGTGATTTGAAGGTGTTTTTTGGTTGCCTGGTTGGGCACAGCAAGGCACAGCCACCCAGCATTAGCTCCCCCTCCTGCCTGTGTGTTTGGCTCCCTTCCCAAGAAAGCCCTTAGTTGTTTTTCAGGCTCAGAGCCATCTTTTCTGATGGAATCCAGCAGGGACAATGGCCAGTAGCATATCCTTAGGAAAGAGAATAAAAACAGGGCACGCTCCAGTGATTCTAACCCCGATTTAACTTCTGGGCGCCCAGCAATCTGCAGCTGGGGGATTTCCCAAGCCAAAGGTTTTACCTTTGGATTTAAGGAGCTGTGCTGTATCTGTCTGTTGTGAGTATATCCAGTCCCTTGGGTATCCAAGGCAGCTCAGGGCTGTGGCTTGTACAGTTTAATTATGTTGGGTGGAAGAAGAGAGCCTTTTGTTACCAACCTCTGAGCTAATGGCATCTGAGGCTCCTGCATGCACTGGCACAGTGATGGGCCCTTTCACAGCCTCTCCCCCTTCACTAACAAATCCCAACATTCAGTGTTGCCTTTTTACTAAAACTCTGAGGGTTCTTGAGCAAACACCTTCTGCTCCTGGCAACTTTACATTCATTGATTTGTTCTGTTTTCTTTTCTCCTGGCATTCCATTGTGAGACAGAGGCTCTAACCTGCCTTCTGTAAAATTATCCTGCAGGATGGGAGCCTCCCAAGGTTCTCTGTAGTGAATGTGGACACAAAGAATCCACATAACTGCTGATCTGACCTGCTGTTCCTTTAGGTGTTATCCCTGGCTTTCCAATGAAATTGCCAGTGTTTAGGCCTTTGCTATTTTCCTTGTTTCCAAACAGGAAATGAAGTGTGCTCACCCACGTGAGTGCACATGCACTTTTTGGCAGCAGTGTGGACGAACAGGGAGAGATTATTTTCACCCTGTTTTGGATCTTTATCTTAAAGTTATGTGGCAAGTTCCAAGGTGCCCGCTTGGCTACTTGGTGCCAAGGTTTAGGTGGATGAAGCCTGGTTGGACTGCCCAGGTTCATTTGTAGCTGCAGTTTCATTACTGGTTAATTTAGTAAGGGAAGTCAAGTATTGATGAGGGAGAGATCACTTTGCACTGGACTTGTTTAAGAGCAGTTAAGAGTGTACATCCATCCATCCAAGAGCCATGGCAGCTGAGGGCCTGGAAGATGGACTGCACTGGTAGCTTTAGGGGTGGTGCAGACAGTTAAGTGATCATTGGTTCTTCACTGAGCTCTGATCTGGTGATGAGCAGGGCTGAGGTCAAAGACTCTCTTGAAGGCAGGGAAGATTGCCCAGCCCGTCACGAGGCAATGACACACAACAACCCTGCAGCACAGAGAAGCCCTGGCTCTGGAGGACTCATCCTCTCTCTTTGCTTTGTCTTTCAGAGATGTAGATGGCAGCTGCTGCCTTTGAAGGACTCGTCTGACCCTGTGCAGCACCTCCAGTTGCTACCATGATCTTCTGCATGCTGCTGCTGGCCTCCCTGCCTGAGCCCTCTGGCACCGAAGTCAACCCTGGTAGGGAGCTGCCAGGCTGGCAGAGGACTCATCTCCCACCTTCTGTGTGCTCCTCCTCATGGGGATTTTGAGTGTAAAGGTTGCATGTAGAGATAATCACTGACGTAGTTCCCAAGTGTCCTCTGGACTGAGAGATTCCTGGACAGCTGTGCTGGAGTGGGACACTCTCCTGCCAGTCCCAGGAAGGCCCCAGGCACATGGACATCCTCCTTTCTCTGCCCACCCAGGCCTGCCTTGAGCTCTGAATATCCCTCCCTGGCTTTGACTGTGTGGCCTGCAGGACAAAGCTGGCTCCAAAGCAGCTCAGAGGTTCTGTGCTTGCTGTGGAAAACAAATCACCAGTGAGCAAAGCATCAGGCACAGCTCTCCAGCCAGCAAGGGGCATGCTGGAGAGAGAAGTGTGGAAGGACAGGTAGAAACCCTCACCTGGCACAAAGATAGGGTGGGGATAGGGATATGAGCCTGTGAGTCCCTGTGGAGGGCAGGACCTCTCATCCTGCAGCATTTGGCAGGATGCAGTCATGATGGAGATAATAAGATAATGGTTTGCAATGTGTTGCAGAAATTCCTGTAATGAGGTGTTTTGAGCTGGAGACAGTCTGTGAAATAAACGAGTTTAATCCTTTTCCAGCTTGGCTGAAGGTGTGGTGAGGCAGCAGTGCTACCCTGAGGGCCTGTGCTGGCTCTGCTGGGGCTGGCTCTGTTTGTTTGGAGCCCTTTGTGGCTGGCTCTGATCCTGCTCTGGCCTGTGGATGTTTGCAGAGGTTTGAGGTTGTGCTGCCGCCAGCCAGAAGTGAGGTGAGGGTTGTGGGGGAGCTCAGCAGCACTCCTGTGCTGTAGTTACACAGCATTCCCTGCACCCCACCACACACCCAGCCTGCAGCTGGGGCTGCCATCTGCTCCTGATGGTTAAACCTCACAAACGAGGAGGGATGGCAGCTGCAGGGTCAGTCCCAGGCAGATTCCTTTTAATGGTTGGTTTGTTGGTGCAGGAGCAGCTCTTCCACACCAGCTCCAGGGAGGTGGGTGGGCTCTGAGCACAGGTCTGTGGTCCCACCTCCTGCAGGAATCTCTTCCATCAGGAAATAACCCCTCACATTTCTCAGCTTTGCCTGTGCCATCCTCAGGCAGCTTTACTTCCTCAGCTGCTCTGATGCCTCTGCCTGGGGCTGGCCCTGCTCTTCCCAGACAGATTCCAGCACCATGGCCCAGCTGGTGCTCTTGGCTGTGATGCCACAAGCTCCATGGATTATCCTGACCTCCTGACCTGCTCCAGGAGCAGCCTGAAGCGTGTCCTGCATTGCCCTATAACCCACAGGGGCTGCCATGGGGGTGATTTCTGTGTAGCAGGGTCCTGGGGAGTCCTCCTGACTTACAGCAGTTGTTTGACCTCACTGATGGGTGGGCTGGGCCACCCCTCTGAGCCCCAGCATCTCCTGAGTGCACAGTAAAGGGTCAGAGGTCCTGGTGGCACCTAAACAGAGCCCAAGGATGGTTTTGCTCAAGGCAGGTGCCTTTGGTGATGGTTTTGGTGAGAGCTGTGGCCACCCACAGAGTGAATCCCTCAATGCCAGGGACACACTGGGCTCTGCTGCCAGCCCTGGGCTTGGGAACAAATGGGTTTTGTTCAGGGCTGTAGGAAGACTCAGTCCCCCAGAGTCCTTCCCACCTAGCTCTCCATCTGGCATTGCTGGCCAGCGTGTGTCTGACCTTTAAATCAGGTGTGACCACACAGGACTCCCACTGCAGCAGCACAGAAAGCACTTTCTGCTTTCAGATGATGACCCCACCCTTTTGGAAAGTGTCCAGGTATTTACCCACAGTTCAGCAACAGATCAGGCTGGTCTGTGGTGGGACAGGTGAATGAAGACAGTCCAGGCTGCTTTGGTTCCCCAAATAACCTGTGCAGTGTAAGAGCAGTACACTGGTTGGCTTTCAGCAGGCACAATTGTTCTTGATCCCAGGCAGACAGCAGTTTCCTCCCAGGGAATTCCTCTTGACAAACCCCAGGCCTGTGAATGTTGTGGGTGATACCAGGGGCCCACCCAGCTCAGTGGCCTGACTCCAGCAGGGTCCCATCCCTCTGGTTCGGAAAGGGTGCATGGATGGGCTGGCACACAGCAGAGCTTTACCCCAGGGATATCCTCAGATCACTGCAGCCTCCAGAGCCAGTGCTTGGGTATTTATTTGCTTGTGGTGGCTGTGAGTTTGTTCAGCTGGTTTTTTTGAACCCATGGGAAACTGTGGCACTGGAGTGTTTAATAGGTTAATGGTTTATATTCTGGTTTTGAACTCTCCTGCCTGACCTTTTGATGCCTCCTGGTTGTGGTGTTTTGAGAGCCAGTTCAATATAAATTATCTCTGTCATACTTCAGTAATTCTTTTTTTTAAGATGAGGCTGCTGATCTTTCCTTCATCATCTGTGTTGCCTTCTCTGCCTTTTGATGAGGGAAGGAAGGAGCAAGAGTTCTATTCCTTATCTCCCTGGCATCTGACCATGAATACAGGCAGTGCTGTAATGCTAATTCTAGTTTGTTTTATGGATATTCCCAGAGTTTTTTTAAAATACTAAACATTTTTTAATATTAAATAACCTGGTATCATTAGCAGATGTTGTCACCTCACCAGTCATCTCCTTTACCCAGTGATGTAGGAATACTTGGCACATCACACATTCACTGATCAGTGCCTAACAGCTGCAGGCAAACCCTGTTGGGGCACCACCCTCTGTTTGCAAACATTTCCACATCAGATCTGTCAGGCAGTAATTCAGCCTGAGGTGCTTTATTCTGTGAACTGATAACAGCAAGGTGGTTTTCATCCCTCTGTCTTGTCTTGTAGCTTCTGAACCTGCTGAATGGATTTCATGGAATCCCAGAATCTCCTGAGTTGGAAGGGACCCACGAGGATCCTTGAAGTGCAACTCCTGTTGAGCAGTATCCAGGTTTGGTGCAAGGGTGGCAGGAGATCATCTCCAAGGTCCCTTCCAACCCAGCCCAGTCTGGGATTTTGGGAAACCAGGAGGACATCCAGGGCAGCCCTTCCTGAGGGAGAGGCAGCCAGAACTGCTCCTGTGGCTGCAGCAGTGTGGCAGTGAATACATTCAGATTTAAAGTTTCCCCAGACATCTCTGAACTTCTGTCAGGAGAGAGAACCTCAAGGCCAGCTAGGATTTGTCAGCTGCATCTGCAGGGAGCTGGTGTGGGGAGCTCCTGGAGCTCCATGGCTTGAGGCAGTTGTGTCTGTGCTCCCTGGAGGCACCAAGTTGGAGAGTATTCCCATGCTGGGGAGAAATGCTGGCTGCAGCTGAGGCTGCAGGCAGGAACAGGCTGGGATGAGGCAGGATGGATGGACAGGGGCTCATGGCCAGGTGTGAACTCCAGGCTGCAGTGACAGGACAGAGCAGATGTTTCCATGACTTGCCATTTGTAATGGATGTTTAACTTCTCCCTTGTGTCTGAACTGGTGAAGGTAATAATTGTTCCCATTTGAACACAAGTCAAGCATCCAGTTTATTCCAGGGGAACAAAAATCTTGAACAAAAACTTTCTTGTTGTGTCACATCATTATTGATGAATAATTTGTCATTGTAAAATGGGCCCATGCAACCAGTAACAATAATATGGTTTGGGATTTCATGCTCTTAAGATGTTTCTTTGGAAAAGATTTGCCTTGCCTGTGCTCTGCTGAATGATACTGTAAGTCTAATGCATTACTTATCATTTCAGTTTATGATAATTATGAAGTATTTAATCCTTTTTTTTGCATTCTTTATTTTAGCATCACCATTATTTATTCCTTGAGCGTGATAACCTTTTAATGAAGCTTGCCTGGGGGTTTTGAAAGCAATGAGTGCTGACCTTTGCTGTGTGCTTGCCTGTGCTCCCCTTTGCAGCAATCTGTCGTTACCCCCTGGGGATGCACGAGGGGACCATCCGGGATGAGGACATCACTGCTTCCAGCCAGTGGTACGACTCCACAGGGCCCCAGTATGCACGGTGGGTTCACCTCTGACAACAAATTGAATCCTTTTTCCCCCTCCTCTGGATAATGTGGCTGAGGAAGAAGATCCCCTCACCCTTAAAAACCCTTTTTGCTGCTTCCCGTATTCAGTCTGGGCAGTGCACAGTGAAAGGCTGGGAGGCAATGGCAATGGTCACAGCTGTGATACAGGGAATTCTGGTTAAATGTTAAGGGAGAAAAGAAATCCCTTCTCCATGAGAATAAAGTGGTGGGATGGGGACCCAGAGAGTTGGTGATGTCTCAGTTTTTAGGGACACGGCTGTACCAGGCCTTGGAGCTGGCCCTGCTGTGAGCAGGGGATGGGACTGGGGACTCACAGGTTGCCTCTGACCCCCATCTTTCAGTCACTCTGTGAATAAATCTCCAAAGGATTTGTGACTTACAGGTCAGCCAGGGACTTTGCCCCTGGGATTCTTGTGGAGTGCTTTAAACTAAATCATAGGAAATCCTTTACAAGGATGAACTTTTGAACAGCATCCTATTGAGGAAATGGGCTGTGCTCACTCTGCCTCTAAAACCTTGGAAATGCAGAGTTAAGGAATTGTTAAGCAAGCAGCTAAATTATTTTCTTCACTGCCAAGAAGGCCTATAGTCTTTATCATAAGCTTTGCTTTTAATTTTTTTTGCCATTTTATTTCTCTCAAAGCTGTTAACTGATGATTCACAAAAGAATTGCAAATGTGAGTTTCCTTAGAATTGTTTGTAGTGGTGATATCAAGCATTCCTACAGCTATGGTGCAAGTCAGATGGGAATTTCAGGTTAACTATGATACTTTTTAATGGTGTATTTTTATGATGAATTCAGGCAGTCCAAAATCATAAAATTCTCCTAGTGCTCAAATTCTGTCTTTTCTTAGTCTGTGGTAGAGCAGTGATGCTGTGTGTTCTGTTTTCATAGTGTTTGAACAGACCTGTGGGTCTTAAAACCAGTGAGATTTTTCCTCTGAGTGTGGCTTATGTCCAGTGCTGCAAACACTTTGGGCATCTCTTGCCATCTCCCTTTGCTGGGGCAGCTGGATGCCCACAGGGGGAAGGCATGAAGCTGACTTCATTTGGTTAGAGGTCAGAGTTGTCCCGTGCAGATGTCTGTCCCTGTCACTTCAGTCACCCTTTCTGCCTTTTTTTAGAGCTTCTTTTACTGTTATTCCAGTGTAAGAAAGTCTTCCAGGAACAGCTGACCAGCCAGAGATTAAAGTCTTCTCTGGCCTGAGCCTTGACTCAGTGTCTCCTCCTGGGTTCCACTTTCCCTGATGCCCTCACTGCTCCCATCAGCTGGAGGTGAGGTAGCTGTCTGAAAGCCAAGGACACTTCAAGGGCTTGCTGTTGGCTCAGAAGTCCCTGTTGCTAAAAAACCCACACATTTTTGGTGTGCAGATAAATTTTTCACAACTACAGCTCTCACAATGTTCAGCTTAGGAGCAGAGACCTTCCCCCCACTCTCCTGGCAGCATCCCACACCAGTGGCTCTGATGACTGCAAGGAACTGTGCAATATGCATTGAAATCACCCAGAATAATTTCAAGCAGAGCTTTTATCACTAAAATATATTTTTAAGATGCCTCCTCTTTGAGCTTTGTAGAGCTGCAGGAGGTGGTAAAGCAGAAGTTCAGGCCTTACTATGTGGGGTTTAGCAGCAAGGTGCTACAGAGCAGCGAGCAGTTCCCTACTGAGCAGCAGGGTTGTTTCTGATCCATGTGGAAATTCATGTCTGGGGAAGAAATTACTCCAAGTAGTTAAAGAAAGATACCTGGGACTGAGGAGCTGTTCTGCTACTACCTGTAGGATAGGATTTGAGTCTCATCTCAAAGGGCAGAGGTAGCCATTGCTGATTTTGTTGCTTCCTCCCAATCCTCAGAGTTCCGGGTGTTTCCTCAATTAATCGTTGGAAATCTGATTCTTTCTAACGCGTGTGATTTTTCCCCTCAGGTTGCAGAGGGAAGAGGGGGACGGAGCCTGGTGCCCAGCTGGCTTGCTGGAGCCTGAGGATGTGCAGTTCCTGCAGATTGACCTGCACAAGCTGTTCTTCATCACCCTGGTGGGCACCCAGGGCCGGCACGCCCGCGCCACGGGCAAGGAGTTTGCCCGCGCCTACCGCATCGACTACAGCCGGAACGGGGAGCGCTGGATCTCCTGGAGGGACCGCCAGGGCAGGAAGGTGAGCCTGGGGGCAGCTGGCTCTGCTTGGAAAGCTGCACTGTGCAAGGCACATCCTGCTCAGTGCACTGTACTTCACCCTGGCTGTGCTGCAGCAGCGTGTTCTGCCCCGGTTCTGTGCTTGCTGTGCAGCATCTGGTATCACCCAGCAGTGCTGCAGCATTCCTGACCCCTGGGGAGCACTGGGATCAGCAGTGGCCAGGACTGGAAGCTGCTGCTGGGTTTGTCTCCCACACAGCTGATTTGGGTTTTCTGGCCCTGCGTAACGGCATGCTCGGGAACAACAAGAGGATGTTGTTGGATGCTGCAGGATGTGGAGGTGTTACACAAGGTGCATCATCCCCTTTGCTCCTCACAGAAGATGGGCAGGATTCTCAGCTCTACTGTGGAGCTGGTGCATGGGTGCTTTTTTTCTGAAGAGATGTCTAAAGTTTGCTTGCTTTGTCCATGTCCCCTGACCTGATCCCCCAAACCAGGAAAACTGTCGCTCCTCACTCCCTGTGCATGTCCCAAACATCACATGGGTGTCCTTCTCTTAGACACTGCCTTTCTAAATTGGAGGCTGCCAAGCAGATGGCTGCTTTGGGATTTAAAATTGGAGGGAATTGGCAGGGAATTGAAGGAGTTTTTGGGTGTCTGATAGCAGTGTTTGGTGTATGGATGCTGAAGAGGAAGGAGTTTAGAGAATAGGAAATGTGCTGAGCCCACACACTCAGAGGCATCCCTGCTCACCACAGTTACCTCATGCTGTCTCCAGACCTGAGAACAGAGCTCTGGGCTGTGTGTTCATAAGCCTTTGTTAAACTTCCCCTGGGAATTGTACCTGCAGGTCTGCAGCTCACCTGGCCTGGTCACCCTGCCTCAGACTGGCTTGTGGAGTCTGAAGACCTAAGCCAGACCAGAGAGGTACTGGGTGTGGTGATGTTTTCTTGCACTGAGGGTGCTTTGGAAGTCCCAGCAGGGTCTGCAGTGCAGTGTTTGGTAACAGCTTTTATCCTGTTAATGAATTATTTGCTTACTCAGACCTTTGATCAGCTTTTTGGCCATTCCATTCCATCGCCCGTCCCTCACATTTTGGTGTGTGCTACAAAAGCTGCGTTTGTGGGATGGGAGGGGAAGTCAAAATAAACAGTGGAGTGTTCCCAGGACAGTGGTGGCACTGAGGGGAAGGGTGAGGGTCCCTGCCCTGTCACTGCACTGCAGCAGGACGGGGTGGCTGTGGTGATGCTGAACTCCTCAGTCCAGGATGCCTCCTGTGCAGCACCAAACACTGCAGCACCTCTGGAATTGCGTTGGCTCAAAGAGAAAGGACATCAGCACCCTCCACCAGGTAACTGGTGATGAGGGCAAGCTCTGTTACCTGTTGCTGGAGCCCAGGGATCCCTTGAAGGAAGGGGCTTCATCCAGTAACTGGAACTCTCTGCAACACCCACTCACACCTTCACCCCCACCTGCCTCTGTCTCCTCCCTCAGTGCTGCCTGAGGGG
>VWYO01002942.1:68262-92872 GCA_013400275.1 Rhadina sibilatrix | reverse complement strand
GTCCTTCTCTTAGACACTGCCTTTCTAAATTGGAGGCTGCCAAGCAGATGGCTGCTTTGGGATTTAAAATTGGAGGGAATTGGCAGGGAATTGAAGGAGTTTCTGGGTGTCTGATAGCAGTGTTTGGTGTATGGATGCTGAAGAGGAAGGAGTTTAGAGAATAGGAAATGTGCTGAGCCCACACACTCAGAGGCATCCCTGCTCACCACAGTTACCTCATGCTGTCTCCAGACCTGAGAACAGAGCTCTGGGCTGTGTGTTCATAAGCCTTTGTTAAACTTCCCCTGGGAATTGTACCTGCAGGTCTGCAGCTCACCTGGCCTGGTCACCCTGCCTCAGACTGGCTTGTGGAGTCTGAAGACCTAAGCCAGACCAGAGAGGTACTGGGTGTGGTGATGTTTTCTTGCACTGAGGGTGCTTTGGAAGTCCCAGCAGGGTCTGCAGTGCAGTGTTTGGTAACAGCTTTTATCCTGTTAATGAATTATTTGCTTACTCAGACCTTTGATCAGCTTTTTGGCCATTCCATTCCATCGCCCGTCCCTCACATTTTGGTGTGTGCTACAAAAGCTGTGTTTGTGGGATGGGAGGGGAAGTCAAAATAAACAGTGGAGTGTTCCCAGGACAGTGGTGGCACTGAGGGGAAGGGTGAGGGTCCCTGCCCTGTCACTGCACTGCAGCAGGACGGGGTGGCTGTGGTGATGCTGAACTCCTCAGTCCAGGATGCCTCCTGTGCAGCACCAAACACTGCAGCACCTCTGGAATTGCGTTGGCTCAAAGAGAAAGGACATCAGCACCCTCCACCAGGTAACTGGTGATGAGGGCAAGCTCTGTTACCTGTTGCTGGAGCCCAGGGATCCCTTGAAGGAAGGGGCTTCATCCAGTAACTGGAACTCTCTGCAACACCCACTCACACCTTCACCCCCACCTGCCTCTGTCTCCTCCCTCAGTGCTGCCTGAGGGGGTCTGCAGTGGGCAGGAGCTGAAATGGCAGCACCCCTCACACCCCATCAACCACAGGAGGAGCAGCAGCAGCTCCCACCCTGCAGACTCCACCTGGGGAAGCTCCCCAGCCTCAAACAAGGTGGGGGCAGAAGCTCCACCCCGCAGCCCAACAGCACAGCAGGGACTGTCACAACGTGTGGGAGGTCACAGCGTCCTAAAGAGTGACTCATGTCCCTGAGCCTGGGATCCAGGGACTGTGAGGTGTCCTGGTTCAGGGCAAATTTGGGAAAAAACCTCTGAATGGGGTCCCTCAGGGGAGCAAACCAAAACGGCCCCTACGCCAACCGGTCTCGGAAAGAACTTCCTTGGAGAAAAGTGGAAAAAACTATTTGTTTAACAAACAGAGTGTCCACAAGCATGAAATAATGAATAATTTGAAACAATAAAACCTCTCGCTGTTCTGAAGAGAGAAGGCAAAATTGAGAAAAGTCCTTGCTGTGGGTGTATCTCAGCTTGCTCAGTCTCTTATCAGTCCCTCTGGTGCTGGAAAATGCTGAGGTCCAGGACCTGGTGTGCCACAGGTGTGAGCTTTGGGTGTTTTTCTGGGTTTTCAGTCCAGAGCATAATATATTGAAGAGTTCCAAGAAAAAGGAAAGAAAACTAGTCCAGGGAGCTTCTCTGCCTCAGCTAGCTAAAACTAACTAAAAGCAAAGGAGATCTCTGTCCTGCTGTCTGTCTGTGCTGCAGACAACACAGTCCAGGAGCAGATTGTGGAGGAGGGAGTGCAGTTTTTGAAAACAAACTGCACACTTCTCCTTCGCCCCGCTTCACTCTCAGAAGGTACAGAACATAACATCCAACAAAAACAGAACAGAGGATTGGGGTTACAAGCATCATAAAGTCACCCTGAGACACGAGGGCACGACTGTAATGGCACTGACACAGGGACGGGTTCTTATTTATTCAGGGACACAGGCAGGAATAGCCAGGGGGTCCAGGGGCACAGAATAGAGCTTCAGGGATGAGAACAGTCTTGAATAAAATAGAGGCACAGGGTTTTATAAACGAGACAAATGGGGCAGATCTGAGGGTCAAGGTTCAACAGGGATAGGGAAAAGTGGTGCAGAGGGGTAAACAGGAATTGTGGGGAACCAGCAGGGTAACAGGGGTGGAACACTGCGGCAAGACAGAGCCAGTGGGGTTCAAGGGAAGGAAGAACATTCCAGGAGGGATGCATATATAGCGAACGGGGTGACATAAACTTAACAAACCAATAATAAGCAGAACTTAAAAGATATTATCACGTGGCTGCAGAGCCCCGTGGGAGGGAAGGCTTTTCTCACCCAATCTAGAGGGGCATTTCTGCCTGCTTGCACTGGCCCCCACAGGGCTGAGGCACCGGGGCCTGCAGGAGGGAGAAGCTGCTGCTGAGGCTCCTTCTCCCGCAGGTGATCGACGGCAACACCGACACTTACGACGTGGTGCTGAAGGACCTGCGGCCGCCCATCATCGCGCGCTTCGTGCGCCTGATCCCCGTCACCAAGGCGCCCATGACGGTCTGCATGAGGGTGGAGCTCTACGGCTGCGTCTGGCACGGTGAGCGCCCGTCCCAGGCCTGGCGCTGCAGGGCAGCCCCTGCACGGCCCCGGCCGTGAGGGAGCCCCGGCCGTGAGGGAGCNGCTGCTGCAGGGGAGATGTGGCACTTTCTGGCCCTGAACAGACACTGGCCTGAGCAGCACAGCTCCTGTGTCCCCTGGCAGCCAGCACAGCCCTCAGCCCGGGGGCTCGGGGCCCTCAGTGCCCTCCTGGGCCGGCAGAGCAGCTCCAGAGATGAAGGGCATCTCTGCTGCCAGGTGCCCATTCCCTGCTGAGCAGGGCCTGAGGGCCACTGTCCTGCCCTGCTGCTGCCTGGCAGGGGCTGGGCAGGGCTGGGCAGGGAAAGGCTTTTCCTCAGGGCCCGGCTCTCATTCTCCTTGCCTTGCCCAGCTGCTGCTGGCATTGCTGAGGGGCTCTCTGGGAATGGCACTTCCATAGCTCAGGCCCAGCCCTTGGGCTTCTCCTGAGCAGGATGAGCACTGGGGTTCCCCCTGCATCTCCCCCTGTGCAAGGGGAATCCCCTGTCTNCTTCCATAGCTCAGGCCCAGCCCTGGGCTCCTCCTGAGCAGGGAATCCCCTGCCCCTGGAACTGCTTCTGTTGGTCCATGTTATAAATGAAAGGGTCACACAGGCACAAGTGATGGGAGGCTGCTGCTGCTGCGTTTCTGAGGTGTATGGTCTTCTTTTTTAGATGGTTTGGCATCCTACAGCATCCCTGAAGGAGGGACAATAGCAGCCCCTGGCTTCCCCATCGTTTATCTGAATGACTCGACCTACGATGGCTACCAGGAGCGCAGGTGGGAGAAGTTGTCTTGTTCTCTCTCTGTCACTGTGCAAATTCTTTCCTACTCACCCTGTAACTGGTATCTTGTATCCCAAACGCTTCTTCACGCCTCTGTAGGACGTTGGAAGATACTGGGTAGCAATGTCTTCATATATTAATATCTGATGGTTTCAAGCAGGGCTGATAGAGTAGAACTTGGAGATTTTAGAAAAGGTTTTTTTATGTACAGAGTAGGTGTTGCACGTAGCTGGTCCACCACTAACTTAGGAACCTGGCTCTGCTGGGGAGTGTCAGGGGGATGCAGATGTAGGCGCTAAATCCAACCTGCTAAGCTAGGGCTCTTTGAAACTGCTTAAGCTCTAGTTCACATGCCTGACTGGCCTGGAGGTAGGAATCTGCCTCTTCCAGCTGTTAATCCTGGTTTACAGTTCAAAGGCACATGTGTACCTGTGCTCTAGTGACAGGAGGGCTCACCTGGGGTGGACTTGCAGAGCCAAGGGCTTGCAGAGGGGATCAGAATTGTGCCACACAGGCATCTTCTACTCTGGAAACAATGCTGGAAAACTGTATGAGGGACCCTGCACCCTCACAGAGGAGTGGAATGAGGCAGGATCCTGGCAGAGAGTCCTATCAGCCTTGGAAAGAGTCAATAACACTCTTCTCTAAGGAGCAATGCCAGAAATGATCCTGGTTAGACCTGGCTGTGGCTCATGAGCTGCCCATGGTCTCACTTCCCACTTTCCTGCCTTTCTATGCCTGCCTGCAGGACTTTCCCCACAGCTGCCCCCAGCACAGGGTGGAGCAGTGTTCCTGCCGTTCAGCTGCTTGGGGAGGTGCTGCTGTCGGGAGAACATGCAGTGTCATTTTCCAGAGTGCCTGTTTTTGTTCTCCAGAGGCTCTGCCTGTAGCTCAACTTCGTTGTTTTGGTCCTTGACACCAGAGCAAAAACTTCTGCCTTTTCCCAAGCTGGGAATGATGCTACAATCCCAGCCCAAACAACATCAAGGTGGTGCTGTGTGAGAACAGCGAGTTCTTGTCCAGGATGGGTGAAGAGCAGGAAAAGCGATGTTTTGCTGGTCCCAGTTGAATACACACGTGGTTCCCCACTGGAGCTCTGGCTGACTGTTGGCTCTCCCTGGCCAGGCACCTGTATGGAGGGCTGGGCCAGCTCACGGATGGGGTGCTGGGGCTGGATGACTTCACCCAGAGCCACCAGTACCGCGTGTGGCCGGGCTACGACTACGTGGGCTGGAGGAACGAGAGCTTCAGCACGGGCGCCGTGGAGATGGAGTTCCAGTTTGACCGCCCACGGAACTTCACCTCCATGAAGGTAACTCGGTGTGCTGCCTCTCCAGGGGGACAGCCTTTGGCTCTGGGGGCTTCCAGGTTGCTCCTTTGGGGCATTGAATGGGTTGGAAGGGACCTTGAGGCTCATCTTGTTCCACCCTCTTCCACAGGCAGGGACACCTTCCACTAGCCCAGGTTGCTCCAAGCCCCGTCCAACCTGGCCTTGAGTACTTTTCCTAAAGCAGGAGGGTACAGGAAGTGCCTGACAGCAGAATTTGAGCAGGAGATATCCTAAGTTTTCCAGTGTAGAAAGGTGAAGCAGGTGAGCACTTGCTTCTTCAGAGCTCAGACTCTCCTTCCTTGAAGGGATAAAAAGCAGGCACCTGAAGCAGTGTTTAGGTAGCTGAGATGGATTTAGCATGTAGGATTTACATACAGGATTTACTGACTCCTGAGGTAAAGGAATATTGCTGTGCTTCCATTTTGACCAAACATTTCTTTGGATGCCTCAGCCTGTGCTCCTGCTGTGGGAAATCATTTAAACGCACAGGAAAAGCATGAGCTGAACTTTGAGTCTGTAGTAAACAGCAGGATCTTTTAAAAAAGGATTGGTGGCTTTTCTTGTAGAGATTTCAAATGAAGGAGAACCCACCACATCCTTAAATAAATTGTTTTGGTGGTTACTTACTCTGGTTTTATTTTGTCTATTTTTAACTTGCAACCGTTGGCTCTTTGCCTGCTTTTGCTGGCAAAAATAAGAGTCCTTGCTCCAAGCAAATCTTCTGCTTCTAAACCATGATTAAAGCACTCTCTTAATCTTTGCTTCAGTAAACTAAGTTGGCAGGACTTCTCAATGCCTTCCTGGTGAGACCAAGAGTCATTTTCGGAGCAGTCACCCAACCCTTTCTTTCTTTGCTGATTACTCTTTTGGAGGTAGAGAATCTGGATCTGGATGCAGGCTTTCCATCAAATTGCATAAAAGAATGGTACCAATTTCCTGCTTTTGGACGATTCCTCTTTGTTTGTGAATCTTGTGATGATATTAATCCTCCAAGCCAAGAGAGAGCAAGCCAGTGGTCATTAAGGCTTTGGGATCATGCTAAAAATCAGTTCCAAGTTATTAGTGTCCAGGATAAAAGTCCAGTGTGGAAAGCATCACTTAGATTTTGTCCCTGAGTTCACTACCCTGACGTGAGTCAGTCCTTGAGATTATTTTAGGAAACTCCCTCCCTCCCATTTAGTTTATTTTATTGCTAGTGATTCTGCTCTCTCCCTCAGGTCATTGAAAAAAAAAGTAGCAAATAATTTTGATTTAGGAATGCATTCCTCTTAGAAAAACAAAGAATTTGTGCCTTAAAATTTGAAAGACTTGCTGGTTCATAATGTTTAATCAAATTAATATAATACACCAGCCTACACTATGCTAACTGGGGACAGATGCCTTCCAAAAATCTGTCTTGTAAACACAATCATCCTGATAAACCAAACACATCAGATCATAACAACAGCTACTTCATCTAGCCTCTAATTAAAAAGTTGTTCTGATTAGCATAAATTAATCTTCATTGTTTATTGAATGTTGCCTCCTTCAGCTTTGCATTTCTTTTGTGCAGGCCAGGTGGTCTGTGGATAATTTTTGCATTCTCTTACCTGTTAGCTTTATCCCAGTCCTCTGAGCTTTCCCAGCATCCAAGAAATATTAAAAATAAATGTTAGCAACATTGCAACTGCATTGCATAGGCTTACCTGCTGTAAAATTGGATTTTAGTAAGAGATGTTTGCAATAGAAAACGTCTCTGTATCGGTCCAGGATGGGAACACATCCAACTCCTGTCCAAATATGGCACAAATTGTATATTCCAGGCATTAGGCTTTCCTGCCTGGTTATGAATGACTGTTTCTCCTTATTGAATAACGTTGTCTGAGCTTCATCTGCTCATAATTATATGCAAACACCCTCCTTTTGTCTTTCTGCTGCTCGTCGGGCTGCTTGTCCTCATTAGAGCTTCACTGCTTTTCACTGCAGGACCTCGCAGAGGCCAAGCAATTAATAGGGTTCAAAGCTGGAGGTGCTTTGGAAACTGTTGCTGTCACAGTGGCAAATACTCCCCAGTCACTAGGAAATGGTTCCTGGGGTCGCTGGGGAGGGTGGGACCACCGTGGCTGTGAGAATGGAGCAGGCTGAAGGATGCTGAGGACTTTGAGTCACCTTATTTCTTCTGGTTCCTGGTGGGTGGCTGAGATATTGTGGTCCTGAGCTTCAGGTGTTCGTAACAGAACTCAACCTGATGCTGAGCCACCAGGGGAAGCTGATGGATGCAGGCTCAGGTGATGTTTTCCCTAAAACTCAGATCCTTAGTTGTCTTCAAGGTGCAACCAGAGCAGGTGTATGTCAGGGGAATGTCTGCCTGGGTTTGTCCTGGTTTGTGGTTTTTGGAGAGAATTACCTTAGACTGCAGCTGCTAAAAGTTTCTAAATGCTAAGAAATTTGGGACACAATTCTCATCTAATGGCAGAGATCAGTTGTGGTATGTACCAGCTAGAGCTGGTACCTCAAAGGAGAGACCAAGGACAGAGAAATCCCTGGGATCCTTCATGCCAAGAGGGACAGAAGAGGAATCCAAGAGCAGTATTAGGGTCTGGATTCTCCATGCTCTTTGTTGCTTCACTGTTTCATTATCAAATGGCTGCTGTGTCATTGTTTCCACACTGGCCTCTGAGACTGTTTCTGTGGGGGTTTTGGTGGGTTCAGCAGTTCATTTTTTAGCATGGTTGTTACAGTTCACAGCCCACAGTCTATGGGCTGTCCACTCCAGCTATCGATCTCTGAGTAATATTTAAGCTGCAGCTTTGTCTAACTATGATTAATGATCAGATTGTTACATACAAGTTTCACTGCAATCCATTTTTACTGTTATTAATGATCAGATTATTAGCTCCAGGGTTCATTTTTGACTTGCAGAACAGGGCTATCTAGTTCAGATAAAGTTCAATTTGTGGCCTAACAATTCCAGCTACTTATGTCGAGCAATTCAAATAATACCAAATTTTTAACACTTAAGAGTTGAAGTGTGATTTTTTCCTTTCCCTTCTTAGGTTAAATGTCCAAAGAGAATTGGTTTGCAAGGCTTTAGATTAGTACAGGGTTTGCTTGATTGATTTTTATATGGGCCTTTTAAAGAGCCTGCCAGAATCTGACCATTGACATAGCTTTTGCAGGTAAAATTCAGAGCTGTTTCAGAACAGCTTTTTGCCCGGAGTTCTCATTGAACACTGGAAGAAGTCACTTATTCTGCTTTCACACGGGGAGATACTGGGAATGGAAAATTTCCATGAACGGAACATCCTTGGGGCTCGGCTTAGGTGCCAGTAAATCTCTCTGATGGATCCGTTCCTCCTCTTCCCAGGTGCACTGCAACAACATGTTTTCCAAGGGGGTGAAGATTTTCCAGAGGGTGGAGTGTCTGTTCAAACCCCGCCTGATCGCAGACTGGGAGCCCGAGCCCGTGGGGGTGGCCACGGTGCTGGATGACAAAAACCCCAGTGCCAGGTTTGTCACCGTGCCCCTGCAGCAGCGCGTGGGCAAGGCCATCCTCTGCCGCTTCTTCTTCGCCGACACCTGGATGATGATGAGCGAGATCTCCTTCCAGTCAGGTGGGTGCTCCTGCAGTCAGGCACACCTGGAGAGGGGCACAGAGGAGCAGAAGAGCTGCTGTGGGAGTGCAGGGTATGTGGGGTTGACAGGCAGCGTGGGCTGCACAGTGGGAAGGAGGAGGTTGTACAGGTGCTGGAAGGGCAATGAAGGGGCTGAAAGGTCCAGTGGATGCTTTCCAGGCTGGCACTGATGTACGTGAGCAGGAGCGTGACCAGGGCAGCCAAAAGTTGGACTGTGGAGCAGTTGTTCTTTTTGAAACAAATCACAGAATATCCTGAGCTGGAGGGACCCACCAGGATTGCCCAGCCCAGCCCCTGTCCCTGCACAGACCCCCCAACAACCCCACCCTGGGCACCCCTGGCAGCGCTGCCCAAAGGCTCCTGGAGCTCTGGCAGCCTCGGGGCCGTGCCCATTCCCTGGGGAGCCTGGGCAGTGCCAGCACCCTCTGGGGGAAGAACCTTTCCCTGCTCTGCAGCCTGAGCCTGCCCTGGCCCAGCTCCAGCCATTCCCTGGGTCCTGTCAGGGTCAGCAGAGTGAAGAGATCAGTATCTGCCTCCACTTCCCCAGCTGCCTGCTGGCTATGACATTGAGTTTTGCTTCTCTTTACCAAGTGTTTTGTTAGGAATAATTCAAGTATATCTGGAGATGATGAGATCAAGTTTAGCAGATTATTAAAAAATAGAGGCCGACTTTTTTTTTCCTTGAGTCTTAACTATGATGCAGAAGTCAATGCCATGAGGTGCTTTAAAAAGCTCTGGAGGGAAAAGGACAAAAGTCGTGGAGGAAACCACCAGGACTGACAGGGAAAGGTGTGGCTGTAGCTTTCTACTCCAAAGTCTCTCATCAGCTCACTACTCTCATCAGCTGTAGTGAGAGGACATTCCTGAGGGACGTATTCCCTGGGTGCTTACCTTGCAGACAGCAGCCCCTCCTGTTCCTGATCTGCTGCCTGAACCCCAGCCCCCTCCTGCTGGGGTTGGGATGGCAGGGGCTGCTGCAGGAGCAGGGAGGTTTTGTTGGGCTGACACGCTCCCTTTCCTTCCACAGACATGGAGAGTGTGAATCCCAGTTTTGTTACAGTAGCCACAAGCACCATGGATCTCCTGGAAACGGAGCACAATGTTACTGAGGGCACCTGGGGTAAGGACTTCAGCCCCTTGGCCATGCCAAGGACTCAAGTGTTGGGGAATTTCACAGTAACATCCCAGTTAACATGATCTTTCCCTCCATTTCTGGGATCTGGGGATAGCCTGATCAGTGCCTCATGCAGGGGGCAGCATGTGACAGTCCCTTGTGCCTCAGCTGGCCAGGGCTGCCTCAGAACATGGGCTGGGGACTTATGTGGAGTCAGTGAAACTCTGAGGACTATCTGCTCTAGGATGGATCCACTGCAGGAATCTGTTCTGCTCACAGCAATTTTTGATTGCAGAACTTCTCTGCACAGTTCTTAGTTCTTTGAGCCTCTAAAATGAGAATTTCTGGTAAGAGCAAAATGTGAACACAGCTGGTGTTAATGTTCAGGGAGCTGCCCAAGATCTTTTTTTTACCAGACTGTAGGAAGTTGGCTGGCACAGAAAACCTCTGGTGCTTTAACCCCAGATTCTCCTTCTCTGTGACTGCAGGAACCACATCTTCTGTAACCAGCACCTGGATAGGGGAGAAGGCAGATGACTCCAACACCTCCATCCTCGTGGGCTGCCTTGTGGCTATTATTCTGCTGCTCCTGATGATTATAATCATCATTCTTTGGAAGCAATATGTTCAAAAAAGGTTGGAAAAGGTAACACAATGGGGCTATTTTGTAGGCACCAGTTCAGAGCTAATCATTAACCCTAATGAGCTCAGAACTATGTGGAAAGCACAGGGTTTCCCCAGCTCCATGGAGCAGCTAAAGCTGCTCTCACAGCAGGGGAGGATGCCAGCCTTGTCCAAGATATTACTGGAAATTGCTGTGATTGCAGCCAAGGCTTTACTTAATAACTGAGCATGGGCTCAGTGTTTTGGGTTTTTTTTTCCCCTCTCCTCTGCAGGCCCCACGTCGAATCCTGGAGGAGGATGCCACTGTCCGCCTCTCCTTCTACAGCTACACCATTGCCAACAACCAGACCCAGATCCACCAGTCAAATCCCACCTATGAACGTGCTTTCCCACTGGATTTGGAATATCACCAGCCAGCTACACTGCTCCAAAAGCTTCCTGAGCTCTCCCAAAGTGCAGAGGATTCAGGTAACATCTTCAGTCTCCAGAAGCTGCGTGCTTCTTCTTTTATTATTTCTGTCAGATTGTAAAATGTGCCGCTTGTCAGTGTCTGAGTTGCCATCTTTGGCTCCTGTGCAATGCAAGAACCCAGGGACCTCAGGCAGTATTTTGGAACACTGGCACTTCTTGGCATGGAACTGTGACAGCTGGAGCAGCAGTCCCACTAGAGGGTGATGGCCTTTTATTGTTTCATTTGAAGACTGTTTATGTATTACCCAGGTCATCTTTTAGCAGCTGGTTTGGGCAGTCAGAGCAACCACACATCATTTGTGGAGATGCTGCTTGCAGCACTCCTGGGAGAAGACCTTTAACACCTTTTTCTGCAGCCAGGGCTCTTTGGAATTCCTATAGAAAAAACCAGAAGGAAATAGAGCAGGGAATTGTTTGTGGTGTCCTGGCTTCTAGCCCCCGGGGAGCTTTTGGACCCACACAGAAGGGAATGTTTCCAACAGTGTTTTGTACTTGGTGAAGGCAGTGCTCATCAGTGAATAGAAGGGCAGTGCTGCATTCCTCACACTGACAAGTTGCTAAGATCCAGCATTATTCTACACAGGGAGACTTATTGGATTGAGCCAGGGTGTGAATTTGAAGCAGAACAAATGTTCAGTGTTATGCTGATCCTACAGGGAGTTAATTCTGAAGCATTATCCCATATTTATGTGAATAAGCTTTAAGAGGGAAAGGAGTTTGCCACCTGAGGTCATGGGAAGTGGAAGCCTCCATCAGTTCTTGTTGCAGGAGGGAACCCAGAGCAAGTTTGACATTGCAAGCAACATCCCTGCGTGAGGTAATGCAAACTGATTGTACTTAGGATGAATCAGAAACAGAAAATGACTTCAAACTCGCCTCCCTGCCTGGACAAGAACTGTAGCTCTCATGGCTGGCTGGAACAGGCTGTGTTAAGCAGGAATTTGCTGGCAGCTCCCAGGTGTTGTTCTGGTTAAAGCAGAGCAGCGTGTCCCACGGAGGCGTCCCTCAGTGCAAGAGGCAGCAGGTGGCCAAATTCCCAGCAAAAACTGGGCCCTCCCGGTTCTGAGGGAGCCAGCCTGTGACTCCCCTGTCTTTGCCTCCCCTCAGTGTGCAGCGGGGACTACGCTGAGCCCGACCTGACCAAGTCCACCCCTCACCAAGGCTTCCAGAACAACGTCCCCCACTACGCCGAGACGGACATCGTGCACCTGCAGGGCGTCACCGGCAACAACATGTACGCGGTGCCGGCGCTGACCGTGGACTCCCTCACCAAGAAGGACATCTCCGTGGGGGAGTTCCCCCGGCAGCAGCTGCGCCTCAAGGAGAAGCTGGGGGAAGGACAGTTTGGAGAGGTACAGCCCTTCCCTGCTGCCTGCCCTCCAGCAGAAAGGAGGTGCCTGGCAAGAGAGGAGGAGTCTCCATGGGACTTGAGGGTTCTGCATTCCAGAGTTTGAGTTAAAATGTGTGCGGGCCCTTGGGGAAAGCTGAGATCCCCCGGGCTAAGCTGCTGGGCCTTGTGCCAGCTGTGAGGCTCTGCTCAGTACCACTGAGGTCTTTAGCAATAAATGAGCTTGCAGACTTTTTCTCTTTGCTACCCGTACCTGTTAATTCCCACCTAGGGTTGGGAATTCAGACTTTCACGTCTTGTGTGGACATCTCAAATGTGATGTGGCTGTCAGCCACCTTTGGACATGTGGGTTTGGAAACTCTCCAGAGTCCAGCTAACACCAGTCCTAGCTGCTAAAACAGCTTTCCCAGTCAGAGATGGAGGTTCTGGGGGTGCTCTGCACACTGACCTAAGCAAAGACAGACATTTCCCAAGCACTGTGGCACCCTCATATTTTCTGGCATTGTTGCTCACTGAAGCCCCAGTTTGTCAGCAGCTTCAGGCAGAGTGATGCACACATCTGTCATCTGACCAGCTTTCCCTTTCCTCATTGAGCTCCTTTCAAGCAGTCAACATTTTCACCTCCTCTTTTCTTCTCTCCCTACTTCATTTTCACACCATCTGTAGCTCCATCCTGAGCAGGTCTTCCCCTCTCCTGCTCTCACTTTCCCACTGTCTTTTTTCTTCCCAGCTTTTGTTCACTCACAGCCTTATGCTTCTCTATTACATTTTGGCAAACACAGCCCTTCACTGACTGCTTCCTGCTCTGTGATGTTCCCATCTTTGTGGTTCCTCTGTTCTGACACCCCACCTTCCCTACCCCAGCCCCTTTCCTGTCCCCTCACTTCTTTCTGGCTCACTGTTTTCTGGGGAGGTGCTGAATCATCAGCTCATCTCTTCATCCTCCTCACCTGGCTGTCAGTGCAGCCCTTTCTGCTGTTGCCTGCATCCTGCTCTGTGCTCCAAAAGTGGGACAGAGAGGATTTTCTCATTGGTTTGCCTCTGGTTTCTCCTCTCCTCTCATGCTGTCCTTCTAATAACTGTAATAACTCCTCCTCTGTATTGATTGGAGATGGCTCTCCCATCTCCATTTTCCTTGAGGATGGATCCAGAGCCTGTTCCTTTCCATGTATCACAGGCTCTTTTGCAAATGTGCTGCACTGCACTTTCCTGTCTTTCCTTCACTCTCCTTAGTCTTTCCCAAACTGGGCCTCACATTCTCTGCTCCACTGCTCTGGCTCTGTGCTCCTGGAAACAGGGCTCATTGCTTCTTTCAGGTCTCCACTTTTCCTTCCTTTCAGTCTTTTGTCTTCCTTGCTCCCAAGGAACCACCCCTCCCTGGTGACAAATCACCTCGGAATTACCTGTGCTTAGTCCTGGCTCTTCCCTGCCCCAGGTCTCATGACTGTACTTTCCCCACAGCAGATTCTTTCTCTGTGGGACTGCAGCAGCCTCTTTGTACCTTTGTTCCCGTTCTGCAGGTTTGTCCCATTTTTCCCTGCTGTCTCATTTTTCCCCTCACCATGCTTGTGACATAAGTTCTTGCTGCTCTCTTCATACAAAATTCATTATTGCTCCCATTACATTCCCCTCACTGCTGCAAGTCTTTTACTGACACATCCAGTCTGCTCCTCTTCTCCTGTCCTTTTTCCTATGCACACCCTCAGGTCTGTCTGCTTTCCACACCCAGTTCTCCATTTGGATGCACGTTCTGGTAACTTCTTGAGCAAGTGTCTTGTCATCTCTTCTTGTGCACCCTTGGCAGTAATTTCATGTTATTAATAATTAATTTATTGGAAGAAATTTGGAATTGTGTGTAGTCATTAGAGTATTTATCTATTTATCCCTGGGTGTATGTACAGGTGAGGTGTTCATATCAGGGACGCATATGCACACATTTTGCTCCTTTTTTTTTTTCTCTGGAATTTGAGGATTTTGGATAACTGGCTGTTGTTCTTGGATGCTCCTCAGAGAAGTCTTAGCAATGCCTCAAGCCAGGCCATGGGTTGATGGTTCTGGGATTGTGTGAGATGTTTTAGTGCAGAGCAGACACATCCATGCTCAGGGGCCTTCCTGAACATCCCCAGCAGGTGCTGGGTGAGCTGGGCTGCCCCAGGCTGTTGCAGCAGTGCAGTAAACCCAGTGTGCTGGGGACTCTTCTGGCTTTGATCCCCATGTGCTCCTACATCCTGGACATGTTATGTCAGGATCTAGGGCCAGCCCTTGGGTCATTTCTAATGACAGCTGTGTCACCTTCACCAGATCATTCACTTGTTCATTCTGCCAGCAGTGACCAAGCAGTGACCTGGCTGTGATGTTGTTTTCCTCTGGTTTTTCTGCCTGCGTGTGCTCTTACAGCTGCCTCTGCCTTCTGCCCTGCAGGTGCACCTCTGTGAAGCTGATGGCCTGCTGGAATTCCTGGGAGTCTCCTCCTCAGAGTTCACTCACCAGCCGGTTCTTGTGGCAGTGAAAATGCTGAGATCAGATGTCAACAAAACAGCCAGGTGAGTGCACCTGCAGGGCCAACCAGCTGGGGAGGAAAGCACATACTCTCCAAGCAGAGGTGAACCCTGGGGGCTGCTGTGGCAGTGTCTGGGTCTGTGGTGTATATTCCCTGTGCTCATGGAAGGAGCATGACACAGCAGGGAGTGGAGGCTGGCAGCATTAATGCTGCATTAATGCTGTTTGCTGGGAGAGGTCAGTGTTGGACACCAGTTTCACACCTGTGCGTGCAAAGTGTAAACCACTCTGCATTGAGAGCACACCACTTGTGCTGCCCTCAGACAGAGGAGCAGCTGAGGCCTCAGGGGTGTTTTCTGTTCTACCAGGAATGATTTCCTGAAGGAGATCAAGATCATGTCCCGGCTGAAGAACCCGAACATCATCCGGCTGCTGGGCGTGTGCGTGCGGGACGACCCCCTGTGCATGATCACAGAGTACATGGAGAACGGAGACCTCAACCAGTTCCTGTCCCAGAGGGAGATCTACAGCAAGTTTGCCATCTCAAACAACATCCCCTGTGTCACGTAAGAGAAGCTGCCTGGTCGTGTTGGGATAAATCAGCTGTGCAGAGCTGCCAGTTTCCTCTGCTGTGCCTTCCCAGCAGGGACCTTCCTGCAGCCTGGCCATGGCACATGGATGCCAGTCCTGCTTGGTGTGGGGTTGTTCCTGAGGCTTCTGGAGGTCTGTGTACCCCTGAAGTGTCCCTGACAGAGCTCTTCTGGTCACAGAGACCATCTGAAGTGTATTTATTGAGGTGACCATCCCTTTATGTTAGTGGGCTTGCATCAAATATTTCGTTGATATGAAAATCAGTTGCATTACAGCAAGAATTTTGGGATAAAAATCAAAGATATCTCTTAGGCTTTTAAGAAGGTTCATATGTTCTCTGGTGTCCAAAAAAATATTGCATGAGAGGAGCTGAGTGTGGAGCTTCAGTAAGGAGAAGATTTCATCAGCCAACAGAAGGAGAATATTTGGCAAAGAAAACCACTTTTTGTCAGCAGTGGCACTTGTCTCCCTCCTCAGTGGAAGGATTAAATCTGCCATAAAAGCATCTCTGCTATTGCAGAAATGCTCTCCTCAGAGGAGAGTTGTGTAGGACTGATACATTCTGCTTGATAAGGAGCCCTGCACTGACCAGCAGCTGCAGCATTGCTGAGCCTTTAGTGTGTTCCTCCCCAAAGGATTACTTGGATTTGTGGTTCAGGCACAAGGCAGGCAGAGCCAGCTCAGATGTGCTGGACAGGAGGTAGCTGGGTCTTACCATGGCCAGACAACACCAACCTTGCTGCCAGGACCTGCCAGTGGTCCTGACAGGAGTGTTAACCTGGTGTCCTGCAGTCGGGACATGCCAGGAGCTGTAGGAGGAGAGAGGATTTGATTTGCATCTGAGTAGAAATAGATTCCAGCTCTCTCCAGTCCTCCTGCCTTTTCTGCTCACCTGAAACCTCATTCACCTCTAGATTTGTGGCATTTTTTCCTGGCCAAAGCCTCAAAATGTTCTTTCTTTATTTCCTCTTTGCTTCTCATCTGACATCAGCAGTGTCACGCACATTGTTCTTCCTTGCTTTCCATTACTTGGCTCTACCTCTAGTTTTTCATTGTCTCTCACTGATCCTTCAGCCTGTCCCTTTGTCCCTGCCAGGCAGAGAGTGTCACACAGAGGCAGCTCTGAAGGGCTTGTGTCCTGGCAGTGACAGGAGTGCCCCTGCCCAAGGAGCAGCTTGGCTCTGCTGGTGCCTGTGGGCATCTGATGGAAGTGACAAAGTCCAGCCACTCCACCTGTCTGCCAGAGCCAGGATTTGGTGCATCAGAGGTGCTGAACAGCCCTTTCATGCACAGGGATCACACATTCTTAAGTCCTTATGGCTCTTTTGTAGAAATGCATCTCCCTGCTGTCTCTGGCTGTCTGGTCACAGAATCATTTAGGTTGGAAAAGCTCTCTAAGATCACTGATGTTCTCCCAGCACTGCTAAGGCCACTGTGTCCCAAAAGTGCCACATCTATTTGGCTTCTAAATCTCTCCAGGAATGGTGAGTCCAGCATTGCCTGTGCTAAGACCTGACAATATTTTGGTGTAGAAATTTTCCCCAGTATCCAACCTATACCTCCCCTGGCCCAGCCTGGGGCCATTCCCTCTCCTCCTGTCCCTGTTCCCTGGGAGCAGAGCCCGACCCCCCCGGCTGTCCCCTCCTGGCAGGAGCTGTGCAGAGCCACAAGGGCCCCCCTGAGCCTCCTTTGCTCCAGGCTGAGCCCCCCCAGCATCTTCTCTGTCAGCTTTGCTGCTTTTCCAAAGGCAGCTCTGCTCCCTTGCCTTTGGGTGCTGCCCCGAGGCACCACAATGACTCTGCTGAGGAGTCTGTCCCATCCTGTCCCATCCCATCCTGTCCCTCTGCTCATGGAGCTGCTTGTGTGGAGTCTTGGGAACCACCTGAGCAGGGCAGCAGGAGCCAAGGGGAAGCTGCTGATGGGACCCTGCCAGGGTTCAGGTGAGACAGGAGAGATGGGGCTGCTCAAATGGGGAGAGCAACCCCAGGCAGGGAGGGAGCCACAGCTGAGCAGGGGAAGGGAAAACCTGGGATCTTGGAGGCCATGGGGTCTTGGAGGCTGTGCCCATTCCTGTGCCACAGGCCAGCAGCCAGGTTATCAGGTGAATAAATGGAAGAGTTACTGCTCTGGAGCCTATAAAAATAGGAAGAGGGACTTTTTATACAGACAGATAGTGAAAGGACAGGGAGGATGGTTTTACACTGCCAGAGGACTGGGTTAGATTAGATTTTAGGAAGAAAGTCTTTACTCAGAGGATGGTGGGGCCCTGGCACAGGGTGCCCAGAGAAGCTGTGGCTGTCCCATCCCTGGAAGTGTCCAAGGTCAGGTTGGAAGGGTCTTGGAGCAACTGGGACAATAGAAGGTGTCTTTGCCCATGGCAGGGGTGGAACTCAATGATCTTTAAAGTCCCTTCCAACTCAAACCATTCCATTGGATTCTGTGATAGTCTCCTTTTCCTTTGTGTTCTGGTGGCAAAGACCTCTTTTCCTGACCTTTACTGAAAAAATACAAACTGTGAGCAGTTTATCAAAGGAGTTCTGATGAGCACTTGGTTGTGTGAAGATGTCTTTTGAACATCAGCAGTGGGAAACAGGCTGAGCAGCACAGAGCCAGAGTGGGAAGAACGCTGGGAATCTGATGGTCCAAACTCTCTCTGTATCCTGCAGCTTTATTAATCCAATCTTCATTTAGCTAATGGAGGAATTAAAATTAAATTAGACAGAAAATGCATCTGTTTCTATTTTCAGCAATGCTTAGCATGTTTAAAAGTCAGCTCTCTTTAATGTGAAGTGACACACTTATGTTAATATAAGCATTCAATAGTGGTGTTGTTTGAAATACCAGGCTAAGTGGGTTTTAAGATATGAGATTCTGAGCTTAATTTTTCATGTCTCTCTGCAAAAAGTTGGTGCTTTGATGCATGAACTCTTTGAAAATCTTGAGAATAATGTTTGATATTGAAAAAAAAATAAAAAATCTAAAGGATGTCAGGTTGTGAAGGCCTGAATTTCAGGGACAGCCTGTCTGTTCCTGCTTAGTCAGCCCTGGATCCTGGCTGTTCATGCCCTGGAACGAGACAGTTTAGTTCCACTGTTATGGCAGAAAATAAAACAACAGGTCACTAACACATCAACCACAATAAAGTCTTGAGTGTTGGGGAGCTCCACTGATTTTTCTTTGTTATATTTTCCTTTACTGCAGCCACTCCAACCTGCTGTACATGGCCACCCAGATCGCCTCGGGGATGAAGTACTTGGCCTCTCTCAACTTTGTGCACAGGGACCTGGCAACTCGCAACTGCCTGGTGGGGAACAACCACACCATCAAGATTGCAGACTTTGGCATGAGCAGGAACCTTTACAGTGGGGATTACTACAGGATCCAGGGCAGAGCCGNCTCCCTTTCTGCCTCCCTTTATCTCTCCCTCCCTCCCTCTGATCTTCACTGGGCCCCTGAAGCACTGGCACAGCTGTGGGCCAGCCACTCACCCCCAGGATCTGTACTGCACGTGGCCCCTGCTGAGAAATCCATGGGGTTATGTTGGACATAACTCATATCCTGGGAAAGGAGCATGCCCTTGGAAATACAGAGGGTCATGGAATGGTTTGGGTTGGAAGGACCTTAAAGATCATCCAGTGCCACCCCCTGCTATGGACGGGGACACCTCCCACTGTCCCAGGCTGCTCCCAGCCCCATCCAGCCTGGCCTTGGGCACTGCCAGGGATCCAGGGGCAGGCACAGCTGCTCTGGGCACCCTGTGCCAGCCCTGCCCACCCTCCCAGGGAACAAATCCTGCCCAATCTCCCATCCAGCCCTGCCCTCTGGCAGTGGGAAGCCAGTCCCCCTTGTCCTGGCACTCCAGACCCCTGGAAATTGTCTCTCTCCATGTTTCTTGTTGGGCTCTTCAGGCCCTGCAAGGCCACACTGAGCTCACCCCAAAGCTTCTCCTTTCCAGGTGAACACTCCCAGCTCTCCCTCTCTCTCCTCTGCTATACAGGCTGCCAGGCCCAAGCTCTCTGAAATCCACCCTCTTTTCCTGCATCTAAACCATAAATCACTCCCATCTTCCCCGTGTCCCCATCTTCCAAACTTTGACAGACTGCAAGGGTTGCCAGATAAGCCTGGGTGAAGTGGGCTGGGATGTTTTCTGCCCAAACAGGCCCTCCAGCCCCTCAAGTGTTTTGTGTTATTTTCTGAGCAATCAACTTTTTACTTCTCCAGAAACACATTGTTCCAAACCAAGCCAGTTGGGGCACATTTTTTTAAAGACAGAAGACAGGGACAGCAAGAAGATTGTCACTGGCTTCTTACATGTGCAAAAATCAAAATTATCTTGGGCCTTTCTCTAAGAGTCTGGAGTCTGCTCTGGCTCTGCTTTCACCCTGAGGACTTTGCTTCCCTTTCAAAGGCTTTTCTGTGAGCTTTGCTGTTTTGGGTGGAGGTAGGCAGTGACTATCCCCCCTCCCTCAGTTTATTTTATTCTGCTGCAAACAGACTGTCTCAGGAGGGAAAGAAGCCTCTGCCCTTCTCTGGGACCTGCTCCCTGTTCACAAAGCTTTGATCCTGTGAAAACTGCACCTTCTTAGGGCTTGTGGGACCCCCAAGGTGCTGCTGCTGCCCTACAAACAGCCCTGTCACCCCTGTGCGTGTAGCTGGGAGCAGCTCACCCGCTGGGCTGGCTCTCCTTGGAGCCTTTCCCCAGGTGCATCCTGGTGCAGCCTGGAGGGGTTTTGAGCAGATCCTCTGTGTCCACAGGGCAAGTTCACCACGGCCAGCGACGTGTGGGCGTTCGGGGTGACTCTGTGGGAGATGTTTGTGCTGTGCAAGGAGCAGCCCTACAGCCTCCTGACGGACGAGCAGGTCATCGAGAACACCGGCGAGTTCTTCCGCAGCCAGGGCAGGCAGGTGAGCCACCAAAGCTCCCTCCCTCCACTCAGCCACTGCCACCCAGCTGGGTGTGCCCTGCTGCCCTCACCTCACCTGCAGCAGTCTCTGCTGCTGCTCAGCTTCTCACCTGTGTCCTGCCTCTCCTCCCCCTTTCCCTGGGCTCACTGCACCAGTTTCCCCTCTCTTGGAGTCCCGCTGGAAGAGTCTCTTGGCCCTGTCCTGCTCATTTCCTGTTCTAAACCACTTCACTCTGCCCTGTCTTCAGCTTTTCCAGGCTCTCCCACACAGTCCTCTTGCTCCTTTCCTCTGTCAGCACTCTCCCACCAGCATGGCCTCTGAAAGGTGAGGAAGCAGGAGGGAGCTGTGGTGGGAAGGAGCAGTTGTTAGTTCCCAGGGGGTTAGATTCTCCTTGTGGTATCTCCACACGTGTCAAGAAGCCTTTTTGGCCATCTCCAGCTCCTGAAGGGCTTTTGTGTTGTTTTATCCCCACTGCTGCTGCCCTCAGTAGATGCCAGTGCAGGACACTCCTCCTCAGTACCCAAAGCTGTGGACTGCCAATTCAGAACAGTTCTCCCCAAAATTCACCTTTAACACCAGAGAATTAAGGGAAATAAAATGACGAGGGGTTCACTCACCATCTCCCAAATACTAATGATTAGCCAAGAGCCTAAAAAATGCGAGGGAGAAGCGAAATCATTCTGCCAAGCTGTGCTGTAGATAAGCTCTAAAAGGTGTTTTTTCTGTCTCTGCTAACAAGCTGTCACGATGCTTAGAAAGCCTCATGGGTTGTCTGCGGTGAGTTGAAAGTACTTGGATTTTATTGTGGTAAATTTGGTTTTGGTTTGTGTTTTGCTGTCTCTTGGGAGACAAATCCCTCAGAAGCATTCATGTTTTCTGGGGCACAAAGGCCTGTTTTGTGACCAGCTCATCAGACAAGTTGGCAAAGTGTCCGTGGTGCTGTTTGAGAGGCTCTGTCCAGGCTCCACTGCCAGACTGGGGCTGGAGGGATTTCAAACACTGCATGGTGGCTGTGTCTTGTAAACCTGGAATGAAACTGTCCTGTGGTGTTACCTTAGTAAAGGCTCAGTTCTTTTGTGAGAACCCCACTGAAATACTGTGACTCTCTTCCTTTCAGATCTATCTCTCCCAGACTCCTCTGTGTCCTAACCCTGTGTTTGACCTGATGCTGAAATGCTGGAGCAGGGATATCAAAGATCGTCCCACTTTTGACATGATCCACCTGTTCCTGCTAGAACAAATGGAATCAAACATTTGACTCCAGGAAAGAGGCCAAGTGTTGAGAACAGAGTGACTTTGGGGTCTCTTTGCCTGTCCCTCACAGTCAGGACACCTCGCTCCCCTCCCTGACTGGGCCCTATTTCACTTGGGACGTCCATGGCAGCTGCTCATTCTCTTGGCCATGGTCTGACACACAGGACCAGAGGATCTCATTTGGTTGAAAAATCATCTCCTCTTCTGAATCATTTCCTGGGAATACTGTGAGAGGGGTTTTCTTGGATGCCCATACACCTTTGGGCAAAAGGAATGAGTCAAACTTGGAGGGACTTGGAGCTCTCTCCTGGCTGGAAGAGAAGGCGCCGGTCGGTGAGAGCGCTGCCACTTGAGAACAGGTTTCTGGAAGGAAAGACTGCAGCCTTCTAGAGCTATTCCATGGAATCTGATGGAAGTCTTGTGCACATGAGCAAGTGTTTCTGTGTGCTCTTGCTACAGACAATGGTGAGAGGCCAGAAACATCTGGAGCTGGGAAATGGTTTAATGGACTTGGGAACTGACGGAGCATTTAGGAACCCTTGGGGAGTGACACTGCCAGGGTCCCCAGAAGATGCTGAAACAAGAGTCCAAGATGATGTTCTGTTTTCCTGTGGTTGTTAAGCACTGCTTTGGTTATATATGTGCGTTTTCCCCACACTGGATTTTTTTTTTTTTTGTTGTTGTCGTTGTTTTCTAGAAAAGAAACGATTTTAAAATGAATGTTAAAGGTCATTGGGAGGTCACTGCGTTAGAAGGTCTTCCTCTGACCTACAAATTAAGGTTAGGGTAGGGAGTTTGTATTGAGAAGTAGCTGATACTGTACTACTGTCACTATGTAGATTTATTAACCTAATGAACTTGTAGCCACAATGGACTGATGTGCAATTAATCCTGTATAATTACCCATCAATATGAGATCTCTGAATCAATGCTGTTACGTGTGAGAGGGAACTTAGGTTTGGGTGGCTGAGAGCAGAACCCTCTGTGTCACTTGTCACAGCTCCCACGAGAGGGACAGGAGGAGCACACAGGTCACAGGTGGAGCCAGAGGTTCCTCTCCAGGTGTGCAGCAGGTTGGTGCCAGGCAGGGGCAGCTCAGGCCAGGCTCTGTCCCCTGCTGTGGCCTGTCCTTTAGCTCATTGAACTCGGGGTTGCTTTTTGTGTGTCCTGTCACAAGCAGCTCATTCTCTGGAGGGTTTCAGAGGGCTCTGAAATCCATTTGGAGCGAGTTGGAGAATTCAGTGTGTTTCTACAATAAATCCATTGTGGATTTACCAGGTGCCTGGGGAATACTCTGCTATTCCCTCTCTAATCATTTAGCAAGATACTTAGGACCAAACCAAATATTTCATAAGCTGGGAGAAGATGAAAGCTCAGCACTTGGCTTTTTTTTTTTTTTTTTATTTTAAGTAGAATCCAGCATAAAGTGTATTTCCAGTAAAGATTATAAAGATAATTTTCATCTTAGCCACAAGCATAGATGACTGGCTGGCTGTGCTGCAAGAGGGCACTGCTGAGAGGGGAATGTCTGAGTGGTTACAACACAGGGATAATTGTGCTAAAATAAATCCCTGCTTCTGAATGGGCAGATGCCAGGCTGGAGCGTGGCCTGGCTGTGTCTGCTCCTTGGGAAGGCTCCAGCCGTGCCTGGGCTGTCCTGCTGGGGATGTATCCCCACCCCAGCTGCTCCTCTGAGCCCCTTTAGGGCTGAGAAGCCAGAGGGCCCAAGTGCTCTCACCTCTCTGCAGGGATTCCTGGGATCTCACCCCTAAACAGGTTTTCTTTTTCCCCCCTGTGACTGGAGGGGGCTTGGGGTGAGCTGCCCTTCCCTGTGGGAGTCAGAGCCAGCAGGTCCCTGCTGCAGCCTGCTGGGTGCTGTTGTCTGGCAAACCACTCAGCCAGGGTATTTCTGGAGCATTCCTGTCCCAGGAAATGTCCCCCAGTGCCTCCCAGCCACCTGTGTGGTCTCCTGTACTCCAGGGTGTGGAGTGTCCCTGGATGGGCTCTGTGACATCTGGACATGCTCTTCCTCCATTGACATGGTGACATACAAAGTTTGTCTCATATCAATAAAATTCTAATGATAACCTTGACAAAAGTGAATTTCTACTTCTTTTTTTTTTCTGTGCCCAGGTGTCTGCCCTGAGAACTGACATTTTGGTGTGGCTGTCCAGTAGCTCTTCAGGGACTGTGTGACCCCTGGGTTTGGAGGGAGCAGCCATGGATGATTAAAAGAAGAGAGTTTTGAAGGGAGTTTCTGGATTCTACTTCAAGGTGCCAGCCCAAATCCCCTTGTGCTGGTGGGACCTGGATGGGCCTGGGGTTGCTGGTTGGTGCTGCATTTCAAGAAGCAGCTTTTTCATCTGTGTTAAAATCAGATGCTTTAGGCTGGGAGGAGCCTTTGTAGGTCCCTTATCAACCTCTCCACTAAAATTTCAAAAAGTTCCCTTGAGGTGCTCGGGGCTTTGAAAATTTCCAGGGTTGGAGATGCCATCCCTGCCCCTGTCCCAGAGCTGTTCCCTGCCCATGAAAGAACTTTTCCCTTGTGCCTGGTGAGCCCTTCCCTTGCATCCTGTGCCTCTTGGGCTTTCCCTGTGCCCCTCTGAGCCTGGCAGAGCCACCCACCCTGCAGAGCTGGGCTTGCTGGGCAGGGCTGCCCCTGATCAGAGCTTGGCTAATTGGGCAAACTCAAATACATCTTAGAAAGGCTGAAAATACCAGATCTCTCAGTTTGGGCAGGAGTCAAAGCAGCATTTGGATCTTCTCAGACATGAGCTTGAGGGAAATTAGGCACCTTAACAGGTAAGAACAACCCTTGAATATTCAACAGGTGGCCCATCCCTGGAAGTGTCCCCAGGGCCAAGTTGGATGGGGCTTGGAGCAACCTGGGATAGTGGAACAAGATGATCTTTAGGGCCCCTTCCAACCCAAGCCAGTCTGAGGTTCTGGGATATTTAATCAATTCCATACAAGAGTTAGATACTCATTGATTTATTACTGCCTTCACTGGCTGCAAACAATCTTGAAAGAGGAGAGGTCTGGCCAGAAAGAGAAGCTACTGCTGCTCCATCAGCAATCCAGTCAGTATTGTAGGAATTCTGAAACATCCACAAAATCCCAGTGAGATTTTACAGGTTGAAGGACCTGGGCCAGGCTCAGCAAGTGAAGTATTGCAAACTTTACACCTCCCAAACTGGATTTTAGTATTTCCCTCCCTCCCCCTGTGCCAGATGCCCTCATCTTCCTAATTATCTGCCCCTCAAAATTCACTTTGTCCCTCTTGCGAAACCTGTACTGAGGCACTTGTGGCTGAAGTTGTTCTGAAACAGAAGCATCACATCAGAAACCACCTTCAGCAGCTGGGAGAACAGCTGAGCACAGCCTGGGGACTTTGCTGCCTCCAGAACAGCTCCTGTGGGCAGCGTTTGGAATTTTAACCACCCTGGGATGCCTCATTCCCCAGCTCTGGCCAAGCCAGACCAAGGCAGGGCTGCCTTGGGGTTCTGCCTCAGCCCCAGAG
>VWYO01002942.1:54762-67929 GCA_013400275.1 Rhadina sibilatrix | reverse complement strand
CCAGAGCAGCTGTGGCTGCCCCTGGATCCCTGGCAGTGCCCAAGGCCAGGCTGGACACTGGGGCTGGGAGCAGCCTGGGACAGTGGGAGGGGTCCCTGCCCATGGCAGGGAGTGAACAAGGTGACTTTTATGGTCCCTTCCAACCCAAACTGTTCCTGGGCTGTTCAGCAAACAGGAGCCTGGGCCTGCCCTCAGCTGGGCAAGGGGAAACCCAGCAGCTGCAGGGCAACGTGGCCGTGTGGTGCTGGGGATGGGAACACCCTTCATCCTGCAGGAATCAGGCAGTGAAGGATCACTCCAGCCTCAGAGAGCCAGGCTGGGAGGGCAGTGAGGAGCTGGTACAGGAGGGGTGGCAGCAGGGCAGGGCTGGCACAGGGTGTCCAGAGCAGCTGTGGCTGCCCCTGGATCCCTGGCAGTGCCCAAGGCCAGGCTGGATGGGGCTGGGAGCAGCCTGGGGCACAGGAGGGGTGGCAGCAGGACAGGGCCTGGGGACAGGCACAGCCAGGCTCTCCAGAGCCCAGCTGTGGGGTGGCAGCCGTGGGCACAGGTTTGTGCTGGGGACACTCACGCGGAGCATCTGGCACCTGGGAGCCCTCAGGAGGCCTGGCAAAGGCTCTGAGATTCCTGTTCCAGCTGGGGAAAGAGAGGGCTGTGTCCAGGGAGAGCTGAGGGGTTTTGTGCTGCAGGTGGAACCTGTTGGGGGCTGACATCACAGAGGCTCCCCTGGTGACTGCACTCAGCTGTGTCTCCTTCCACCCCGTCCCCACCACAAGATGTAATCTGATCATGGCAGGCTTCAAGGGAAACTGCATCTTCCCTCAAAACCCCTACTACATTCCTGGGTAAGTTCACCCAAAACATCCATTTCCAGTGCAAATGGCTCTGGTTGGGATCAGGAGTGTTTGTGACTCAGAATGTTTGGGGTTTTTTTAAAGACACTGTTCAATATTCCATATAACCCTGCTCTGAAGGAGACAGAGCTGCAGGAGGAGCAGCACCTTACAGAAGGGCAGAGCTGCAGACCATGCCATAGCACATGGAGAGCAAAGCCAAAATGGTTCTTTTCCCCCCTTTCCCCCATTTCTTTTAAGCTGCCAAGTGTCACCAGAGCTACTGTGGAGGGTTTGGCTTCCAAACTGTCTTAATATTTGCATCAGGGATTTTTGGAAGTCCCCTTTGGCTAAATGGCTGTTCAGATGTGACACCCTCTGGTCACTGGGCTGGAGCCCTGTCCTGCTGCTGGGTCAGGGACTGGGAAATCTTGTGATCTCCTCCATAAGTAGCTGGATTTCTTTCCAAAGCTCTTTGTGACACTCTCCTCTAAAGGCTTGGAAAGGAGAAACCCAGGATATGAGGCCATGAGTTACAGGGGAGAAGGTAAGCTATGGATGGGAGGGAAAAGGGATTGGCTGTGAATTAAGGTGCTGTGTGTGGGGTCCTGCTCTGGGAAGGGCCGGGTGGCCCCCAAGGGAAAGCAGCTGCTGCTGTGGGGATGAAATCCCTGGGATGAGGCCAGGCTGAGGTGAGCCAGGCTGTGAGCCCTGGCACAGGGAATGGCAGCCCTGTGCTGTGCTGTGCTGTGCTGTGCTGTGCTGTGCTGTGCTGTGCTGCAGGGCAGCTCTGGGGGGCAGAGCCACTGGGAGAGGCTGGAGCACATTTCCATGGAGCTGCTCCTGCAGTGATGGGGGGATCAGCCCTTCCCCTGACAGCAACAGGCAGGATTTGCCATCACTGATCTCTGTACCTTCCCACTAACACAAGCTCTGAGGCTGGGGGGTTTTAGCTCATTTTTGCATTGCTGTGGCCATCTGCTGTGACATCCCATGTGTGCCACCAAAGCTGTGCTGGCAGCAGCTTGGGAAAGACTTAGGACAGCAAGGAGGGGGCTGTGGCTGGAAGTGCAGCCCCAAAAGCCTCAACACCTTCCCTTGGCCAGCCCTGCCTGCCTGCAGCTCCCTCAGCAGCAGCTCCAAGCCCTGGTATGGACCCAGCAGCTGGGGCTGCTCCTCTCCAGAGCTGCTTTGGCCTCTGGAGGCAGGAGGAGGAAGCAAATCCTGCTGCTGTTTGTGTTGGTGCTGTGCAGGCTCAGGGCACCCCCTGAGCCCCCGTGGGTGCTGAGGGTGCTGTTTTGCATCTGTTTTGGGTGCTGAGGGTGAGGAGGAGCTGCCTGAAGGGCATCACCTGCACTGGGGGTGTCACAGGAGGAGGGTTTGTGTCCAGGGTGTCCCCAGGTGTCCCATGTGCTGCACCCTCCTGTGCCAGTGAACCTACAGACACCACCAGAGCACGTTGTTGTCACTCAGGCCAGGCAATGGTCACAGCAGGAGTTTGAAAAGCCACCAGAGTGCTCAAGGGTGCTGGGAAGCCTGAACCCAAGGAGTGGGATGGCTGGGGAAGGTCTGGGGGGCAGAGGAGGGGTCAATCCTTGAATCCCAGACACGGGGCACAGCCTGGCTCTGCAGCTGGGAAGAGTTTGGAGAAGTGAGGATGGGCCCAGGGCCAAGGCTTTGCTGGCAACCAGGGAGGCAGAGCAGGTTTGGGTGGCAGCCTGGGAGAGGTGATGGAGGAGATAGGGCTGAGCAAGGGCAGGGTGAGATGGGCTCAGCCCCAGGTGAGTGGGTTTGCACTGCTCCCCAGCCTGAGCCCCCAAAGAGGGATCCCCAAAAGGGGCACCCTGGCACAGGGGCACCAACAGCCCTGCTGAGGCTGAGCCCTTCCCCAGGCTTTTACCAGCAGCACTTGTAACTCCCTCTGTGGCAGATCCCTTCTTGTGCACCCAGACTGACTGGCCCAGGTGTCCCTGTGTCTCACTGCAGGGGAACAGAGCCCTTTCTCAGCCCAGCCATTACTTTGTCCAGGATCAAAATCCCTGCAGCCATCCTGTAATTATTTGGGCTGTGTCATTTGTGCCCTGGCTCAGTTTTATCATCTGTGTTGCAAGACTCCTTGAGAATCCCTGGGGGTGAGCCACCCAGGGAGGGATCCTGCATGCAGAGTGGGGAAACCTGCCAGGAGTAAATGCACAGCTCTGCTCGCTGCTGTTTAAACTATTTGGAAGGGAAAGTACTTACTCATCATCTTATGATCCTCATGCATCATCTGGCTTTATCCCTGGATCCACGCTGGGCTCATTGATGGAATATTTCTGTCTGTCCATTGCCACTGGCTGCTCTACCTTTCTTCAGTGCTGGAGTAACATCACCATTAGGAAATCTGAGCCTGGAACAGCTCGAGTTTCTCACGGTGACTCGGAGCAGAGCCAGAGCTCCAGCACCTGCCCTGCCCTCGGCCACCCACAAGTCACAGTGCCCATCCCAGGGACTGGGCAGTGGAGAGACCCCCCCAAAAACACAGAGCTGTGTTTGTTCCTGGCACTGGCCACCTTCCCTGTGCCCCCCTGTCTGGGCACTGCCTGGGTGGGCTCATCAGCCTGGGCCCACTCCCTGCTGTGAGCAGAGAGAGGAGGGTGCCAGCGAGGAATTATTCTGATTTTTGAGTTGCAACACTGAAGAAGAGGCACTGGGATTTTCTCAGTTATTCACCGTGTGTCAGAGCAGACAGGCACTGTGAAGTTTAAACTGGGCACATTGAACTGGGAATGGTGTTTTACCTGGGGGATTGTGGATGTTGGTGCTCCAAAGCCACTGCAGCCTGGGCTGTGCTGGGGGTGTTCCCATCCACAGGTGCTGCTCCCTGACCTCATCCCCTGTTTCTCCACAAACCAAAGGCCTGTGCCTGTACATGCCTGTGAATTGATGAGCCAGTTTTCGTGCTGCCAGAGGAGCACACACGTGTGAAACACAGACACTCCCTCCTGGCCTCCTGTGTAACCACACCTGTGGTCTCAGTTCCACCCCTGTGCTGCTGCTCCACCCGGGCTCATCCCACCCATCACCTTCCCTGGGCTCCTGGACAGGGCCTTTCCAGGGTGCAAACCCTCTGCAGCAGATTTACACTGCCAGAGGGCAGGGCTGGATGGGAGATTGGGCAGAAATTGTTCCCTGGCAGGGTGGGCAGGGCTGGCACAGGGTGCCCAGAGCAGCTGTGGCTGCCCCTGGATCCCTGGCAGTGCCCAAGGCCAGGCTGGATGGGGCTGGGAGCACCCTGGGGCAGTGGGAGGTGTCCCTGCCCATGGCAGGGGTGGCACTGGATGGACTTTAAGGTCCCTTCCACCCCAAACCAGTCTGGGATTCCATGATTACCCCACCTGTGGACATCTCCCTCTGCCATCTCAGTGATGGCTCCTTTCTGGTTTCCTCCTCAGCTACGGGGGCCACGTTCCTCAGTTCGCCTTCAGGTGTGGGGACACCTATGGCAGAACCACCCACAAACTGCTGCTGGATCCCAGCGTCAGCAAGAGCCCTCGCTCCCTGCTGGCACCCCTGGACAACAAGGAAAACCTCCTTCAGCTCCATTACCACACCAGCCATCCAGGTGAGCAAAGGAGCTGCCAAGGAAGGACCTTGGGATGCTTGAGCGCATCCAGAGGAGGCAGCGAGGCTGGTGAGGGGCTTGGAGCACAAACCCTGTGAGGAACCACTGAGGGAGCTGGGGGTGTTCAGCCTGGAGAAAAGGAGAGTCAGGGGTCACCTTATCACTCTACAACTCCCTGAAGGGTGGCTGTGGGCAGCTGAGGTTTGGTCTCTGTCTCCAGGCAACAATGGACTGAAGGAGAGGACACAGCATCAAGGGAAGTACAGGTTGGATATCAGGAAAAAGTTTTTCACAGAAAGAGTGATAAAGCACTGGAATGGCCTGCCCGGGGAGGTGGTGGAGTCACCATCCCTGGATGTGTTTAAAACAAGTCTGGATGTGGCACTGGGTGCCATGGTTTAGTTGAGGTGTTAGAGCTGGGTTGGACTTGATGACCTTGAAGGTCTCTTCCAACCCAGAAATTCTGTGAAATTCTGTGAAATTCTGTGATGAGCACAGTGTTAATTACCAGCAGTGGGGTCTGTGCCCACCTGTCCTTGGTAGGCTGCTGGATGAAATGGGATCTTTTCCTTGGAGCAATCACAGCTCTGGTATAGAAGCACTGACACCTGGAGAGCAGCAGAGTGAGGAGTTGGAGCTCTTGGCCTCAGCTCATGAGGATGGAGATTCTCATGTTGTGGAGAGTTTCAGTTCCCAGGTTATCCTCAGTTAGATGAAGATAAGTGATTTTATGGCATAGCATTAACTCACTCCCCAGTTTTCCAGAATTCCTGTTGTGGTTTAACCCTGGCTGGCAATGAAACCCCATCCAGCTGCCTGCTCACAAATCCTGAACATGGCCTGTATTGGCTGCTAAAGAGAAAATTACCTCTATGCCAGTCAAACCCAGCACAATTCTACAGGCTAAAATCCATCTTTTGGGGGAAGATCTGGCCTCCTACCTCAGATTCTTTTTCTGGCTCACCTGCCTGGTGCAGAGCTTGCTCTGCTCTGAGCTCTGGTAGCTTGGCATTGATTCTGCTTCTTGCTGCTCCTCCTCAGCTCAGCAGAAGGAGCAGAAGGGCTCCTGTGCTTTCCCTTTCCCTCCTTTCCCTCCTTTCCCTCCTTTCCCTCCTTTCCCTCCTTTCCCTCCTTTCCCTCCTTTCCCTCCTTTCCCTCCTTTCCCTCCTTTCCCTCCTTTCCCTCCTTTCCCTCCTTTCCCTCCTTTCCCTCCTTTCCCTCCTTTCCCTCCTTTCCCTCCTTTCCCTCCTTTCCCTCCTTTCCCTCCTTTCCCTCCTTTCCCTCCTTTCCCTCCTTTCCCTCCTTTCCCTCCTTTCCCTCCTTTCCCTCCTTTCCCTCCTTTCCCTCCTTTCCCTCCTTTCCCTCCTTTCCCTCCTTTCCCTCCTTTCCCTCCTTTCCCTCCTTTCCCTCCTTTCCCTCCTTTCCCTCCTTTCCCTCCTTTCCCTCCTTTCCCTCCTTTCCCTCCTTTCCCTCCTTTCCCTCCTTTCCCTCCTTTCCCTCCTTTCCCTCCTTTCCCTCCTTTCCCTCCTTTCCCTCCTTTCCCTCCTTTCCCTCCTTTCCCTCCTTTCCCTCCTTTCCCTCCTTTCCCTCCTTTCCCTCCTTTCCCTCCTTTCCCTCCTTTCCCTCCTTTCCCTCCTTTCCCTCCTTTCCCTCCTTTCCCTCCTTTCCCTCCTTTCCCTCCTTTCCCTCCTTTCCCTCCTTTCCCTCCTTTCCCTCCTTTCCCTCCTTTCCCTCCTTTCCCTCCTTTCCCTCCTTTCCCTCCTTTCCCTCCTTTCCCTCCTTTCCCTCCTTTCCCTCCTTTCCCTCCTTTCCCTCCTTTCCCTCCTTTCACTTTCCCATTTTGTAGCAGGCCCCATCTCCTCCATCAAGCACTGAGACAGGCTCATGTGGGTTCCCAACACTGGGAATTTGCAGGAATCTCCTACCAAATCCCAGCCCTTTTGGGCAGAGAGCTGGTCCCTGCTGAGCAGCCCCAAAGCAGGCACAGCAGAGCTGCCCTGTGACCCTGACCAGCCCCTTGGGGACGTGCCATCCTTTGGGGACACGTTTGCCACGTCCCACCCCATGGCTGAGCCGTGGCTGTTGTGGATGCCCTGGAGAGTGGGAGTGAGTTTCCTCCAGGCTGAGCACAGGGATAATGTGCCCATGTGGGATCTGGGACTTTATCTCCCTGGGGATGGCCACACCAAAGTGTTGCTTTCTTTGCTTTTTCATTCCTCGCTGGGAATTTGTGCCGTGCAGCTTCTTGCAAACTCATGGCCTCCCTGCTCCTCCTGGCCCTGTTTTCCAGGATCCACCACACAGGTGGTGTTTACAGGCTTCATTCCTGGAGATTTGAATTTGCATTTCCTTGCTCTAAAATACAGCCTGGACAGACCCAACTAACCAGTTGACCGAGTTGCTCTCCCATTTTTCTGGTTCTCTCCTGGTGTCCAATGCCAGAGCTGCTGTTAGCTGCTCGTTAGTGAGGTCCTGAAGAACCACCCCTGGCTGTGCTGATAAGGTCACCAACAGCTCCTGCTGTCCAGCCCTGCAATCCCTCAAACCCTCCCCAGGGGCTGCCTGGTGTCCTTCTGGGTGTTTCATGTGATGGTGATCAAAGAGTTCACGGCAGGCTCGGGGCTCTTGCTGCCTTTAGCAAACTGGGTCTCAAGATTTTTTCTCAAGGTCTGGATTTGATAAAGTCTCACTGATGGGCACCGAGTACTTTGCTCGTTTCTATCAGTTGGATCCCATTTGTTTTCTTGCTGGAGGTGAAATCAGGCTCTGCTCTTGGGGATCTCTTCCTTCTGGTGACCAGGGAAGGGCTGGAGCTGGGCCAGGGCAGGCTCAGGCTGGAGCTCAGGGCAAGGTTCTTCCCCCAGAGGGTGCTGGCACTGCCCAGGCTCCCCAGGGAATGGGCACGGCCCCGAGGCTGCCAGAGCTCCAGGAGCCTTTGGGCAGCGCTGCCAGGGATGCCCAGGGTGGGGTTGTTGGGGGGTCTGTGCAGGGCCAGGGGCTGGGCTGGGTGATCCTGGTGGGTCCCCCCAGCTCAGGATGTTCTGTGATTCCATGATCAGCCAGGGATGTGCTGAATTATCCATCACCCATGCTGGAAGTGGTTGTGGCACAGGCCAAGTGTGCAGGCAGCCGCTCCCCAGGAACCTGACCTGAAAATGTGGATATTTACTCAAATCAAAAGCACTGTGGCTCTCCTGGCTTTTCATTTCATGCCTCACTGTGCAGCCTTTCAGAATCAATCAGTTTGCAAATCCCAGGGTCACAAAAAGGAGCTCACATGGATTTCTCAAGTACAGAACAACCTCAGTTTCCTTTTCCTTTGGTTTGTGGGAGAAAGAGCAGATTCAACATTCTTATTAATAACGAAGTAAAAAATAAACCTGCCTTAATATTAGCACATTGGATTGAAAAATCATTTTAATCAAATTTGGTGCCAGGCTGGACACTTGATAATTCAGTGGCATAGAGCATATTATATATATTTCACAAAGTTGTATACAGGATATATACACATTATTGTGTACCTATGGGCAGACTGCACACCTANCCCTGCACTGGATGGAGCATCTCCCAATGGGATGATGGAATGTGGATGTTCTGCTTTGGGGATGTTCTGCTTTTAGGGGTGTCTTAATGGCCCATTAGCAGAAAATATCCCCCTGGAAGGAGGACAGGTGGTGACAGAGATAAGAAACCTTGCCCCACCTGGTTTAACAGCTGGCCCATTATCAGAAGGCATCTGCCCCCCTCCCCCCAGAGTTACAAGAGACAAAGAAAGACATTTTCCCAGCTGCTTTTAACAAATTAAATAGAATACACACCCCTGGCTCTGCAGGAAAAAAATCCTCTGAGGCTGAGTCCAGCACTCATCCAGCCCTGCAGAGGAAGGGCCTGTCTGCAGCTGGAGCCTCCCTCCCCAGGCTCAGCCCTGGGATGCAGATGTGCTCCCGAGGGGAGCTCAGAGCAAGGCTCTAAGGACCTGGAAACCAAATGACCTGTGAGCACAAAAATGGCAGGAATTCGGTTTGTTTTAAAAAAACCAGGCTGACATAGTAACAGTTTCTTCCTGTAAGGAAAAGGTGGCTGGGGTGGAGGAGTGATCCTCCTCTGGAGCTACAGAGGAGGGGGAAATGGGCTTCAGTGCTGGCACAGAGGAAGAGAAAGGGCCTGAGCCAGGGGGTCACCTGGGGAGCCACGTCATGGGCGATTTTTAAGGGAAAATCAGACAAAAGTTGCCAAGCTCAGCTGTCCCTGCACAATCTCAAATCACAGGGCTCTGTCCCTTGTTCACAGTGGAGATATTTAGCATTTGCTGGATGTAAGACAATTTTTTTTCCAGCCAGTGTTTCAGCAGATCCTTTCCTCGATGAGCAGGAAGAGGCTGTGTTTGGGGTGGGCTGACAGAGCCACGTGGAGTTAAGGATGGAGGGCTTTTTCCCTCCTTTCCTACTTTTTAACTTGCCTGGTGAGATTTTACCATTTAGGTAACAGTTGGAATAAGAGTTATTTAACTGGGATTTGCCCTGGTTGTCTGTGCAGGCTGGTTTGTTGGTGGGGCTGATGGCACAGCCACGGGACGTGCACAGAGCAGATCCTCGTGGTCTCTCCCCAGCTGGAGCTGCTCTGGTTCTGCACCGCTGAGCTCCAGGCTCCTTCCCACCCACCCCGGGAGGGGCAGGGGGATAACGGGAATCCCTCATCCTCTTTGGGCCACACCCATCCCCTAACTCTGTGTCTGTCCTTCAGGATATGTCACCTACCAGCCCATCGAAAGCCCCCCTGAGATCCCCCTGGGGCCACAGCCTGTCAGCACGCCGCTGGTGGAGGAGCCCATGATGACCCACATGGACCCCGGGCAGTGGCAGTACCCCCCTGGCACGGCTGTGCCCGCTGCCCAGCAGGCCTGGCTGCCCCAGGAGACAACGGTGACCCACACGGACCCCAGGCAGTGGCAGTGCTCCCAGGGCATGGCTGTGCCCGGTGTCCAGCAGGGCTGGCTGCCCCAGGAGCCCATGGTCACCCACATGGACCCCGGGCAGTGGCAGTACCCCCCTGGCACGGCTGTGCCCGCTGCCCAGCAGGCCTGGCTGCCCCAGGAGCCCATGGTCACCCACATGGACCCCAGGCAGTGCCACTGCTCCCAGGGCATGGCTGTGCCCGGTGTCCAGCAGGGCTGGCTGCCCCAGGAGCCCAGCGTGGAGCCCAGGCAGTGGCTGTGCTCCGCAGGCTCGGCCGTGTCCGGTGTCCGGCCGACCCGGGTGCCCCCGCAGCCACCGCGGGCACTGCCCCTGCACCACGTGCCCCAGGAGATGGAGAGCGAGGTGGCCAAGCCACCCATGGCTGGGCTGCTGGGAAGATTGACTGGGATGTACCAGAGTAACTCTGGAGGGAGCCAAATGGTGAGTGAGCCTTGGTGGGGGCTTGGGGGGTGTGGGGGGAGAATTTCACTGGCGTGTGAGTGCCAAGGGCACAAAGAGTCCGTGTGGAGAAAGGTCAGACACACAAATGTTTCCAGCAGCAGCAAATCTGCTCCATCTTCAGGAAATGGTTTTGATTGTTAATTATGGTTCCCTACAAAAAGGCTTAATTTCTCATTTGGGTCTCAATCCCAGTCCCTAAAGTTGTGTTATGCTGTGCTGGGCAGCCAGGCTTGTGCTTCCTTAGGGTGTCCTTGGAGCCCTGATGCTGCCTTCCCCCTCCTCAGCCTCCTCCTCCTCCCTAAAGAGAGCAGTCCCAGCACCTTTGGTTGGGTTTCTGACCCTGTATCTGCCCCTGCCTGAATTTCCCACCATCATTACCTCTCCTTTGAACACCAGTACTGGGATTTGCCTGTGGAGCTGGGGGCTGTTGGCACAGCACAGCCAACTATCTCTCCAGACCAACAATTTTTTTTTTCAAAAAAATTTTAAACAATTATTATATTTATTATTTTTTAAAAAACACTTTTATTTCATCCAGAGCCAGCAACAGCCTTTGTCACATTCCTGCAGCCATGGCTCTGCAAATCCTCTGAAGGCAGAGATTAGAGGTTTGACGCATGGAGTCAAAAGCTGGCTTGGATGTAAATCCCAAGAAGGGGCATTCCTGCTCCTTGCCCTCAGAAACAGATTTCCACAGGAGCTCAGTGCCCAAAGCTCTGTGAGAATTTTGCAAACCCCTTCTAGGTCTGCTTCTTGCTCATCTCGTAATTTGACTTTCCCAGAAATGGTTGGGGCAGCTCTTAAGGGAAGAGCTGGGAAGAACTGGAAATGGCAGTTGTCATTCCTAGGTCCTGGCAGTGATCTAAGCAGTGGAGCCCAGGGAAGAAGTGGGTTTTACTGGTGCTTTATTTTATTTCTCTTTTTGCTTGAAGGAGCTAGAAACCGGAGGTGTGACACTGCCAGGAGGGGCAACAGCAGATTACACACTGCCAGTGCTGCCTGTCCCAAATGCCATCCGACAGAAAGTCATCATAGGTAAAGCACAGGGAGGGCACCTGCAGCACCAGGCCACCCCTGAGGAACTGTGGGACCCTTCTCCCCCATGGGGAAACCTCATGGCATTGCCCAGTGGCTCCAGCTTGTTTGGGATGGAAAATATCCCTCTGCTCTCCCTGCAAAGGGCATTTCTTTGGGATGCTGTCACCCTGTGGATGTCACTCTGTGCCCGTGGGCTGTGGAAGGGATTCAGGAACCACCTCGGCTCCCTGCAGCTGTGGGGCCAAGCCCAGAGGGTGAGGAGAGCTGGTCCCCACCCTGCCGGGGAGGTTTTTCACCTCCTAGAAATCAGATGTTTTCCTGAATCACCAAACCCACACACGGAGGGGTGTGGCACCATCATAAAGGCAGAAACTCTCTCCTGCAAGGGGTGTTCTGTAACTTCCCCCTTGCTCTGGGAGAACATTCCTGTGCAGCAGGAGAGCTACCAGGGGTGATGGGCTGAGCCCTCCCCTCAAGGATCAGACTGCAGGGATCCTTCACTCTGTGAAGGGTGAGTGTGAGTGCAGGGATCCTTCACTCTGTGAAGGGTGAGTGTGAGTGCAAGGATCCTTCACTCTGTGAAAGGTGAATGTGAGTGCAGGGATCCTTCACTCTGTGAAGAGTGTGAGTGCAGGGATCCTTCACTCTGTGAAGGGTGAGTGTGAGTGCAGGGATCCTTCACTCTGTGAAGGGTGAGTGTGAGTGCAAGGATCCTTCACTCTGTGAAAGGTGAATGTGAGTGCAGGGATCCTTCACTCTGTGAAGAGTGTGAGTGCAGGGATCCTTCACTCTGTGAAGGGTGAGTGTGAGTGCAGGGATCCTTCACTCTGCACTGGATCACGGCAATACAGGGGTCACAATATTTCAATTAAAATGAGAGAGTGCCCGTGCTTTAGGATGCAGAAGACAAATTTCTCTCTCCAAAGCATTCCTTTCTGTTGTGGGAATTTGTTGGATGGGCAGAGCAGATGAGGAAAAAAAGGTTGGACATCCCGTTGTTAGCCCCTGAATGTGCATTAAATTGGGAGAAAACATGAAAGAGCTGTAGATGTAAAACAAACAAACAAACAAACAAACAAACAAAACCCCCTAAGATAATGAAATGGTTCTTCCATACCACATGCAGACCAACAAAAATCAGTTCAGGCCATTGTGCTTTCCTTTGTGCTTTCCTTGGGAATCATAAGGAAAAAAACCCTCTTTCAGAGAAGATACCTCACATGTAAGAGTTAATTTTACAATTTAAACAAATTAATTTTTCCTCCCTATGCTTTAAGGTTTTATATTCATCCCAGGCTCCTCCACTCTCCTCTGAGGTCGATCTTTACATGATCATTGTATGTTCTCAGGCAGAAAATGTTCTTTTTCTCCTCTCTGTCCACCCAAAGGGTACGCTGGATTCATCCCCTGCATCGCTGACACCGTTGGCATGACCTTCATCCCATCTGTGAACAAAGCCATGAAGGAATTCGACCGACGCCAGGTAGATTACAGATTATTGAAACAAGGATGTGCAGGATGCTGATCCACCCGGATTTTCAGTAGTGGGATTACAAGTACAAGCAAAATCAAACTCTGTTAGGTAACATTGAAAAAAAATGCAATTAAATTCTATAACTTTTTTTTCTTTGGGATATTAAGGGAGGGTAAATGAGTTCATAAAAGGATTAAGGAAATCTATTGAGGGCTGGGTCAAGAGTGGCTGTTAAAAATGTTGCTCTGGGTGCAGAAATACAGGATGCAACTATCTGCACTTCCCTTATGGAATGTATCTTCTCTGTCTGGTTGGCCGTGCCGGTGGCTTCCTGTGATATGTCTTTTAATTGGTTGTAAGGCTTTTTCCTTTCCTAACACGATTTTGCCTTAAAGGGATCTCGTCCTTCTTTCTCCTCCTTTTGGGGAGGACGCAGAAATATCCTCCCTGAATAACTGTTGTCCCCTGGCTGTAAGAGCTCCCGTACAATGACACATAATCCTCCGGCACGGGAAAAACAACATCCCTCCCGCAGCAGCTGATAGTTTGCATTCAGGGCTACACGTCCCTCCCTGCCCCCAGGATGGCAGAGATCCTTGGATGCAGCGAGATCCCCGGGATGCAGTGAGATCCCTGGGATGCAGTGAGATCCTTGGATGCAGCGAGATCCCTGGGATGCAGCGAGATCCCCGGGATGCAGTGAGATCCCCGGGATGCAGTGAGATCCTGGGATGCAGCGAGATCCCTGGGATGCAGCGAGATCCCCGGGATGCAGCGAGATCCTTGGATGCAGCGAGATCC
>VWYO01002942.1:22254-54479 GCA_013400275.1 Rhadina sibilatrix | reverse complement strand
GCAGTGAGATCCCCGGGATGCAGCAGCCTGGCTGCTCCAGCGGGTCAGCGCGTTAAACACAGGCTGAGACCCCCCGGCCCTGTCCTGCTGCCCGGGGCACACTGCCCTGCCCTCATCCCCCCAGCATACGGGGCTGATGTAGGAAAAAGGATCCCCAGCTCAGAGAAATCAGCTGGGCAGAAATGAGTCAGCGGGAGAGCAGCAGGGCAGCGGCAGCGCTTTGGATGAAATGTTATTTCCCGGCGCTGGCTTCCGTCTCCTTCCCTGCCTGCTGCCGTGGTTCGGAATTGAAATGGAGCGAACAGAACAAAACCCGCGGTGTTTATCCCTGGATGTGCCGCTGGCCGAGGCTTCCTGCCCCTGATGCTTTCAGACACGCCTGCCAGGCCGTGAATCAGCCGGGGATGTGTCCGCCCGCCCGAGCCCGGGCTGGCAGCAGCGGAGGCGCAGACACGCTGAAGGGAGGGAAGGAGGGAGGGAGAATCCACATTTCTAGCTAAGATGGCTTCTGACTTGAAGCCACTAATCTGCTGCCCTAAATCTTCGTTGTCCTCGGTTACAGATGTGCCACGGATCACTGCTCGCTGCCTGCGGCAGGCACAGCAGAAATCCCCTTGAGGAGCCACAGCCTGGGCTGCATCCCAGGCACAAAGGGCTCCGTGGCCCCGCGGTGTGCCGGGCTCTGTCACCCACATCTCCTCTCTGCATCCCTGGCACAGTTCCTGGGACACCTCTGGGGTTCTCAGCCAGCTGTGACACCCACCCTGCTGCCCAGCCCCTCGCCTGTGTCCGGCCTCAGAGGGCAGGAGATGATTCACACTGTTCCTTCAGTGAACACTCCCAAAGCCTTCCTGTTCCTCCTGGCCTGGGAATTCCAGGCTGTTCCTGTTGCTGGAAACACAAAGGGGGTCAAACCCGAAAATGCACACAGCACAGGAGCAGCCCAGCTCCAGGGACAGCAGAGCAGGAGCATGAGGCCTGTGGGACTTGGGGATGATCCCCAAGGGAATGAATCTCTGCAGGGATCCCAAGGACAGCACCTGGGCCATGCTGTGGGCATGGGGGATGAGCTGGAAGGGGAACCAACACCTGCCAGGGGAAAAATCTATGGAGTGGAAAAAGGGATAATGCGACGTAGCTCTTAATTAGAAGAAAGCAGGACTGGAAAGAGAATTGCTTTATGTTGGCTTAAATATTTTATATAATGCAGAGTCAAAGCACATGACTTTGGTAAAAATAGTGTGTTTTAAAATAAACCGTTCCATGTTGTTGTGGGGGTTTTTTTGTTTTGTTTTCCAGCTTTTGGAGAGAAATCCACCTTTTACGCTGGGCACGAGATTCCCCCTGACACACTGGCCAGACACCAAAGTTTACAGCCGTGCTGGACTCATACCTACCTACGCAGGGCATGTACCACGTAAGTTCATCAGCTGAGTGAAAGCAAAAGTCACTAATTACTGGGTTAATAGTGCTATTACTGGCTGGAGTGGTGTAGAAGGGAACAATCTCTGAGATTCCAGTTCCACACAGGTAGTAGGGTTTGTTTTTTTTTTCTGGTCTGTGCCGAGGTGCTGGAACTCTGCCATGCTCTGGCTGCAGGAGAGCCCAGCATTCCCACTGCCAGCCTCTCCCAGGCTTCACATTTCCAGCCACCATCCCCCACCGAGACAGGGGAGGCTCAGTGACATCCCACCTGTCACATGTCAGGAAAGGGATTTGTTTTAAAAAGCTTGAAGTGTGATAAAAAGGAAAAGGTAGATGGTGTGAAGGGCTTGAGAAAGCTCAAAACGCAAAGGGAAGTGGTATTTGCCATCAGGACAGGTCCCTGCCTGAGCCCTGTGACGTCTGGTGCTGCCTAAAAGGAGAGGTCTGGAGGAATTTTGTGTGTAAGGGGAAGGTGTGTCCATGCACCTGAAAGCATAAACGTACCAGGCTAAAAAATCTCAACAAATCAGCGAGTAATGCTTTGCTGTGCTTGGTCACAGCTCAGTGATGGGGGTGGGAAATCACGGAGCTCAGCTGGGAAGAACTGAACTCATTGCTTGTCCTTGCTGCAGTGCAGAGGGGGAAAATGGGAGAAGGCATAAAATGTGGCAGGATTGAAAGCAAAGAGTGGGAAAAGAGCTCTCCAGGCAGGGCTGGGCTGTGGCTGATGGGGAGGTTGAGCCCAGAGAGTAGAATGTTGAGTGCAGGTCTGACACTGGGCCCTGTCCCTGCAGACATTCCCACTTCCCTGCCTCTGGAGCCACCAGTCAGCACAGTTTTAACTGCTCCAACCAGTCCAGCTCTGGGTGGAGAAAATTAATTAAGGTAGAAAACCTTTTAACAAAAGCAGTTATAATTTAGAATGTTGAACAGAATTTCTCCAGCAGGGAAGGAGCCTGCTCCCTTCTGTCCAGCTCCTCGGTGACAGCTTTGTCACTTGAAGTGACACCAAACATATGAACTGGCTCCATTGTAAAAACCTGCTGTTAATGCAGAGTTTTAATGAGACAAACCAGTGTCAGACACTTCTCAGGTGTCCAGCTCACCGCAAAAGTAGAGGCTGCACCAACACCTGATTATCAAAACCTCCCGTGATTTTTTGAAAGCACTGCAGAAGGGCTGTGTGACGGGACAGCTTTGGTGGCACTTGTCACTGCTGTGCCCAGCACCCCTGGGCCAGGCCAGGGCTCCTGCTGGGTGTGTAGTGCTGAGGCGCTGCAGTGGAGCAGCTCAGCTGCTGCAGGAACACCTTGCAGGGCTGGGGGGCAGCTCTGTGGCACCATTTTGTGCCCAGGCAGCTCAAACCTCCCGTGGCCCCTGACTCAGCTCCTGCCAGGCCAGGCTGCAATGGGCCACAGGCAGGTACCTAAATTTAGATACAGCTTGGAGTTAATCCCACCCTCCCTGTTAAATGTGCCCCCCTCCAGCAGTACCTGAATGTAAGGGAACACCAGGGCATTTCTTCAATCCCCACAGCAGCAGGACCAGGACTGCCACCGTGCCAGTGACAGCCCCGGGCTGAGGGCAGGAGAAGGGTGGTTGCCAGGGACAAGGTGGCAGTGCTCATGCCAAGCCCATTGTTTTTCTCTTTGCAGACCTGCAGGACATCCACGGGCTCACCTACGGGGACGGCACGCGGGAATCGTACCGGTGTGAACAGAGGAGACGGGGACGTGCACTGTGAAAACTGCTTTAATGGTGCCTGTACAGCATCGGGAGTGACTCGGAAACAGCAATAATAACACAACACAAACAGAGTTTTTCAATGAGAGAGTTCATACAACTTTAAACAAAATTTACAGGTGTTCCAACTGCATAGCTTTATTCTGCCTCTTCCTCAGCCTCCTCCTCAAACTCCCCCTCCTCCTCAGCTGTGGCATCCTGGTACTGCTGGTACTCAGAGACCAGGTCGTTCATGTTGCTCTCAGCCTCTGTGAACTCCATCTCATCCATGCCCTCACCTGTGTACCAGTGCAGGAAGGCCTTTCTGCGGAACATCGCAGTGAACTGCTCAGAAATGCGTTTGAACAGCTCCTGGATGGCCGTGCTGTTGCCAATGAAGGTGGCGGACATTTTGAGGCCGCGAGGTGGAATGTCACAGACCGCTGTCTTAACGTTATTAGGGATCCACTCAACAAAATAGCTGCTATTTTTGTTCTGAACGTTGAGCATTTGCTCGTCCACCTCCTTCATGGACATGCGGCCCCTAAAGACGGCGGCCACGGTCAGATAGCGGCCGTGACGAGGGTCACACGCCGCCATCATGTTCTTGGCATCGAACATCTGCTGGGTGAGCTCCGGCACGGTGAGAGCCCGGTACTGCTGGCTCCCACGGCTCGTGAGCGGGGCAAAACCAGGCATGAAAAAGTGCAGACGTGGGAAGGGAACCATGTTCACCGCCAGCTTCCTCAGGTCAGCGTTGAGCTGGCCCGGGAACCGCAGGCAGGTGGTGACACCGCTCATGGTGGCGGACACGAGGTGGTTCAGATCACCGTAGGTGGGGGTCGTTAACTTCAGTGTTCTGAAGCAAATGTCGTACAGCGCCTCGTTATCGATACAGTACGTCTCGTCCGTGTTCTCCACCAGCTGGTGCACCGACAGCGTGGCGTTGTAGGGCTCTACTACAGTATCTGACACTTTAGGGGAGGGCACCACACTGAAAGTATTCATAATTCGGTCTGGGTACTCCTCACGGATTTTGCTGATGAGAAGGGTACCCATGCCAGAGCCTGTGCCACCACCCAGGGAATGAGTAAGCTGAAAGCCCTGGAGACAATCACAGCTTTCTGCCTCCTTTCTTACAACATCTAATACAGAATCGACTAATTCAGCACCTTCCGTATAATGGCCCTTTGCCCAGTTGTTTCCTGCTCCGCTCTGACCTGGAAAAGAGCCATTTTCGTATTAGATTACGGTCACTGCTTCCTGCTTATTGCTTGCAAGCAAAGCTTAAGAGCATCAGGCTCCATGAAAGCTTTCATCTTATCGAGCGCGGGCAGGGCTGTGGTTTCACACAGGCACCTCTGCAGTGGCTCGGCAGACACAGGGAAAACATTAATTATCAATGATACAGCAGCCACTCCATTTCTCCCTGTGGCACGCACGGAGGCGGTAACGAAAACTCGGAAGAGCAACGACCTCTGGTGCCGCCTCGGAGCTGCTCCCAGCCGCAATCCCGGTATTCCACGCCAGGATTAGCCCCGGCAGGGCCGGTCCCTCGGAGCATGTGCGGCGGGGCAGCCCCGCAGTGCCCTGCCCGCCCCACCCCGCGGCTCCACCCGCCCCCGCGCACTCACCGAACNGGGGGAGCCTGGGGGGAGCCTGGGGGGGCGGGTCCGGGCCCTACCTGTGGCCTCGTTGTAGTAGACATTGATGCGTTCCAGCTGCAGGTCGCTGTCCCCGTGGTAGGTGCCAGTGGGGTCGATACCATGCTCGTCGCTGATCACCTCCCAGAACTGCCAAAGAGAAGCGCGTCAGCGGCGGCCGCGCCGGACCGGGCGCGCTCCCCTCCTGCCCCCGCGCCCTCTTTCCCCGCCCGGACCTTGGCTCCGATCTGGTTCCCGCACTGCCCGGCCTGCAGGTGCACGATCTCCCTCATGATGGCGGCGGTTCCAAGCGCTCTCTACGACCCCAGCCTTCCCCCAACCGACTCTGACTGCGTGAGGCAACCGCCAGCCCTTATATAGCAGCGGAATGCGCGCGCAGCTGTCTTCTCCCCGCCCAGGCAGCCGTTCAGAGCAACGATTGGATGCTTATAGTGAGGAGCTACAAATGGGAGTATCTGATTGGCTGCACCGCTGTCACTCAAGCTGACGTCTTCTGTTCGCCCCGCCCGCCTGTCTGTTGGCTTTACAGTTAGGCAACCGGGAGCCGCGAGTGCCCGCCCCTGCCCGCTCACGGCGTTTCCGATTGGTTCAATTGAATGATTGATGTCGAAGCCGATTGGCTGCCGGCCCTGGGGGATGAGCTAACACCGTTTGATTGGCGGCGAAGGAAGTGCCCTGGTAACCGTCGCAGTGACTCCGCAGCGGCTCTGGGCGGTGGCCGCCGCAGCCGCCCATTCACAGACCCGAGTGCGCGCTTAGCGCAGCGGAGGCGGCGGCTCCTCCTCACTGCGGGATAGGGCGGGTTCCCCGCGGGTCCTCAGCGCTTCCCCCCCAACCCTTCTCCTCCGCTCTTCCAGACAGGTCTCCCTGCTTCCTTCCCCCCTGCCTGTTCCCCCGTCCCGCTCCAGCCAGCGCCGCAGCGCCGCGGCGGGTGGGGGAGAGACCCCGCGTGCGCACGCGCGGGCTGCAGCGACGTTCCAGCAGTTTCTGGCGCGCGGTCCCGCCCGAGGGTGGCGGGGCCGCGCGCGCGGGCGTTGTGATGGCGACAGCGCGGGCAGGTGGCGGGAAGGGGCTGGGGCGGCCGCTGTGAGGGGAGTGTGAGGGCTTGGGCGGCTGAAAAGGGCTCTGAGAGCATAGGGAGCCTGGCTCCTGGCTCTGAGGATCCTTACAGGCTCAGGGGGTCTGGGAGCTGTGAGAAGACTGGGGGGGATCGAGGATCTGTGAGGGCCTGGGGGCGCCATAAGGGCTCGGAGGGCTTTGAGGGAAGTGTGAGGGCTTGAGGGGCTGTGGGGGCATTGGGAGCCGTGAGAGGGCTGTGAGGGTGGAGGGGGGCCCTGGCAGCCGTGAGGGGAGCTTGGAGGTTTGGGAGGTCTGTCTGCTGTGAGGGCTTAGGGCTGCTCTGAGCCTTGCAGTGGCAGCTCTGTAGTGCCCGGTGTGATGTGAGGGGAAGGCCCCCATGAGGGGCTGCCTCCTGTGAGGGGATCTGAGGTAGACATTGCTTACCAAGGCTTCCCCGCATGGACACCTCCATCCTGGGCTGTGTGTGGGTGCTGCAGCCCTGTTATGAGGCAGCCAGCCACCCCATGCTGTGTGGAATCCCTGCAGCCCCACGCTGCAACAATGCTGGATAAATACCACCCTCGCCTTTCCTTGTCCCTTATTCTGCCGCCCGGCTTTGTGAGCATTCTTGCCCAGACAGTGCGTCCATTGGTCACAGTTTTATTAAACCTATTTGATTATTGTTTCGGCAGAATTTTTTTTTTATGGTTTGTGTGTATTCATTGTGATGCCAGCTGGGTCTACAAGTCCCAGCATCTCTTCTTCTTTCATACTGCAGCAAAAACTTGAAAGAGGCTCCTAATGGAGCTCCCAAGGCAGGGAGCCTCATCCTGCTGCCTTGCCGTGGGGTGGGCTGAGGCAAACGCAGCCGTGACCTCAATTCTGCTGACACAGGCCAGCTCTGTGTGACACACAAACGGCTTGTACACATCCTGGAATCTGTGCCTGGATAACAATAATCCAATCCTCTGCCTGGGTCAGGTGAGGAGGTGGCAGGATATAGAAGCCCCGTGAAGGCTTTGGCTGGAGGTTGAATGGCCTCTGGTAGTCGGCTTAGTATAAAGATTATGACGATCGATATCCCTGGCCTATAAACAACATATTCCTGCAGAGGTGCTGGAAGGAGTCCAGGAACACTTGGAGCAGCCCCAGAGAGCCTGGGAGGAGCCCCAGAGCGTCAGGAGTGAGCTGAGAGGGTCCTGGGAAAGGCCTGTGTCAGTCCTCAAGGTGTCTGGGGAGACACCAGGGCTCATCCCTCACATCCGCAGCCAGAATGCAGGAGATTTACACAGTTCCCTTTGAGATAGCTGAGTAATGCAGAGACATTAAGGTCCAGATTTATCCCACTAATTACAGGCATTGATTGCATGGTGTTCACACTGGAATCAGTGGAGAGGGATGGCTTGGCCCACTCCAGCTCGGAGCAGTCCTCTGGAAACACCTCTCTGTTCTCTGTGATGGTGTTTGAAGTGACCAGTTCCAAAAACTGCAGCATCATTTAGGCACCAAAGGCAGCCAGGATGAATCTGGATAAGGCTTGCTCAAGATTTCACACAAGGCTGTGCTAATCAGTAAAGACAGCTTTTCCTGCAGGATGTGATGCCATCTCTTCAGAGGAGTGTACAAAAGGAATCCTGCCTTCTTTCTGATTAAAACCAGGGAATGTAGAGTGTGTTGTGCTGTCCGGGAAGGTACATTCAGCATTAATTCTCATCAGGTGTGCTCAGCACAGCGTTCACAGGCACGTGTGCTCAGGAAACCCTGGAAAACCTGCCCTGAGCTGGAGCCACTGCAGGGCTTGGGGGAGGTTTTCTGGTACAAGTGCTGCTGTATTTAATGCAGATACAGGTTTGGTTGTTTTTCAGCCAGGGCCAGAAAGCAAAGGCCTCTGCATTATTGCCATCCGTGCCCTCACTGTGTGAGCAATCCCGAGCCTTTGTGCTTCCCACAGCCTCTACTCCAGCCTGCACTGCCTTTCATGTTTGGGAAGCTGCTCTGTAATGTGTGGAGTGAGCAATTGTTGCCACCCCCAGCATTCCCAGAGGGAATGTGAGAGTGGAAATGCTCTGCTGGGTTAAATGCTCTCCTGTACCTGTCTGCAGAACACCAGCTCCCAGTGGAGCAGGGCCAGGACCCTATGGAGGAACTAAACTTTGCTCTGATTTAGCTTCCAGAGATTTCCCCAGGAGATTCAGTGAAAATGCAAAGAGGAGGCATTTCAAATTATTTGTGCAACATTAATTTTTGCTAATTCTAGCCCAGTCAGTGAGTATTGCTGTTCTTAGCTATGAGCACGTTCACAGGAAATGACAATTCTCTCCTTAATATTATCCCATTTTTTACATTGAAGTAAAATGCCAGTACTTCTAAGATCTCTGTGAGAGGGGACATAGTCAGGAATCTCCATGGAGAGCTGCTGGAGCTGCCGACCATGTCAGCCCTGCTATTCCTAACGCTGTGGCAGGCCAGCATTAATTAGTGTGTGCCAGGAGGTGAGCTGGCAAGTGCCACGGCAGGTCTGTGCCAGAGCCCTGGCTCACATGGAGCATTCCTCCCAGGGCCAATCTCTGCACGGAATACTGAGTGTGAGGCAAATTCTGGGAGAAAAAGCTGCACATTCCATGGTCCTGCCTGAGCCAAATGCTGAAGTGTATTTCTTTCTAATGGCCTTTGGTTTAGTGGGGAGGCTGCAGCTTGCCAGAGGAGGGAATGCTGGGGAGCAGTTTGGGAGGGCAGAGAAAGGAGCAGCACTGAGGTGGGCTGTTTGTGGCTCCCACATGGTGTTTTCATTGCAGGCATCTGTCTTAGCTGGTATTTGATTACTTTGAAAGTTCTCCTCAAACTCTGGTGCAAGTGACAAGCAAGGAGGTTTCACCTCATTTAGGGGCAGATCCCCTCTGGAAGTGCTGCATAAATTAATGTGGTAAGAGGGGTCCTAGAAAACACTGGGGCAGTGCTACATGGCCAAAGACCCTGGGTATAACCCAAAGGTAGACACAGGGAAGTTAAAACAAGTTGGGAATTGCATTTCTGTTTTGTTGAATTATGTATTAGAGGGTTTTTTAAACTTTATTGCAATTGTTTTGGTTTTGTTTTGTTTTGCTACCTGTATTGCTTTTGGCAACAGATTGCTTGGAAACAGATTTTACTGTAAACACAACTGGTTTGAACAGAGTGGGGAGGGACTTTTACTTTTGCATATTGCCTTCCCCTTTTGCTGGAGCAGTGTTCTCTGCGTGTGTGTGCACAGAGCTGATCCCTCCCCTCGGCAGGCAGGCACTGTCGCTCCTCTCGGTGCTTAACCAGTGAGATTGCAGCCCGTGTCTCTGAAACGGGATCCAGTCTGAACTGAGCCTCTACCTGGGGCTGGCAGGAGCCCAGACAGAAATCACAGAACTGATTCTGTTTCTCTGGGTAAAAACCTGAAACCCTGAGTTAAGGGAGGGACACTGGAGGATGAGTGTGGGTAGGAGCTGCCTGCAGAACCAGAGGGCTTTTGGTGTTGGGGCTGTTCCAGGTTTGTGAGCCGTGGGTATGTGCAGGTGTTTTCTCATTCTCGTCTGATTGTTACTCCTAAGGATAAACAGTCTTGCCTTCCAGAAATTATTGCTCCTGTGATATTGAAGTTCTGGAGGTGAGAGGCTGCTTCCAGAGACCAGTGAGTGAGAGGTGCACTCGTGGGATTCCTGCCTAAGGGAAATCAGAACAGCTGAATGGGATCAAGCCACAGTCCACCCAGGCCAGTGTCTTGTCTCATAATTCTCTGCAGCAGCTCCCAAAGAGGAACAGGGCAAACAGATATGGATGTGGCAGGTGGTTCAGGCAATTCTTTAGCCTCAAGCAAGTAACATTTTGTTTAATAGCCCCAATGGGTTATTATGAATTTATCTAATCACCTTTTGCAGCCATGTAAACTTTGGCATAAACAGCCTCCTGTCCTGATGAGTCCTGTGGTTTAACCACGATCTGGATGGAAGAAGAGCTCCTTCCATTTGGTTTGGTGATTTCCACTGGGTAGCTCCATTCATGAGGCTGTGAGTCTGTCCCTCCAGAGCTTTCACTTCAGGACTGTTTAACATTTTCTGTGATATTGTGAAACAAGGTAGTGCTCAACCAGCTTTTACTTTATGTAATGTTCAGCATTATCTGGCCATTTACATCTCCTTCATGTTTGAAACCTGTGAACTTTGAACATTGCTCCCATGAAGGTTCCACAGCTCTGCTGCTGTTTGTTGTCCAGTGATAAGCCTCATAGCTGTTGCCTTCTTCCACGTAGAGGATTTGTTTCTCCTGAGACTTTCCACTAAGAAGTGGTGACTAATTTGATCATGAGGTGCACATATGGTGACACCCCTGCTGTGAACAAAAATAAGCTTTCCTTCGCACAAAAGTTGATTTTATCATTCCTCTGTCTCTCTCAAACCTCCTCTTCATTCCCAGGGCACTCCTGTTCCTGGTAGGGATTATTCTTTCTCCCTCTTGTTTCCAAAAGAGCCTTCAATCCACACTCCATGCTAATGTCTGTCTCTCTGCAGAGAGGACTTCTTCCAATGCCATGACTTCTTAAATCCCTGGTCAGAGTGGCTTTCACATCCCACACTCAGTTTCCATACTGCAGTGTCTTTCCCCTGCATCCACGGCACATCCAGTGCTCCCAGAGAAGCCTCCTTGCTGATTGATGTCATTTCTGGTGGGAGAAGCTACTGGCTGTGTCAGAGCTTCCCTAAGGCTTTCCCAGGGGTGCTCTGCCAGCCTCCCTCTCGTGACTGATCCCTGGCATTGCACACTGCTCTGGGGAGCAGCAGTTCCTGCTCTGTGTTTATCTGACTTAACAGGGATCTGACAGCATCTGACTGCAGGAGGGCTCTGAACATCTCACACGGAGGGAACCTGGTCCCCTCAGTGATGGCTGCACTTAGAAAACACCAAAACACTGGGACTTGCCTGGGTTTGATGGCATTGTGAAATGACTTTTATATTAAGAAAGCTGTGGCAAAAATTGCAGGTTTTCTGATCTCAGTATTCCTTCAGGCCTGCTCTTCTTCAGTGTGTTCAGAATTAGCTCTTGAAGTAGGAGTGATAGTCCATGAGGTAGGATATAAACATCAGATGGCTGCCTGCTTCCCTGGAAAGACACTCAGCTACAGGATCAGAGGGAAGGTAGAAGAATAACATGAAAATACACTGCTACTAAATCCAGCCAGCCATAAAAGGCTTTCCTCTCATCTTCTGCTGAATTTGCACCACAACTGGTTGTGGATTCCAAGGCCTCAGCTGGGGTCTCTCCTACCACAGGGAGCCTGGGTATGTCAGAATGGGAAGAAAGAAACAACTCAGGCCCCGTGGGTACTGCAGAGTGCAACTGCAGGCAACCAACTATTCCCCTCAAAATCCATGGGAATTCATTGTGGGATGAGCCAGATGGGATGCACTGGTGGAGAGTCCATGGTGCTTTGGGATGCCTAAATGACAGTTAAGCCCCAATAGCCAGGAGCAGGTCAGTCACCTCGTTGTCTGGAGCTAAAATAGAGAAAGTGCATTCTGGTGTCAATTTTTGTATCTAATACTTTTTTATTTCCTTCTTATTGGTATTTGCTGACAGCAGCAGAACTGCAGTTGCACATGAGCAGACTTTATTATCTGCCAGAAGATCTCTGCCATGGTTCAGCCTGAGTGAGAAGTGAGGGCTCTGTGTATAAACATAAAGAATTTACAGACAGTTAGAAAATCCTCATTATTTATCATTTCCACAGTTGAATTGTAACCAAAGGCCTGCAAGTATCTTTGTTTCAAAGTGAGTGAGTTCATCTAGAATCTCCTTTTAAGTAGATTTCTGCTGTCCAGACAACCTGGGGATTTATTCTGCAAACTTATTGTGGGGCTGACATGAACGAGCTGCTCTATAGAGAGCTGGGAGAAAGGAATATGTTACCAGTATTAGTCTCCTTTCTTCTCATAGGTTCCCCATTTTGTTATTTATGTTATATTTATGCCTTTTTTATTACCAAAATACCAGTTTTAAAATCCCAGTCTATCTTACCTTGTTGTGTGTCTGGAGCTAAAACAGAGAAAGTGCATTCTGGTGTCAATTTTTGTATCTAATACTTTTTTATTTCCTTCTTATTGGTATTTGCTGACATATATATGTAAATACATCTATAACTGTTTTTATCTGTCAGAAAAAGAAGTGGGTTTTTGCATGGCAGAGCAGTGGTTCCGTGTCAGGGTGGCTCAAGGGGCAGGGATTTAATTCAGTGGCTTGTGCAAGGCAAAGGTGAAGTGTCAGGAGGCCACGTTGAGCTCATTGCTTAATTACTCACTTATTATCTGTGTGGAAGTCCCAAAGCTTCTAAACAAGAGCTTGGGGAAGTTCTGGCTGATTCCTTTTCTCTTGGGCCCTGTGATCTGTTCCAGTTGAAGAAGGTGCAGTGACTGACAGGCCAGAGCACCTGGAGTCCAGGAGTTCCTGGCATCTCACTGGCTTGTTTACATTTCTCACAGTGGTAGGATTCTTCCTCAGCAGGTTCCAAATCTCAGCCAGGAATCCCAGAGCTCCCTGCTCTGCTGTCAGGTCACTGAGCCAGAACTCTGTTAAAGGATGGCATTTCCAGGTGCAGGATGAATGAAGTCTCAGGAATTTCTCTGATATTGCTGACTCCATGATAACCTCTTTATTTCTTCTATGCCACCTTGCCTGGATGCCTCCTACCTTCTTCAGATGGTTTGAGCAAAGAACACATCAAAAGGTGTAGGCATGTCTCTCATCAACTAAATACCAGCAGTCAGGTTATCTGAAATCTTTTTCTTTCACTGGAAAGAAAGTGCCTTCAGGGGTTCTCATTGTGCACCCCAAAAAGTACACAGCAAAACAGCTCTTGAGCAGAGGCAGCAGCAGCACCCCCATCCTGCTCACTGAAACACTCTGTGTTCACAATAAGCCCCCTGCTTTGATCTCTTGCCAAGAATAACACAGACAGTCTATTAAAACATCTTTAATGACATGATATAATTAAAAATATCTAACGTGCAACTCAAAGAAATGAATATGAAGCTTGTTTAAGTCTCTTTCCACACCCCTCTAAACTTGACTGGCAGGTTCCAAACCTTCATTAATTGGCCTGAAAATGCATGAATACCCTAATATTATGGGGTGTATGTGTCCTGTATTATCAGTTGGGAGCACAAGGGACAAATAATCAGATTTGAAAGGATTTAGGTGCCATGGTAGCTTTAAAAATCCTGCAAGGCACATCACTGCATCTGTGAGCATTTACATTTCTGTTTAAAGTGGCCTGAAAAGCCTTTGAGACACTAGTCCCTGAGGCTCTTAACAGTCTGTGTGTTTTAAGTCTCTGAAGCAGTTGAGAAGTGAGCTCTAAATGCCTTAGTCAAAGGACAGTGTTTGTGAATCGATCCCTCTTCTTCACAGTAATAGAATTTGTACAGCACTTCATCCTTCAGAGTGCAGAGCAGACCAGAGGAGCCAGAATGACTGCCAGGTGCCAGGGGAATCCTGATTATTAGATCATGAAGTAACTCTGGTCATGGTCTAATATGAAAGTGACAATTAGGAAAGCTTCTGTTCCTGAGTCTGCTCTGGTCTAAAGGACAGTGTCAGCTGAGACACTTCCAGAGTCAGCAGGAGAGGCAGGTCAGTGCAAATGAACAAACAGGTGAACCTCAGCCCGGCATGAGCTCAGCTTTGGCAAATATGAAATTAAATGTGTTAATTTGAGTCCTTGCTAAAGAGTTTAAATTGGTAATTTTAACCCTGTGTGGCCGTGACTCAGCTGAGAGACAAAAACTCAGCTGTGTGTCTGTGCCCTTTGTTTCTCCTTTGATCCTCTGCACATTCTATAGAGGCCAAGACTAAGAAGGATTGGGTTTGAAGGATTCCTGGTCAGCAGGAGCATTCACTGCAAGGGAGACATGCTTCCATCACTGAGATGGAAGCACAGACAGATCAGGCAGTAAATACTGCATTTTCCCTAGAACATGGAAGCAGTTGGCTGTTATATTCTGACTGTATTTTCATGCCCTTCCAGTCTTTAATGGCAATACTACAGGTATCATCTCTTGAGAGGCCAGAGAAGAGGACAGAGCACTTTTTTCAGACACCACCTCCCCTGATTTGACAGGATTATACAATATTAACTTCACAATAGCTCAGGGCCTGCCTGCCTGCCGAGGCATCATTTCATGTCTGACATGAGTAATCCCAGCTGTAGCCCAAGGAAGAGCCATGCAGGCTGTTCTTGTTTGGAGAATGAATAGCTTGCCATCCACCAGGAATCACAGGCTTCCTGTGGAGCAGGATCCATTGTCTCAAAGTACAGTAGTGCAAGTACCAGCAAGTTGCTGGGAGCCCTGCAGGAAAATCACTTGCATCCTCCAGTGGCTTACACCTCAGTGACTTCTGTCTGGACCCTGTTAAGTGTGCTCTGACAAGAGTCTGGAGTCTCTGCAGGAAACTGTCAGTCATCAAAGACACTGCTGTTCCTGTGGCTGGAGCTGCTCTCCTTGACCATCACTCGGTAGGAGATGCGCATGAAGGAGCCCATGAGCAGCACCACAAAGAGAACCAGCAGCAGGGACCAGACCCCCGGCTCCAGCCCCTTGAGGAAGCTTGGGCTGTCCTGAGGGATGGTGCTGCTCAGACTCAGCAGGTACCCCAGAGTCCAGCCAGATGATCTATCACCCATCTGTTGAAATAAAAAGGAGAGGTCAGAAGAGAAGGAGATGGCCTGGACCCCAGCTGTGTTTCTGTGCATGGGCCCAAGGCTTTGTATGTATTATCTGAGACTGATCCAAGGACTTGGCTTGAAATGAGGAGCTCTCCCTGTCTCAGTGCCCTGAGCACCAATAGGCCTTAATGGCACCTCCACCCACAGCTCTGCCCATAGGCCCTCTGGCCTGGGCAGCCCCCTCTCTCCTGAGCTGTGTTCTCTGCCTACTGATGGGTTTTTCTAGTGAATCTTAAGTCTTCATTGTGGATAGATGTCTCTCTGGCCCCAGCTGAACCTCAGACCTGTGGTTTAGGTTGCTTGCCTCTGTCTTTCTGGGCTGGGCTCCCTGGGGGTCCTGGACCAACCTCATTACCTTGCCTTTTCTGATGGTCACTACTTGGCCATGCTTAGTGGGACCAAGGCTGTGACTGTCAGTTGTGAACAGGTCCAGGAACAGGCTTTCTTTTCTTTTGTGAAGGGAATGACCTGAATTAAATCCCCCTGTCCTTAGGGCCTCCAGATCATGGAGCAATTTCAGACCTTATTAGAGATTAGGTTAGATTATTAGATATTAGGAAGAAACTGTTCCCTGTGAGGGTGAGGAGGACCTGGCACAGGGTGCCCAGAGGAGCTGTGGCTGCCTCTGGATCCCTGGAAGTGTCCAAGGCCAGGCTGGACAGGACTTGGAGCAGCCTGGGACAGTGGAAGGTGTCCTGCCCATGGCAGGGGGTGGAATGAGAGGAGCTTTCAGTTCCCTTCCAATCCAAACCCGGTCTAGGATTCTATGATGATGAGGTATTTGTCAGCCCTCACAAGTATAAAGGTGGTTGCAAAAAGGTAGGGAAACACCTTTTGGCTCAGGACATCAGCAGCTTGTCCTTAGCATTAAGTGCAGATCAAGCTGTGCTTCCTTCCCTGCCATCACAGATCTCTGAAGATGGTGTTGATCCAGAGAAGCTTTTTGACCCATGTGTTTTTCAGAGAGGACAAGTGTCATCTCTGGCTCTCTGACACTGGTTCTCTTGTTTATCACAACTGTGAATCCATTTTGCAAAACCATCCTGCTGGAGAAGCCCAGCTGGTTAGGGCTTGTGTGGGAACAGGCTGGCTGTACTGGGACCAGCCCTCCTGGTAACTGGGAACACTGTGCTGTAGGAACTGACCTTCTGGAATGCAGTCCAAGCAGGCCGGTCCAAGTCAAGTGTGTATCCTGTTGTGCTGAGATGGAAGATGAAGGCAGACACAGTGCAGTAATCAACAAGTGTATCCAGGCTTGCCTGGGACTCCCTAATCAGCTGGTGCCATTTCCAGAAAAAATAAAAGAAGGTGAGGGAGAAAAATAATAAAAAAAAGTAAATACTCAGCAGCCAAATTTCAGGCCTGCTACAGCTTCTCCCTTCCTGTTTCTGAGAGTGACTGTGAGACTGGAGGAGAGGTTTGTGTCCTGTGCAGGCTGAAACCACATTTCCTGCACTCACTGGGCTGGGGGGTAGAAATTGGTGTCATCTGTTACTGCTTTCCTTCCCATCTTATTAAGCCAGATCTAAGAGCAGCAGGACTGAGCCAGGTTGCCTTGCTGGTGAATTGCTTGGTAGGATTGATTCCCTGCTCTCTAATTAGGTTGAGCTGATACTGCAGCCTTTCTCCCAGCTGAAACATTGGGACCTTTCTCCTCCTTCCAGAAGAGAATGCTTTAGGGGACTGCTTGTGGGCTCATCAACAAACCCTGTAGAAACAGTCCCATTTGAATGTTACTGTGGATGCTGCACAAGTGTAAGTGCAAATGAGGGTGTCCTTGTAACCACCAGCTCAGGGAAAGAACTGACAAACTCCCCCTGGCTTGGGCTCTGTGGGCCCAGGTGAAATGGGAACAACCCTGGAGTCTGGGTGGACATGTCCCTTGCACTTAAGGACAGAAGGATAACAGCAAGACCAAGGTGATGTACAGGAGTGAGTAGACAGCCTTCCCTAAAATACTGTGAAAGGTATTTGTGGCTTTTCTTTTAATTAGGTCGAGGTGTTTCCAGCAGCAGCTGGGATTTGAGAGGAAGGAAAATAAGTGGAGCCTGTTTCCTTAAACTTAAAAAAACAAACAAAAAACCCAAAAAACAAACACCAAAAACAAACAAACAAACAAACAAACAAACAAACAAAAACCCACCCAAAAAATGCACAGAAAAGCCCCACAAAAAACCAAAACCCACAAAATCCAGACAAATCCATTTTTTTTCCCCTGGGGCAGCCAGTAAGTTAGAGCTCTGTCAGTCTGAGCCCTAAGGGCTTTTGCAACAAACTGTTCCTTGCTTTTCCCTGCACACTGAGTTATTGCACAGTTACCTCTTGTGTGGACATCCCACACAGCCTCTTGACAGCCTGACCCAAGTCAGGAGAAGGCACAGTTCCTCTCATGAAGTCCATGGCCTCAGAAACCACCTACAAGAGCAGCAAAAATAATCATCAGGTGGGACTGTGCTGTGTCCTTGCACTGCACACCAGAAATTACCCCTGGGGAAGTGAGGGGCAGTGGCTGAGCATTGCCAGGGTGCCCTTGGTGTGCAGGGCTGGTTCCAGTGCCTTGGCAGGCTCAAGGGACAGGAGCAGAGGTGTTGCTGTGTGGGGATGGAAACAGGTCTGTTCCCAGCCTGCATCCAGCAGCCTTCCTGGCCTTGCCTGGATAAGCAGGCTGGTCACAGAATCAAAAAATCATACTGGTTGCAGAAGATGTCTAAAATCAAGTTCAACCATTACCCACCACTAAGCAATGTCCCCAAGTGGCACATCTACACAGCTTTTAAATCCCTCCAGGGATGGTGATTTCCACCACTGCCCTGGGCTTGATAACCCTTCTGGTGAAGGAATTTTCCCTAACATCCAGAATAAACCTCCCCATGCCCAGCCTGAGGCCGTTCCCTCCCCTCCTGTCCCTGTGTCCTGGGAGCAGAGCCCGACCCCCCCAGCTGTCCCCTCCTGGCAGGAGCTGTGCAGAGCCACAAGGGCCCCCTGAGCCTCCTTTGCTCCAGGCTCAGCCCCTTTCCCAGCTCCCTCAGCCCCTCCTGGGGCTCCAGCCCCTTCCCAGCTCCGTTCCCTCCCCTGGCTCCAGCCCCTCCATGTCTTTCTTGCAGTGAGGGGCCCAAATCTGAGCACAATATTCATGGTGTAACCTCACCAGTGCTGAGGACTGGGAGATGATCCTGATGCTCCTTGGCACCATGTCCATGGGAGACTCAGGAGCAGGGAGCTGGGAAATTTCCATAGTTACCCTCCCTGGAAATGCACTCAGCTTGTCCTAGGATCTTGAGCTACTCCTGGCTTAACAGTCCAATGACTTTGGCCACTAAATCCAGGTTCTCAGGTACAAGGCTGCTTGTGGTGCAGCATGACCAGAAGTTTGCTAAGAGAGGGGCAGAGGATCTCCATCTTTACCCCAGACCTGGTGTGGGAAGACCTGCTCAGCACACAACTCCTGACTGGCCCATCCCTGCTGGCTCCAAGCTGCTCCTCAGCTGCAGACATTGAGGAGACACAGCTGAAAAAAGCTGCACAGTCACTGTGGGAAGCCAGTGGTCCGTGTTTGAACAGCTGTGTGGCAATGAGGGGGAGAGGGCAGGAGTGTCATGGTCTGGATGTTCCCAATGTATTTATTAATGGTCAAACTGGTGCCATTTCATGGGTTCCTCATACCAGCTGCTTATCCCACTGTAAATGAGAACTCACCAGAAACCTGGTCTGAAGGGGCTTGAGACCACTGCTGAGGGAATGCTTGAAGAAGCTGCAGGAAGAGGAAGAGTTGAGCAGGTTTTGCACGAGGCTCAGGCAGGCTGTGGGATTGCTGGAGCCTGTGATGTTGAAGACCTCCTTGGGGCCAGGGATGTCCCCTGTGTCATCACTGGCAGCACAAGGCCCATGCACTGATTGCCACTGCACTTCCTGGGAGTAGGTGAGGGGCCAGCAGGGATTGGACACTGTTTTAGCACTTCTCTGATCCTGGAGACAGAATAAAACAAGGAGAGAGGCAGCAAGAGAGGACATTGGTGTCCCAAGGCTTCACACAGGAAGGCAGAATGTAACCTGGTTAGGAACAGCTTTCCCCAAGCACCACAATGCTGAGATGGAGCAGGGAGGCTGTGAAAGCTTTGCCAAATCTGATGGCATTGAGTCAGCCACGAGGCCCAGCCAGGCCCCTGCTCCTGCTGAGCTCAGGGTCAGTGCAGTGACTGGACCTGCTGAGAGGTGATGAGTGCCAGCCCTACCCAGCCTCCCTTAGAGCACAAATACAATTTCATGCATCCTGTGCTCTTTCTAGTTGCAGAAAGAGGCTGTTCTGATCTGCCTTCCAGATGGGTCAACCCCACAAGAATCTGTATTTCTTATCTCTAGCAATTTCCCAATATAACTGTGATGAAGTTGGTGTCCAATGTGTGACATTCAGGCCTCAAATAAGGGCAAGTGGGGTTTATAGGGAGGAAAGTGAATGGGCAGGGAGCAGTTAATTCCTGAAAAACACAGTTTTGATGAGGACTAAGGTGATTCTTGAGTTTGTGCCATCCTATACCACTCTTTTCCTCTGTCCCATTCCCTAAGTGAAATAAAGTTTGGAAAAACCAAAACATCTGCATGTTTTCAAATTGAAATATTGCTCTTTTAAAGATGTTTCAGGGTTAAAGTCATCAAAGGAAATACCCCAAATGGAAGGTCCCGGGTGTTGGTTCCTGGGTGTTCCCGTTCTAGGATGGAGGAGCAGTTCCTAGGAACCAAGGCAAGCCTTGCCTCTCCTCACCCTGAAGGTGATGTTGACACCTCTGGAGAGTAATTTTGTGCTTGTGTGTTTTAAGTAGGAGCTAAATAGAACCTGTGAGTAGGAAACCCTTGAACTGGTGCCCGTGTGTCTGCTTGGAGGGAGAGAAAGTTTTACAAATGCCCTGTGTTTTTCTAACATATGCCAACATGTAAAGAAGGACTGACTTTGAAGTGATTGACACTTTGCCCATTAGCACACCTTGTGCAGCTGTCACTGAGTGCTGTGGTGGCCCTGAGCACTCACCTGGATGAGCACAGAGAGCAGCCTGCTGCGGAGCTGCTGCGCGCCGTGGCAGGGGCACTGCCGGGTGTGCACCCTGTGTGTCTGCCCGTACAGCTGCAGCCTCACTCCCTCCTTTGGGGCCTGCTTCTCTTCTTCCAGCTCACAAGTGAGCTGTGCTGAGGTTCCTCCCAAGGACAGGACTCCTGCCATCCCCTTCTTGGAGGGGACCAACTGCCCTCGCCAGTCATACTGACCCAAAAAGAACAAGAGAGGTCAATCCTTGAGACTTCTCCATCTCAGTCACAGCCAAGTGCCAGCATTAGTGCACAGAGAGAGAAAGCAGCTCCACGGTGCCCCCAGCCCAACTCTTTTTTTGCCCACAGGACATAAGGATGCTGAACCAGTGGCTTTGGAGGGAACAGAGGAGCCATTGCACAGACACTGCCACCTGCACAGAGCCTTCCCACAGCCTGTGGGGGCAAACAGGGCTGCCCAGCCTGGATGGCTGCACCAGGCAGTGGCCTCAGCAGGCAGAAGGGGACAGCGGAGGCAGTGGTGGGGAGTGGCAGGGACGTTTTCTAAAGGGCAGATCCAGGTTTCAAGTGCTGCCTTGGTGCTAAAGTGATCCTTCTGTCATAAGAACCCTGTGCCATCATCTCCTGCAGCCTGGCAGAATTGATTTTGGCAATGCTGAAGTTGGCAGCACAGGCAGGAGAGTTTACATGGGGTAAACACTGTGCCTGGCTGGGGAAGGCCGTATTGCTCTCAACAGGTCTGACAATTCCCTGACCAGTGTGTGTTTGCTGCTGGTTATCAGAGCTGCTTTTCACATCCCTGGCAAGGAATAACTCAGTCTAACCCACCTTTCTCTTGTCCTCTGAGTTCTTTTTGAGACCCTTTGGCTTGAGAAGTGATGGGTGAAACAAGAAAACTTAAATTACTTTTCTTTTTGTTTACCAAGGGCCTTCTAAATACATAGTAAGCCTCTCAGTGGTGTCTCACTGAGAGAGGCCTTTGCTTTGGCAGCAACAGAATCTGCTTCTCTACCATCCACAAGACTCCCCATGGGACAGCTGGATTCAGTGGCAATCCCACAGCACTCTACAGCTCCTGTTTGACAGAGGCACTGAGCTACAGCTGCAGTGGAGTTCTTGGTGATGCCCCATGGCCAGGGGGTAAGTTCATCTATGTCAGCATCCTGGAGAAGCCTCATTCTGTTAGGGCAGCTGCATGGATGCATTCATGGAAGGCCAGAGCAGAGGTTTGGTTCTTCAGCCTAGTTATGACCATGGAATCACAGAATGGTTTGGGTTGGGAGGAATATTAAAGCTCACCTCATTCCAACCCTCTGCCACGGGCAGGGACACCTTCCACTATCCCAGGTTGCTCCAAGGCTTGGCCTTGGACACTTCCAGAGATCCAGGGGCAGCCACAGCTGCTCTGGGCAGCCTGTGCCAGGGCCTCACCACCTCACCTCAGCCAGCTGCTGCTGCATCTAAGCTGCCTCCTCTGAAAGGCAGTGGAAGTCGTGCTGAAACATTATTTTAAGTCCAGAGTTTTACCCATCTCACCACTTGTCTCGTTGGCTGTCTGTTAACAGGAGCTGCTCATCCCCAGCCCTGTGTGCCCCATGGAGAATCATCCTTTACCTTGAAGAAGTTCTCCAGGACGTAGTTAACAGCAACCCAATTGAATGCTTCTTCCTCTGGGCTGGTCAGGATTTGTGCCCCTTGAAAGTTGAAGGGGGATGACTTCAGTGTGCCAGTCAGAGCTGCAAGGAGACTGTCAGAGAGGATGGGATGGGTGAGGCTAAACACAAAAGAAAAAGAAAGCACATTTGATGTTACAGTAGCCTGCCAGGAGCAGCCTGCAGTGGGGGCACACTGCATGGCTTCTGCTGTGCTCCCCACTTTGGGTAGTAGCCCAGAGACACAATGACAATCCCACTCCTGCTGCTGCTTCTCTCTCCCCTCACATGGCACTGGAGGCAAGAACAGCAGAGGGATGGTTTGAGCAATTGTGCCACCATTTAAGCATTTAGGACCTCAGTACCCTCTGTCACTGAGGAAATCCTCTGTCCCTGGTCCCCTCCAGACCTTACTTTCCCCCAGTGTTTAAAAGGAGATAAAGGTCCCAGCAATGTGGTGACTGAGAAGTGGGTCCACAAAATAATAAATGTGATAAGGTGAACCTTCCCACCACCATTTCCAATTTGCTAACAAGAACCACTCCTGCAAGCCCATGTGGGCTGTCACACAAACTGAAAACACTCGAGCTTCCAGACTGATGGGTCTTTTCCCAAGCACTAATTGTGAAAGTGTAATTGTGAAGGAGACACTGCCAGCCTGGCAGCAGTTGCAGGACTGTCATCTTCATGGCTGCCTGGGGTGACACCTGGAGACACAGCCATGCCATGCTCCTCTCTACAGGGCCTGGGGAAGGTTTACCTGACTGGCAGATTAGGGATGGCTCACACTGCAGAGCAGACAGGGTGAGACGCCTGCACACAGTGATCCTGTGATGTGTGCTCATCTCTGGCTGTGGGTTTGCAATATTCACTCACTTCAGCTCCCTCATGCTGGCAGTGGCTCCCAGGTACAGGGGGGTTTGGCTGTGCTGCTCTGCTGGGATCTCGTTCTGGGCCCAGTTCAAACATGGCTCCAAGCTCTTCCCAGCTTTCTGAGGAGAATCTGAGTAGCTGGAGATTCCTGGACCTGAGGACCATGGAACAGAATAGAATTTTTAGGGAAGTTATGGGAGAACTGTGAGAGCTGTTACCCCCAGAGATTGCTATCCTAGGACACCGTTAAGACAGGACCTATCACAGGTGGAATGAAGGAGGTCTTCCAGGTATCCATCCTGCTCAAATATGGAACTGGGACCAAAACACACATGCATAGAAATCCCAAATTGCACTAAGACTCCTCTAGCTCTGCAGCTGAGCCATCTATACCAGCCACATGACTGCTGCAACAGCTGAGGTTGTCTCAGCCCACAGAGGAAGAAATGGCTGAAATGTGGCTTTAGTTGCTATAAAAATAAGCAAAGGACACGCAGAGGCTGATGTGTCACCTCTCTCCTCCAGCCTCTGAGTCCCTGCTGGCAGGAATGACACCCCTGCCCTAGAGGAAGCCAGTGCTCTGCAGAGGGAAACTGTGTGCCAGCCTTGACTCATTTTTCCAGCAGGTCAATGGGGTCTTAAATGTTGGTTTTGAACTACTACCCAGGAAGAGCCTCCCTTCCCCATCCTCCTGATTCCCTCACCACGTGCTTGGCTCTCTGGGGCCCTGTGCAGGGCTGAGCTGCAGCTTCCCTGCAGCTTCCCTGCAGCCCCTGCAGGGCTGTGTCTGTGCTGCCATGCAGACAGGGCCACTCACACCTGGGCTGGAGAGCTGCCTGGGCCTCTTGTGCTGCTGCTGGCAGCAAACTGCCTCACAGAGCTGCTGCTTGACCCAGCTGCTGAACGAGGGACACATACACGCTTTCAGGGAGCCCTTCTTGCATCCTCCGTGTGTGATTTGTGTTGTTTAGAGCCTACAAGGGCACAAACCCTGTTCTCTGCTTGCTGTGCAGCTGCCCTCCCATAGCACACTGCTGCTGAGTGCTCAGTCCTTCCCAGCATCCTGCTATAACCAGGCCTTAACATCAAAGCAAGATTAGGAGATAGGGAAGGAAAACCCCATGCATTAATGCATGAAACCCTCTCAGCTGGCATTGGCGGGGCCAAATTGATTCAAATTCGTGAGGAAAACCCCCAGATTCTCTGAAATGTGACACCTAAAGGCAAGCTGAACTCATGCTTGTGCTGTCAAACCCACATAGGGGATTGGAGTATTTGCAGCTGTGTTGTGCTGGAGCTACCCCACTTACTGCCCAGGGCACAGTCAAGAGGAGGCAGAAGACACCAGGAGTCACCCTGCAGTCAGATTTGTCTCCATTGCTGTTCACTGCCTCTCCTGGGTGAGAAGCTCCAGCAACCTTGGCTCTACCACTGATCCATATGGACATCAGGACAAGCTTCATCCTCTCTCTGTGCTTCCCTGCCTGCAGCAGCCCCAAAATCCTGACATCTGCTACTGCCAAAGGCCTGATGTCCAGCTGTGTGTGGCTAAATCTGCCCAGTCGAGTAGAGCCAAGCTGAAAGTAAGCGACTTGTGCTTCACTATTTCTGTGCACAGCTGGGTGGTGCAGGAGCCAAGGAATTTGTGGCACTGGTCCACGCACAGGTCTCTGATTTTCCATCTATCCCATGCCAGTCTCACAGACCATTGAGCAGGAGATGGGCACCTTACCTTGCACAGGACAGGAACTGCATCCTCTGATCACCCCGGTCTTGTTTGCCTTGGTGGTTGTCCACTGGTAGATGAAGAGGATGGTGCGGGATGGGCCGGCATCCAGGACAACACCATACTGGAAAAACCCCAATTCATTCTACTGAAAACCACTCCTGAATGCATGCTGACTGACACTGTAGGGTTAGCCAGCATATACAGGTATTCTGGGTGACCCCTGGGCCTGCACTGCAGCGTTTGAGTTTGCTTGTTACACTCAAAGAGCAGGCGAAGCCAGAGGATGATGAGGATTTGCAGGGAACCATCTGCATTTCTGAATATACATGAGGAACAGCAGGAGTGGAGGAACGCCCTGAAATACATCAGCCCTACAGTGGCATGCACTGGAGCTGCTCCTGAAACCAGGCAGAGGGCTTCCCCTGAGAGCTGAGCCACCTGGAACTCAGGAAAAACAGGTCCTAAAGCAGTGGGAGATGGCACTCTATGAGTTCTCCACTGATTCTGAGACTCAAACTGCTGCTGATTGGTTTGTTCAGGCTTTTGTGCAGGAATTGGAGGGGTGCAGCTTGCTTGTCCCAAGGAACCTGGGACTCCTGTGTCTCTTTGATGTCCCACTGCAGTGATGATGTGACCCAGGCTGGGTTTGCCCTGATGTGTGCAGAGCTGTGGGAGCTGCAGCAACCAGCACAGATGCTATACAGCACAGCAGCCCCTCAGAGACAGAGATGATGCCTTGGCAGGAAGAGCAGCAGCAGTGAACATGACCAGTTCAGCCCCTTGTCCCCTGGCAGATCTGCTATTGCCCAAGCCAAGGGCTCTCTGTCTCTGTCCCCAGTGTTTGTCTGTTTGCTGCTGACCAAGCCTCGCTGCTCCCAGTATATGAGGGTGAGCAAGTGGAGGCCACTGGACTGCCCTGCAGCAAAGCTCTGGATGTCCCCACACCCAAAACAGCTCCAGAGCTAGCCTAGGGCTCCTCTGCCCCCTATTACATGACCCCAGTTTGGGATATCTCCTACACAGACAGGAAGGAAACTCATGAGCTCCATGGTGGTGCGTGGTCGAAGCTGTAGCTCCCTCACAAATAGAGCTGTGACTGTGTGGGAGGAGAAACCTCCTGGGAGGTTGATGTTAATGCCACCAGAAGGGTTTCAGCACCAGGCAGAGCTGGCTGCAGCCTTGGAGCGAGGCTGGCTGGCTGTCTGCTGCCCTCCTGGAGCTCCCAGTTGCACCAGTCCTGGCACCCAGGCTGGGGGCTGGTGGGGCTGGGCTGGAGCAGCAATGCGGAAGGAGGATGGAGCTCCCTGCCCGAGCCTGCTGGCACCCTCCCACACCAGTGACAGCTCGGATTTCTAGCAGGGACATGTTGGCTGCCGCAGAAGAGGAAGAAAGGAATGGCATTGGTGGAGAAACGTGGATTTTTTTTTTTTTCCCCCTCTTTCAGGAAATTAGAGGCTGCTGCTGGGAGCGCAAGGGAGAAGGGGAGGGATCACCACATTTCTGTCCAGCTCAACCAGGGAAGGACAGAACACGGAGCAATAAGGGGGTTTTAATGCAGTTTTGTTTCTGAGAGGAACACGGAGGAGGGGTGCTATCTCTAAACGTGCAGGATAACTTCCTTCTGTTGGGTTAAACCATGGTGTGCCACTGAGCTCACCTCAGCAATGGGAGCATCAAGAGACAGAGCAGGTGGGCATTAACCCCTCCTCCCCCCAGACCTGACCCAGCTGTGAGGAACACGCTGGCTCTTTGGTTGAAATCAAGATAGGCCCAAAGAGAAGGCGGCATGAAAGACAATTTATTTTTAAGACAGAAGCAGCAGTTCAGGGGTACATTCCTACTGACCTCTGAGAGGGACCTGGCTCTTTCCCTGCACCGACACCACTGGTTCCTTGTTGCTCTGGGGCAGCTCCTGACATGGGCTGCCTCCTCTCAGCCTGCCCTGAGCATCTCCACTGATCCACGGACCATATCCAGCCTCTATTCCCTGACCAATCAAAGGGGTGGGCTTGTTTCTGACTTGAAAACCAGAACAGGTTTCCAGGTTTGAAACCTGGTTCAAACCAGTTGAAAGATCCCAACCTGTCCTGACAGTCTTGTTCCAGTTCCCTCCTCGGTTCGTAAGTAGCTCAATAACAAATAAGGTCAAAAGCAACAAAACAGCCCAGTTGAACTGCCTGTCTCACCCCTTGAGAGCCCTTACCTTGGTCCTGAGGGGAGCCATGGGCACATCTTTGGTGGAGACACAGAGCAGCACGATGCCCGTCAGTCCCGCTACGATCACCAGCCAGGGGGGAAGGAGCTCACGCCAAGACATGAAGAGCTTTCTCCTTCCACCAAAGAGGAAGCAGCGGAGCAGCAAACTGACACCGGCTGCTTTAACAACCTTTAAAAAAGAGCAGAAAGGCGTGGTCGGGCCAGGCTCTGACTTCAGCCCAGCCCCAAGCCACAGGGACCACAAGGACGCGTGGGCCCGGCTGGGATGCGTCAGGCAGCTCCTCTTTCCCTTCCACCGCTGCTGCCCATAAATAACAGGAGGGCTCCGTGCCCGTCCCACCTCGAGCTTTGTACCGCGGCAACCTCGAAACTGCCCCAGGCAGCGGGGCTGAGGTAAACAGAAATGTGGGGTGAACTCAGCTGTGTAATGAGAAGAAAGCAGGCAGAACTCATCCCTTTGGTATTCCACATCTGGCAGGGCGAGCTTCCAAATGAGAAGTGGGGAAACTGCTTGTCAGTGGATTTACTTTATTTCTGAGGGCCTGAGCTCCCCCTTCCTGACTGGCTCCTTGTGGAGGGTAACCAAGGCTCAGGCTTTATGAAACCCACGCCTGCTTTCTCCTGACCCTGCTGCAAAGTCTCATCCCTGAAAATGGAACTTCTGGAGAAAATTCTGTGGCTGCTCGCAGAGGCAATTGGCTGATTGCTCGTGCCCACAGACTGGTCATGGATCTGAAGATCAAACCAGCAGTGGGGAAAAGACCACTTCTCTGGTTTTGGTGATGTTTCCTCTTTTCGCTGCTGTCTGCCTGTGATCAGCCAGGAGGGAAGCCTCAGACACCCCCAGGAACCCCGAGTTTTTCTGCACAGAAACATGGAATGTCTCTGAGTTGGAAGTGACCCACAAGGACAGAGTCCAACCCCTGGCCCTGCACAGGACACCCCCAGGAGTCCCACCCTGGGGAAGCTCCTGGAGCAGGTCCTGTGGAGAGCTACGAGGGTGCTCAAGGTTCTGGAACGTTTCTCTTGCGAGGACAGGCTGAGGGAGCTGGGCCTGTTCAGCCTGGAGGAGAGACAGCTGACAGGGGACCTCATCAAGGTGTATGAGTGGCTAAAGAGTGGTGTCAGAGCATGGGCCAGACTCTGCTGGTGCCCAGCAGTGGACAAGAGGCAGAAACTGACACCCAGGAAGTTCCACCTGACCATGGGGGAAGAATTTCTTTCCTGTGTGGGTGACCAAGCACTGAACAGGCAGCCCAGACAGGGTGTGGAGTCTCCCTCACTGGAGATATTCCAGAACTGTCTGGACCCTGGGATGAACCGTGGGCTCTGGCATGACCCCGCTTGGAAAGGAAAGCGGGCCCAGACGACCCCCTTAATGGTCCCTTCCAACCCGAACCATCCCGTGATTCTGTGATTCCATGTGCCTCAGAGCGCTGTCCAAAGGCTCCTTGAGGCCTGTCCGCCCTGCCCGGCGCTCAGCCGAGCCGCACGGAGCTCCTCGGGCCGCGGTGGCCGCGGTGGCGCCCGGGCTCCCTCACGGCAGCCGCCGCGGAACCTTGGTGCAGCGGAACCTTGGTGCAGCGGAACCTTGGTGCTGCGGCGCGGGGCCTGCGCGCGGCGGGGGCGGGGTGGGGCGGACCGCGCGGAGCAGGGGCGGGAGCTGAGGCGGGGCCGGGACCGGGACCGGGACCGGGATCGGGACCGGGATCGGGATCGGGATCGGGATCGGGATCGGGACCGGGATCGGGATCGGGACCGGGACTGGGATCGGGAGCTGAGCCGGGAGCGGCCCCGCGGGCTTGGCCAGGCCGAGATGTACGCGGGGCTGCAGGAGCTGGGAGTGGCCAACGGCGAGGACCTCAAGGAGACCCTCACGAACTGCACGGAGCCGCTGAAGGCCATCGAGCAGTTCCAGGTGCGTTGGGCGCCGCGGAGGTGCCGTGTGCGGCCGGGCTGTGCGGGGACGGGGAGCACGGGACGGGCCCCAGTGCTGTCTGGGTTTTTCCTCGCTTTATTTGTTATCCCGAGTGCCGTTCTCTGTTCCCGCGGCGGGCTGTGTTGCAGACGGAGAACGGGGTGCTGCTGCCCTCGCTGCAGTATGCCCTGCCATTCCTGGACTTACACGGCACCCCCCGGCTCGAGTTCCACCAGTCCGTGTTCGATGAGCTGCGGGAGAAGCTGCTGGAGAGAGTCTCTGCCATCGCTTTGGAGGGGAAGGTCGAGGAGAGGTTTGTCAGCAGTCTCCTTGGTTCCTTGGAGTGGGCTGGGAATTCTGTATGAAAATGCAGTGGATGTGTGAGTTCTGTAAAGGAGAGTTGGGTTCCTCAGGGACTGAGTTCCAGTGGCTTTGAGGTGGCCACTTGGTTCCTTTGCTGCTCCACGGTACTCAGTCTCGTGTTTTTCCGTATGCTCAGGTACAAGAAGCTGGAAGATCTCCTGGAGAAGAGCTTTTCCCTGGTCAAGATGCCCTCGATACAGCCCGTGGTCATGTGTGTCATGAAGCACTTGCCCAAGGTGGGACCACTGCGCTGGTTGGGCTGNTGTCATGAAGCACTTGCCCAAGGTGGGACCACTGCACTGGTTGGGCTGGTGTGACATGGTGTGCCACTGGTGTGCCACTGGTGTGACATCTCTGGTGTGTGACATGGGTGACGTGGTGTGATGTGGTGTGTCACTGGTGTGCCACTGGTGTGACATCTCTGGTGTGTCACTGGTGTGACGTGGTGTGTCCCTGGTGTGACATCTCTGATGTGCCACTCGTGTGACATGGTGTGTCTCTGGTGTGACATGCTGTGTCACTGGTGTGCCACTGGTGTGACATGGTGTGACATTGTGTGACATGGTGTGACATGGTGTAAGATGCTGTGACTTGTGTCACTGGTGTGACATCTCTGCTGTGCCTCTGGCAGGTGGGCTCTGCTCCCTCTGCACCTTCTGCAGGGGTGTTGTTCAGTGTCAGGGACTGACTGCAGATCCAGTACATTCTTGTATCTGCTAATAACTCAGTGAACTATTTCAAAAAGCATTTTACATTTTCTTAATCAGATGAGACTGTTTCTCTATTTTCTTCAATCCATGCAGCTTCCTACAAAAGTCAAGTTTGCTGATAGGTGAATTTTTCCACAGCTGATTTACAAAGCTCTAACAAGTGGGAGGGAAGACTTGAAGAGTGTAGTTAAAAGTAGGCAGGAGGGAGAATCAGATCTGTGAAACAAAAATCTGTAGGAGTGTCCTTACTAAATGTTGCACTCAAGGTAATTGGATTCAAAACACTGCTGGAACTTCAGTAAATTACTGAGTTTGGAAACATCACCTCAAATCTCAGCACTGGAGATTTTAAGTAGATCTTTCTTCTTCTTTAAAAGAATTAAGGGTGTGGTTTGGTTGTTGAAGAAGTCTCTTAGGGCTGGTTTACTGCTACACCAGGTGGGTGAATGCCCAGACTGCCTGAGGTGGGGATCAGGACATGGAGAGGATTGTCCTGCTCTGCTCTGCACTGGGGCAGCCTCACCTTAAGTCCTGGGGCTATTTGAGCACAAGATTAAAAAAAAAACAAACTCTAAAGCTGTTGGAAAATGTTGAAAGGATGGGGAAGGCTCTGGAGGGGCCACGAGGAGCAGCTGAGGGCCCTGGGATTGTTCAGCTGGAGCAGACTGAGGGCAGAGCTCCCCGGGGGCTGCAGCTCCTCCCGAGGGGCAGCTCCCATCTCTGCCCTGGGACAGGGACAGGAGCCAGGGAAGGGCTGGAGCTGGGCCAGGGCAGGCTCAGGCTGCAGAGCAGGGAAAGGTTCTTCCCCCAGAGGGTGCTGGCACTGCCCAGGCTCCCCAGGGAATGGGCACGGCCCCGAGGCTGCCAGAGCTCCAGGAGCCTTTGGGCAGCGCTGCCAGGGGTGCCCAGGGTGGGGTTGTTGGGGGGTCTGTGCAGGGCCAGGGGCTGGGCTGGGTGATCCCTTCAGTCCCTCCCAGCTCAGGATATTCTGTGATTCCATGATTTAGCTGCCCCCTGTAGTCATTTCTGTGTTCCATGGACAGTCAGGCAGGTGAGGTGCTGCTCAGTGTGTAATGCTCTGTGGATTGCAGGTCCCTGAGAAGAAGCTGAAGCTGGTGATGGCTGATAAGGACCTGTACAAGGCCTGTGCTGTGGAGGTGAAGAGACAGATCTGGCAGGACAACCAGGCTCTTTTTGGGGATGAGGTGTCACCCCTGCTGAAGCAATACATCCTGGAGAAGGAGAACATTCTCTTCAGCAATGATATTTCCTTCTTGCAAAATTTCTTCAGTCCATCTCCCAAAACGAGACGTCAAGGAGAGGTAAGGGCAAGGAAACCCTCACAATGTGCTGGTGAGGGGAATTTTTCAGCTTTCAGTCAACCATCACATAACAGAGGCTGTTTTCCCCTGCCCACCTTTGCTGCTGAAGTTGTTTAGCTGGGCAAACTCTTTGCAGGAAACGCCTGGCCATTTTCTCCAACATATCTTGATGAAAGCAGCAGGAATTATTTTAGTTGTTGTGTAATAAACGATGAATGTTCTGAGCTGTTTATGCACTTTAAAAATAGAAAGGGCAGATTTTTTTCTCTGTTGTTCAGTCTGGCTTTAATACTCTTCAGCTGTTCTGAAGGCTGAACATCTCTGTCACATCAGTTTGAGTATGTTGATATGGTAAATCTGCTTTCTTGGGATCTTTTTTAGTGGACATAGCTCAACTGAAGTTGTTTAAAGAAAAGTGTAGAAAGTTGTAGTTAACTGGCATTCAGAAAAGTTGCTCTTTGAATTAAATTAACTATAAGGCAGTGTAAAACTTTAATTTCAGAGAGGGCAGCACATCTGTTACGTGAGGGATTGTTTTAGGCCTATTTTGTTTCAGAACCATTTGGTCTAAGTGCCCTGGTGCAGTTTACTCCAGGTTTGCACTGCAGAGTTGTGCTTTAACCCCAGCTGGACACTCAGCACCACACATCCACTTGGTCACTGCCCTTGAGGGGATGGGGGGACAATCAGAAGGGCAGAAGAAAGAAACTTGTGGGTTGAGACAAAAACATGTTAAGGATTNTTTCAGAACCATTTGGTCTAAGTGCCCTGGTGCAGTTTACTCCAGGTTTGCACTGCAGAGTTGTGCTTTAACCCCAGCTGGACACTCAGCACCACACATCCACTTGGTCACTGCCCTTGAGGGGATGGGGGGACAATCAGAAGGGCAGAAGAAAGAAACTTGTGGGTTGAGACAAAAACATGTTAAGGATTTGGTGAATGTCTCTTGAACAAATGCTCTTGGAAATCTTGGGGTAAACAGTTCCTTTTCAGGACCTCATGTCCCTGCAGATGCTGCAGTCTGGTAAATCACCTAACATCATTAATTTACATTTGTGTGTGAGTGGAGTTGTTAGTGTTGAAACACATCATCACAGGATGATTCTGTGCAGGTGCTTTTATTGGAGAGCTGTGGGAATCAGGGGCACAGACCCAAATCTGACTCCAGCATTGGTTTTGAGATGAACATGTTTTATACCCTTTCTGTTATATATTAATTATTAAACCCACATTGTTCTATTGTATACATTGATCCTGCCCAAGCATGAACTCTTGTCGTTTTCATCAGGCCCCCCAAACATAATTTCTCATGATTCTTATTATGATTAAACAATAATCATAGTCAATTACCAACAATCACTACATTTAACAATCATATCATTTATCATATGAGGATCATGCAGGTGCAGTTGCACATGATCTGGTACAAACAGAGCTGAACATTTGTTCCTGAGGCCCAGTTCCCTTTCCCAGGCCTCCCCAAGCCCAACCTTTCTTCCCCATCCCACCCCATTGATTTTAGAAACATTTTATCCCTATGCAACTAAAATTTAACCCTGTACCATCAGAGAGTGTCTTGGTTTGGAAAGACAGGTATCTGCCAGGGAAAGCTGGGGTTTCCCTTGGAATGGAGAATGGAAACCCCTCACCCCCCGCCAAATTATAATTTTGCAATCAAGGGCTTTCAGGCAAAGATTTGGGAATAGGAATAACAGTTCTTTTCTAGGAATAACAATAATACAAATGTAGTAAGGAACAAAGCCACCCAACCAAACCAGCAAACAAACAAA
>VWYO01002942.1:3961-21781 GCA_013400275.1 Rhadina sibilatrix | reverse complement strand
CACGCTTGTCCCCTCTGAGGGCACACTTGTCCCCTCTGAGGCCAGGTTTGTCCCCTCCGAGGCCAGGTTTGTCCCCTCTGAGGGCACGCTTGTCCCCTCTGAGGGCACGCTTGTCCCCTCTGAGGCCAGGTTTGTCCCCTCTGAGGGCAGGTGGTGCAGAAGCTGACGCAGATGATCGGGAAGAACGTGAAGCTCTATGACATGGTGCTGCAGTTCCTGCGGACGCTCTTCCTGCGCACCAGGAATGTCCATTACTGCACGCTGAGGGCAGAGCTCCTGATGTCACTGCACGACCTGGAGATCAGTGAGATCTGCACTGTTGACCCCTGCCACAAGGTACCAATCGTGTGGGACAGACTTCTCTGTATTTATGGAAAATTTTCTGGAAAAAGCCCAGAGAAGATGAGTCCTTTCTGTAAAGAGAGTTCAGACCTTGAACCTAAATGTCACCTTCTATGTCTTGGACCTTCAGGTGAAAACTTCATCTTGGTTAACCAGCAGCTTGTTTTCATTTCATAACCCATGAACCATTCAAATTTAGGGTACTTTGGCAGTGTTAAAAGCAATGTCTAATCTGACATCTCTTCTATGTAGATGCTGCAGAAATAATAAAATAATAAAAACCATCAGCTGGCCCCAGGTTCTTACTCCAGGCTTCCCTCTTGGTTGTGGATATGTGCCATCTGTCAGTAAATTGTGTGTGTAACAGCAAGTACTTTGAATTTTGAATGATAAGAAAACATGAAACTATTCAAATATTGGGAAGTGACAGATGTGGTAATGTCACAGCAGGATCTTGTTACTGGCCTCTTGTTCACAGCAGCATCACTCTGACCTGAAACAAGGCTTTTCCTCTGAAGTAGTTGTTAAGTTTTACATGCATTCTGCCTAAAACATAGTTCAGTAATACAGCTCTGAAGCAGGAACAGCACCACATTGTCAACATTGCTTTATTTAGAGAGTGGGACTGCTATTGCAATGGCCAAAATAAACTGCATTTTATTTCTAAGTGATGCTGCTGCTTTCTTAGTCTCCTACTTCTGTAAATCCACAGGTGTGCAGAGCAGTGATGGATTTAATAAGTGTCTGCTCCTTGATTCCTAGGGAATGCCTTCCCTGGCAGTGGAGAAAGTGACCCCAGGTGAACTTCCCTGGGCATTGCTAACCTCCTTTTGGGATGTTGGCCTTCCTGACCTCTGTGTTTGTCACCAGTGTGCTGCTATGCCTAGGTACATTAATCAAGCATCTCAATTGCAGACATTTCAAGGTCATTCTGAGGCTGTTTTCTGTGACATCATGTGCTTTATTGCTGGTGTAATGAGTTGATAGAGCTCCCTGTGTTTGCTGACAGTTCACCTGGTGCCTCGACGCCTGCATTCGGGAGAAGTTTGTGGACAACAAGAGAGCTCGGGAATTGCAGGGATTCCTGGATGGAGTGAAGAAAGGACAAGAGCAAGTGTTGGGGTGAGGCACTTGGGCAATTTATTGGGAAACTGAAAATGGCTTCCTGGCACTCACAGCATCTGACAGGTGCTGTAGCTGTTAATTCTTCCCTGAAGCCAGCAAACCTCCAGCAGCCCTTCTGTGCAGTCACATCCCAAACACCCCTCAATGCCCTGGGGCACAGCCAAGCATGTCCTGGTGGCAGAGCTTGCACTGCTTCACTTGCCACTCTTGAGTCTCCCCTGTGGCCTCATAACAAAATTCAGGAGCCTTTCTTAGGGAGTCAGAAAAACTTATTATGAATGACTTGTCTGGCTTTAAACCCAAAGAAAATGGGCTGGTGATGTTTGTCAGTTTGAAGCAAACTTCATTAGCTTCAAATGACACTCCTGCTGTGATCTGGTACACTTAAGTTTCTGAAAGGGGCCCTCACAGTATTTTATTTAGCTGATACTTTCAGATTTTGTCCACTGCTATTTTAAACTATTTGAGAATTCACTTTTACCTGTTGTTTTTCAAAAGCCTCTGAGACTTTTCTGTCCTCAGCACTCTGGAGATGGTCAAAACCTGCCAGCTCAAAGAGCTGGGGCCACCAGAGCTCCACTGCCTGTGGGCTGTCACCCAGCAGATCTTCAGCTGGCTGTGGGAGACTTTGTGCTTGATCTCAGTGCAGAAAACTTTCAGCATTTTTTTGGTGCTCTTTCACATCAAAACCATCATGAATGTTATTTCTTTGCAAGGTTCATCAGGTGCACATAGCTGGGTTTGGACCTTTGCAATGGGGTTGTTGGTTATGGATGACAAGTGTTTGATTTTTACTTCTTCTCAGGGATTTATCCATGATCCTGTGTGATCCCTTTGCCATTAACACCTTAGCCTTGAGCACCATAAGGCACCTGCAAGACCTGGTTGGGCAGGACACCTTACCCAGGGTAAGCATTGCAGCTTGTCTACCTAACCTGAACTGTGGTCTTGGCTGGCTGACAGCCACCAGGGAAGGACTGGCACTGTCCAAGTCTCATCAGGTTCCCAAACGTGGCACTTGGAATAAGGGAAACATGATTCCTGCACCTGCTGCAGAGCTCTGCAGGGGCTGTTTGGACAAGGGCATTCTGGAGCTCTCCAAAGTGTCCATGCATTCTTTGCATGGCTCATTCTGCCTGGCAGCTGTGCAAATACAGGATGATATGCAGAATCTGGGCCTCCCTGCTTTGTCCCTCCATCAGTCTGTGTGACAGCAGCACCTTTCTCCTGCCACGGTGGATGCTGTGGGTTTGTTCTCACAGTTCTGGTGGCTGAGGTAAAACTCAATTCCTGCAAGTGGAGTCTGCAGGAGGTGCAGAAGTGTTAAAGAAGGGCACCCTGCAGGTGTCTGAACAATGGGAGCCACTGGCTGGCTTTATCCCTGAGTTGTTAACTGTTACTGTTACATGGAGTAACTTCCTTGGGACAGTTTGAGACTGAAAGTCGTTTGGGTTTCAGGACACAATATAAACAAAAAAAAAAAAATTCCATTGTCATTCTTACACAGCCTTTCTCCTTTCTTCTGCTGAGGTGACTTGGCTTCCCTCTCACACCTTACATTTTAGTGCACTAATTGGGCTGGACACATTTTAAAAAGATGTGCTCAGATGGCTGCAAACTTCCTGGTGCATTATAAATTTACAACCCCCCACAAAACCTAAGGTGTTATTTGATGCCCATTTGAGGATCAGTTTTCAATTAACTTGAACTGAATGCCTTCAGCAGTCTTGGACAAAGCTGTTAATCCAGAACAGCTTTTGAGTATAAACCATTGTTTCCAAATAACTATCTCATGTGAAGATCAAAAAAACTGTTTTTCTTCTCCCCTTAAAATTGGAGGAAAGCCCGGATCTGCTGCTGCTCCTTAGGATGCTGTCTTTGGGACAGGGGGCCTGGGACATGATTGACAGCCAAGTCTTCAAGGAACCAAAAATGGTGAGCCCTTTTGCTGTTAAGAATTTAACACAGTTAATCAAGTTTCGAGTCGTTTATTATTTTATTGCATTCCTGATTAAACATTTGTTCTCCAAATGTCTCTTTGGAAAAAACAGTGGTAGCTGTTCTGGACATGCTGTGAGCTTCCATTTCCCATCTTTTTATTTCCATGGATGCTTGGTCCTTACTGTTCTAAAATCAGCCTGTGAAATACTCCTCTGTTAAACACTCCACTGGTTGCTCATTGCTCTCATTTTTCCTGGAGTCTTGTACTCAGCTGATGGGTTTGTAGAACCCATTGTTTGTGAGGAGAGCAGGATTTCTACAACTGCTCCCAAACTCTGGTAGCAGTTTAGAAGCTTTTCATTGACAAGGAAAATGTTGTTTTTGTTTTTTTCTCCCTCCCAGCTCTCTGTTAGAGCAGTTTAGTGTAATGCCTCATTGAAGTGTAATCTTTCCATGCTTTAGAAATCCTTTCCCAGTATTCCAGGAATCCCTGGTGTAATTCAGCTGAGGGCAGGAGGGCCAACCCTCAGGAGCACAGCAGGGCTCTTCCTCAGGAGGAATTTGCTGTTTCTGTTCTGAAGTATAAAGCAGTAAATGTTCTATAAATGTCATGGGGCACATTTGAAGTCTCCAGAATACATCCCCTCCTGGCTGCTAGGATGTTTAAATTCACACCAGGGAGGGTGTGCAGTAACACTGGGACTGTAGCAGTGAGAGTGACCAGTCATTCTGAAGGTACTGCTGTGATTTGTGCTCTCTCATGAGCCTCTAAGGGAAAATGCTCAGTTTCTTTCCAAAGGGAGTCTCTCAATCAGTCTTTAAAATCTGATTTATTTGTGGCTGTGTTGCCAGAAATAAGCCTGGGCCATGCTGGGAGTCTGTAATTGTAGATATCAGCATTGTTGATGTCATCCTGAACACCTCCCATGCCTGCTGCAGTGCTGGGAAGGGCCTCTCAGAAGAAATGCCACTCCATTGTCCAAAGAGAGGGTGTGAGCAGGAGCATTTCTGTAGTGAGATGAGTAGAGTGTTCCTAATTACCATGGAACATGTGGGAATGAATTATTCAGGAATTTGGACTGGAACTGGATGTCTGTAAGCTGGTTTTCCTCAGTGTAGGATGAGGCTCCTCACACTGCCTTGCTTTTGTGTCAGGACCATTAGGTGGCATGAAGTGACTGACGATGGCTTTGTTCTCTTCCCTCTGTCCTTCCCTCCCTCCAAGGAAGCCGAGCTGATCACCAGGTTCCTGCCCCTGCTGATGTCCTTTGTGGTGGATGACCACACCTTCACTGTGGATCAGAAGCTGCCCTCGGAGGAGAAGGGACCAATCCCCTACCCCAGCACCATTCCCGAGGCTTTCACCAAGTAGGTGCCTGGCCCCACCCACTGCAGGGTCTGGCACCAGAGCAGCAGGGAGCCAGCCAGAGCTGGCAGGGGAAAACTGCCTGTGGTAGAGGCAAGGCCTCCTGGGATCAGATTCAGTGCTAATTCATCAAGTCTGAGCTTTCCCTTTAACAAAACAGGGTTCCCTTGTGCTCCCTCCAATAACATTTATCTGCATAAAGTTGTGTTTCCTGTAATGGGCATTCTGTCTTTTACTCTGAGAGTATTTGGTGTTTCTGTTCAGCTTCCCAGGCAGTGAATGCTGAGTTTGGGTGATATTTGGGTGCAGCTGGATGAGTGCCCATGTGGAAGAGCACTGTTGGAAATCATAAAGTTGGCATTTTTGACACCCACACTCTCTCTGTTGGTAACCTGTCACTCCAGGGATGTCAGAAAGATAATGAAAACCTCTGTGTGCTCTGTTATGTTCAGATCTTCCACTGATTTCTAGCACAGTTCTTGTCTGTGGGCCAGAATCTGGGATACTGGGTCCTGATAGTTATGCTCTCCTCTGTCATAGTGTTGATATTTGAATTTTGGGAGACTAAAACAGTATTGGACTTTGTATAATTTTGGAGTATTTGGGCTTCTTCTAAACCCCATTTTGAGCAGCACTTGGATCATGAATACAATATAAATGTTCACAGTTAAATCCAGCTGATGCTGAATGTTCAGTTTTTCTGGAGTGTGGTAGTGAACAAAGGGATGATCCATCTGCTCACTCACTGAAGAGCTGCTTGTCAGTGGGTTTGATGTTAGCCACTGCTGTACCTGCCTGATAACTATCCCAAAAATACTTTAAACCTCTTAATTTTTTTATTAGCTTTATTGATGAATAAACTTTGCTTGTGCCATAACAGGTTCCTGCAGGAGAACAGGATAGCTTGTGAGATTGGGCTGTATTACATCCTCCACATCACCAAACAGAGGAACAAGAATGCTTTTCTGAGGCTCCTACCAGCACTAGGTAGGTTTTTGTCTTATACTCTATTCTGTGGCAGTTTGGACACCCTGGAGGCCACTAAACCTGGAGTGAAAGGGATGTCAGAGCCAGGGACATAATGTTCTGCCTTTGGCTTAGCTGTGAGTCTTTGCAGGAGTGTTTGGGTTCTGCAGTTTTCTGCTGATGTCAGAGTTCAGGGACAGTGGCTGAGGTCAGTGGTTCCTTACATCAAGGGCTCCATTAACAATGAGTTGAGAACTCTTTGGAGTGAATCTGAAAGATAACAGAGCAGGAACCCCAGTTCTGCTGCTTCCCATAGTGATTGCAGGTGGCCAGAAGTTGCTGGGGCTTGGCTTTGTGTGGTGAAAAAACTGGTAACAAAATAGGACTGAACACAGCCTCAATTTTTTCACCAGTACTGTCTTGTTCACTGACTCCTCTGGGATGAGTTGCAGGAGAGCTCTGGAGCAATCTGCTCCTAATCTTTTATGTCTGAAAGATCAAAGCCACCTGCCTGGGCTGCCTGTTATCAGAGGAAATGAGAAAAGGATTGAAAGATGTAGTGTAGGTACTGGGAATAAATTCTTCCTTGTGAGAGTGGGCAGGCCCTGGCACAGGGTGCCCAGAGCAGCTGTGGCTGCCCCTGGATCCCTGGCAGTGCCCAAGGCCAGGCTGGATGGGGCTGGGAGCAGCCTGGGACAGTGGGAGGTGTCCCTGCCCATGGCAGGGAGTAGCACTGGATGAGCTTTAAGGTCCTTTCCAACCCAAACCATTCTATTATGAAACCTCCCTGCAGGGTTTGCAGCAGGAGATGTGTGGACAGGTTTTGGCACATCCTTGTCAGTCTCTGTCTCTTCCCTTTCCATGCTTTATAGTTGAGACATTCAGTGACTTGGCCTTCAGTGACATTTTCCTGCACCTGCTCACTGGTAACCTCACCCTGCTCAGTGATGAGTTTGCACTCGAGGAGTTCTGCACCAGCCTCTTTGATGGCTTCTTCCTCACTGCCTGCTCCAGGTAAAGCAGATTTTTCTCACTGGAGAGAGGGAGTTTACAGAATTCCCAACAGAGGTTTTACTGCTTTGAATAATAGTTTAATAGTTCACCAGATTCTTCACAGGCAGTGGAAATATCAGCCTGATGCTGTTCTCCTTCAAGGAAAGGTTTATGTTTTGGGATGAAGTTTTTATCAGCAAAATGGTTATGCCTTGACTGTGAATTATTATCTAAAGTGCAATTCATCATCCCTGAGTTGGGGTTGAAAGGAAAATACCCTTCAGGCTTTGCAGTAGCTCTGGCTGTGTGGAGTTAACTTCAGCTCTTTGCAGTATCAGCAGCACAGAAGAATCTGTTGTTACCTCTGGTCAGCCACTCGTTTAGCTGGTGGCCTGCAGACAAGTTCAGCCTCCAGAAAGCTTCCCTAAAAGTGGCTGAAATTACTGCTGGGGCATAGCAGCAGGTGCTGCTGCTTCCTCCACACACTCTGTGCTTAAAATCTCCCCCTGCCTCCTCATGGTTGTGCAGGTAATCCACTCCTGATGAGCAATTCCTTGAATCCTTGAAGGTCTAAGGCAGTGTTAGTTAAGTTAACCCCTTACAGAGGCTCCAATTCTCAGGGATTTTGGAAAATAATAACGAAGTCTGTGGTGGGGTGAAATTATTCTGGTGCTGTTGCTGTGGCTCCCTTGTTCTCAAGCTGGTGTTTGTTTGTCTTGGTTACTCTGCTTTCAAATGTCTCTTGCAGGAAGGAGAACGTGCACAGACATGTGCTCAGGCTGCTGCTGCATCTGCATCACAAAGTGGCCCCAGCCAAACTAGAGTCTCTCCAGAAAGCTTTGGAGCCCACCAAACAGGTAGGAAGGGAAGCAGGAGGAAGGAAAAACTGATTGCAAATGAAAGCAGCTGCCTTTACCAGATGCTGTTGAACGGAGCACGAGCTCTGCTTCCCAAGTGTTCCAAGCTGTGGCCTAATTACCTTGTGGCTTCCTCCTCCTGTGTTGGCTCGTGTTGAACACACAGGGTGAAGGCACACTTGGTGTTGTGGCTGGAATGGAGTGTGACTGTGCTGTTTCCCCATCCCTCACTGTCATTCCTGCAGAGCGGGGAAGCTGTGAAGGAGCTTTACAACCAACTCAGCGAGAAACTGGAGCTGCGCAAGCCCAGCCCAGCTGAAGTGACTGAGACTCCCTCCATGGAGCTGCCCCTGCCCACCGTGCCCACTCCAGCCTCACGCTGAGCTGTGCCTGCAGGGCAGGGCTGAGGGGAGAGGAACTGAGCCTGTGCTGCCTTCTGAGTGGCTCTGCCCACGTGGTGGAAACGAAAACAAAGCCACTGAAGCTCCTTCAGGAAACGCTGCAGTCCACCCAACTGACTGGCTCTTGTTAGAAAACTGTATGCAGTGCATTGCAAGGTTTACTTTTCTTAAAGATAGCTGACTGTCTGGTAGACCCTTAAAATCTTAAAATCTGACTTTACATTTTATATAAAAAAAAAAGAAAAAAGAAAAAGCATATTTTTAAGCTTGGCATCCTGTGTTTTTCAACTCTGCTCAGTAAGTGCAGAGCCCTGGTGTGGCTGAGCAGGTGGAGTGGGCTCTTCAGGCTGATCATGGCTTCCCTTGGCCTTGGTCTGCCCCTTGGGGTCTCTGGAGAAGATGCTCAAGAGGAGGAAGAGTCAGAGGAGATGAGCTCCACTGAAACCAGTTCCTGTTTGAGGTTCCAGCTCCTGTGACACATGGTAAGATGTGCTGCACTGTCAGAGGTATCCACTGCTGCCACCAGCCTGAGCAGCAGCCAACAGGCTCTTCTCAGATGGGCTTTCACAAAGAGAGCCAGAAACTGAACCAGTCTCGCCCCTTTCCTCCCAACTTTTCTCCAAAGGAATAGCTTGAAGTGGATCCTGGAGCCAGTTACAAAGATCAGGACTATGATGTTCCTCAGTGGCAGTAGGGGTTGAGTGTAGGTGGAGTCAGATTCAGTTTTGGAAAAAACAATCCTAGAAATTACCTGGGTTGGAAAGGACTTTTCAGATCATCCAGTGCCACCTCTGCCATGGCAGGGACACCTCCCACTGTCCCAGGCTGCTCCCAGCCCCATCCAGCCTGGCCTTGGGCACTGCCAGGGATCCAGGGGCAGCCACAGCTGCTCTGGGCACCCTGTGCCAGCCCTGCCCACCCTCCCAGGGAACAATTCCTGCCCAATCTCCCAGCCAGCCCTGCCCTCTGGCACTGGGAGCCATTCCCTGTGTCCTGTCCCTCCATCCCTTGTGAAGAGTCTCTCCATCTTCCTTGAGGTCTCTCTCCAGGCACTGGCAGGTTGCAGCTGGGTCCCCCCAAAGCTCCAGGCTGGCAGGTCTGTTCTTCATGGCTCACTTGTGTCACTGTTTCTGTTCCAGTTCTGCTTTTGCTGCTGCCTCAGCTGGAGTGTGCAGGGACCTGTTCAGTGCCCAGCAACCCTCTGTGGAAGGAACCTTGTTCTGATGTCTGACCTAAACCATTTTTCCCCCCAGCTGCTCTAATTTCCTGGGACTTGAGCACTGAGTGCCAAGTCATGCTCAGGAGACTCTTCTGTTTCCTGAAGCTGTGTCCAAAAAAACCAAACACCATAGTTGAGTAGAGGTGGAACTCCTTCCCCAGTGCTGCTCCTTCCCCCTGTGTATGGTTTTCTTCCTCCTGAGCTCAGAAATGCTGTGTGAGGCCAGTGACTCCTCTCCCTTCACCACCTTGGTGCTTTATTTCTCCTTTGGTGCAGGACCTTGTGATCCCCTGTGGGGGAACAGGAAATGTTTGTGTTTGACACAGGTGCACTGTCCTGTAGCCCACATTTCCTTTGTTCCTCTTGCCTCCACTGCAGCTCCCAGGGTCAGGGTTGCCTTTGGGAGCCTCTCAGCAGTTCTGATGCTGGATTTGTTGGCAACAGGACCTGGGTGTAACAATTGGGTATTTCCTGCAAAGTTTTGGTTTCAAACTGTTTAAACTGTCCTGGTAACTTAGACAAAATAACATCTCACACTACTGCCAGACCTTGGCTGTGAACCTGCTCAGGCCCATGCTCTGCTCAGACTTGGAGGTTATTTTAGGATTGTTTTGGGGATTCTCATGGTCACTTGAGGTTCCCCTTTTTCCGAGGCCAACATGGTACTCTCCTGCAGCAGGAATTTGTAATCCAGGATGTTTTATTTTTTTAATTGCTTGGTAGAAAGGCCTCTTGTGTTTCAGGCTGTGCCTGCAGAACTGACACACACAGTGGTGATTTCCCCCAGTTCTTTACATCCATGAAGAAGCTGAATCCCAGATTATGAACTGGCCATTCCCAGTGCTGGTGGCAAGTTTGGCTGAGGAGGAGAGAGCTGGGCAGCTGAGAGGGAGTGGCTGCCAGTCCATGCTCTCCTGGCCTGGTGCTGCTCAAGACTGTGAGAAGAGAGACAATTTCCAGAAAACAATTTTAGTAGTGAACATCTCCTTCTGGTTGCATGTTTTGAGAGGAGAAAGGTTTCACTCCTGTGCCAGGAATTGCACAGACTCCTGTTGTGCAGGTAGAGCTCTGCATGGCAGGAGCTGAGCTGGCTGCACTGGAGTGCAGGCACTGGGATTCCAGGGATCCAGGGGTGTGGGGTGCAGGGTGCTGGATGGGCAGAGTCTGGGATTCTGGGGATACAGGGATATGGGGTGCAGGCTCTGGGGTTCCAGGGATCCAGGGGTGTGGGGTGCAGGGTGCTGGATGTGCAGAATCTGGGATCCCTGAGATCTGAGGGTGTGGGGTCTGGGATTCCAGGGATCTGGGCTGCCAGGGATATGGGATGGAGGGTGCTGCATGTGCAGGGTCTGGGATTCCAGGGATCCACGGATATGGGGTGCAGGGTGCTGCATGTGCAGAGTGCTGGGGTGCAGGACTGTGGCTTTCCCATTCCAAGGCCAGGAAGCCCCTGGGATTCCCACTCCAAGGAGTTCTCTCCCTGCTGCTCCCACAGCTGCTGTTGCCCGGGCTGGTGCCAGCACAGCTCCGGGGCGGGTTCAGCCGGGCTGGCACGGGAATTTTTTCTTTCATTTGTGCTTTTCCTTTCAGGCAGTGCCCCGGCAGGAACACCACAGGCACTGCTGTGGGTGTGCGCTAGAGGGTAGTGCAGCCCTGCGTGCCCTGGAATCCTCCCGGATCGGCGCACGGGGAGCTGCAGTCGCTCCCTGCTCACGCTTACAGCTGATAGTTTGTCTTTTCAACAGGGGCGTGACACCAACAAGCCGTGTGTTCTCTCCAAACCCGCCGAGCCTGACTGCGGAGAGAATTTTTACAAAGAATTCAAATCTGTGGGCTTTCCTGAGGGATCAGAGGAACACAGAGCCCAGTGAGGCTCTTCAGGCTCAGCTGTAAATCACAGGATAACAAGAGGTGGGGACTGGACAAGTGAAGGCATTGCCCAGCATCCTCACACTCCTGAATGCTCCAAAGCATCTGCTCCTCGGCAGATCTCCCTGTTCTTGGTGCTGTGGGCACTGGACCCACTGGAAAAGTTTTGGGGACAATGAATGGGTTGTGCTGCAGGTGGCTGGAGGGAAGATGGACATTGGAAGGAGTGTCTGATAAAGGCTGGAGCAGATGCTGCACAGCAGAAAATGGAGTTGTCTCTCTCCAAGAGACTTTTCTGGCAGAGCTGCTGTGAGATTCAGGCTTTGCAGTCGCCCTTAGGTTAATTCTGGTGATTTGTCCATGGTGGGGAATTTGCTTTGTGACTTCCCCTGTAAAGGAGGATCCCCTTATCCAGCTCCTTGGGCTGAATATCTGTCTGACTTTGGAAGAGTTGCATCTAGCCCAGAAAATGGAGTGACATGAAAAATCTTGTATGCTCCTGTCCTGGTTTCAGCTGGGAGACAGATAATTTTTTTTTTTTTAGCTATTTAATTACTTTTTCAGTATAATTCAGCCATTTGAGGGTGGAGAACATCCCCAATTTTGCCTGTGGGTGCATTAAAGCTGTTTCTATCTGCTCTAAATGCTATTTGAGAGCTCTCCTCAGGCTGGGGCTGTCTCAGGAGGAGTGTTTGGAGGTACCCAGCAGCAGGGCTGGATGGGGTAGGGCTGTGCCACAGCCTGGACCTGGGTGCTCTGAGTCTCTCCAGAGGCAGAGGCAGAGCACACGGGGCTATCCAGGCTCCCCAGCCTTTGTTCCAGTTCTGATGGGTGACACACAGATGCTGCCCTATGTTCCCTTTTGTCCTGGCACACAAGTGCCACTGTTCCTCCAGCTGTGTTCATGGATAGGAGCCTTGATGGAGCAGCTTTGCTGGAGGAGGAAGTATCTCTGTCTTTGAAGCACTGGTAGATCCTGCTGTGACCTCTCTGCTCTCTGCCCTTGCCTTTCTCACCTTAATTTCCCCTCCAGGCAGTTTTGTTAACAAGGACTGAGCTCCTTCCTCGTGGCTCTGAACCCCAGGCATGCTCTGGGTGTCCTTGCCAGCACTGCCCTTGCACCAGGGCCAGGCTCAGCATTAAAAACAAGGGGCAAATCAGCATCTCAGAGCTTCAGGTGGGTGTAAAACGTGGATTGAGGGCAGCTCCACCCAAGGTCACTCAGCGCTGAGGACACAGCAGACAGGGTTGCTGCCCCATGGTTGCTCCAGTTCCTGGACACCTTCTGCATTCCCTGCTCTTTCCCAAGTCCTGTTCTTGCCCTCTGTGGTGCAAAAAGGACCATCAGCAAATTGAGGAGAGTCCAGCAGCACGTGGAGCCCACTCTAAAGATAACGAGGTCAGTCCAGCTGGAAGGAGAACTTCACAAAAGCAGCTGAACCATCTGTGTGGGTGAATTTTGGCCTGCTGGACCTGCCAGGGGAGTTGGAGGAGAAGGACAAGGCTGAACAACTGGAGGCAGTGAAACCTGCTTCCTTTTCTAGCAAAACAATTGCACAAGGGGCAAAGGTGTCTCAGCTGGGCTGGCAGAGCTCCCTTGGGGTGAGTCTGTGTTCTGCTTCTCCTCATCAGCAGGGTCTGGGCCCAGGGAAGGGGAAAAACATCCCTGGGAGGTCACAGCCTCACATCTGCCTGTGTTAGAGACAGCAGCCCAGGAGTGAGAGTCAGGGTCTTTCCTGCTTCAACAGCTTCTGTGGATGCCATTCTACTGCAAGGAATGAGAAAGAATCAGCAGGGATTGGATTAAAAGGGACCTTAAAACTCATCCAGTGCCACCCCTGCCATGGCAGGGACCCCTCCCACTGTCCCAGGCTGCTCCCAGCCCCATCCAGCCTGGCCTTGGGCACTGCCAGGGATCCAGGGGCAGCCACAGCTGCTCTGGGCACCCTGTGCCAGGGCCTCAGATATTCCTGTGGTAATGCCTGTAAGCAGCCATCCAGCTTGAGCCAGAATAATCCATGCTGGTTCTTGTGCCATTGTCATAAAAAACCAGTCCAGGACTCAGGAGACAATAGTTATTGTAGTTTTAATATTTATTTTTTTTTTCCCCTCAGGCCAGCGTGAATTTGCCGTGCCAAAGCTGAGTTGCCTGATGAGGGTTAACAGAATAAAGAAGTGGTGAAATGTGTACAAAATCCTAGTAATGAGTCACTGCCAGTCTGGTACAAAGCAACAGAGTGATTAGAGTTTCATGTTACCACTTTTTCAGGCACAGCTGTAGGTAGAAGCAAGTAAATGCCCTCAGAAGAAATGTGTCTCATCGCATCTGCTCTTTCTTTTGTTAATTATCGACTCACGTGAGCCTGTGGAAGGAGCTGGCAGATTCTGCAATGCCCCTCGTTCTTTTTAACTCTGAAACTCCATTTCCCTGCCTGCTCTGAAGGCTGAGAGCAGCTCTGGCAGTTTGTTTGTGCCCACTCTCCTCTCTGCTTCCAGGTGTGGAAGGAAGGGAGCCCTGGTGTGCTGAGAGGGGGAAGAGAGGGCTGTGGCTGCAGTGGTTTATTCCCCTGAGCTCACACACTGATCAAGATTTCATCAGTGACTTGTGAAACGAAGCCTGGGCAGCAACAACAACAAAACATCTGCTCCAGTGGGTCAGAGCTGGGTTTGTTGCCAGCCCAGGTTCTCCAAACCAGCCCCGTGGCCTCTGCTCAATCCCTACAGGGTTATCACACAATTGCTGAGGGATTTTGACCAAGGTGGTTCCTTGAAGAGCAGCCAAAGGGCAAGGAAAGGAATCTGTTTTCCACCTCACCTACACCCAGCAGGGCAGCATTCATGGGCTTTGTCAGTGGAGATGCAGGAAACAGCCCTGCAACCAACAGGGCCCTGCCTGGGGGATTTGGGGGCACCAGGACCTCCAATGCACCTTGGCCAGTGCTGTGCCTAAGCAGAGGGACTTGCACTTGCAGGTGTTTGTGGCCTGACTCTGTCTGAGGGGCTCACTGGGCCTTTTGGATGCCACAGGAACTTTGGGCCGTGACCTTGTGGCCTCTTGCAAGAGCTGCTTGTCCTGATGTTTCAGTTCCATCAGTGTGTGGGAGGTTTGATGTTTCCAGAACCTGTCCACCCTGGTAGCTGGAGGGATCCTGCAGCCTTTGGGCCCCAAAAGGGAAATGCAAATCACTGTCCTTGCAGGAGTTCTTTCTAAAAAGCTAAAAATTGCAGCAAGGTTTAGGTCAAGCCTGATTTACTGTCACAAAGCAGTTGTTGCTGCCTTTTTGTGGTGCCCCTGGGGGGTTGTGAGGGTTCTGGGTCAGTGGTGAGCCTTAGGAAGGTGGGTTTTCCCGTTTCTTAGTCAGTCACACCACATTCCAAGTGGAAGGATGGGGTGATGGATGCTTCCCAGGAGCCTGAAGGAAGGTGATTGATTTTTGGTGTTGCAGGGTGCCCTTGGGGCCGCAGTGAATATAATTATTAACTGGCTCCTACCACCTCTGTTTCTTAAAATCTCTTTAGGAGTAAAGAGGCTTAGATTGACACCCAAACTGAGGAAAATAGGCCCTGGGGAGCAGAGGGACATGGTGCTGTTCCTCAGGGCCTTTGCTCCAACAGCACACAGCCCAAAGACTGGGAATGCTGCAGCAGTCGGGCTTGCAAGGAGTGAAGGGCTGGTGACTGCTCAATTATTCTGGGTTTTAATTCCCCATCAGCTGCACTCAGCCTTGGACAAAGAAGCTTGGCCTCATGTCCACCCTGGTTTTACAAAGGAATTTCAAACCTGCCCTTGCTGCTGCTTAGGAATGAGATGATGTCCCTGCCCAGGAGCTCAGCTACATCCCCTCTGGGGCTGCTTCAGGTTTCTCCTCTGCATGGTTTGGTGCCCCACCAAAACTGGGGCAGATTGCTTTGTCCTCCAAAGTTTGCTTTTCATTCCCTGCTCTTCAAAGCCTGCCTGACTCCCAGGCTCTCTGACACCAGCCCAGGTCCCTCTCACTTCAACCTGGGGAGCTTTTCTCCTTTGCCACGGCCTCCACCCCCTTGGCATTTCTGTGTCATTCCTTGTCTGAAAGCAGCAGCAGCAGGGCCAGGGGGTCTCTGAGGAGTGCTGGCCCTGCATTAAAGCCATCTGCAGAGCAGTGGAGAGCTGGAGGAGCAGAGCAAGGCTCTGGGCTGCAGGTGAGCTCTGTTTGGTGCCTGGGTTGTGTGATAAGGTTGTGTACACATTTTATTGGCTTATCTCTGGTACTGATGATTATCAAACAGCCCAGCTGTTAATTGCTCCCTGCTCTTAGGAATCCACAGTCAGTTTGCAGGTTGCTGCTGGGCTCTGCTGAGAGTGACTGGACACATGAAGGATCCTCAGAGGTGCTTCTGCTCCCACCAGACCTCTTCAGGAGAAGGCCCAGGCCGTGCCCTTGGGCTGAAGCTGTGGAATCACAGAATCCCAATTGGTTTGGGTTAAAAGGGACCTTAAAACTCATCCCATCCCACCCCTGCCATGGGCAAGGGCCCCTCCCACTGCCCCAGGTGCTCCCAGCCCCATCCAGCCTGGCCTTGGGCACTGCCAGGGATCCAGGGGCAGCCACAGCTGCTCTGGGCACCCTGTGCCAGCGCTGCCCACCCTGCCAGGGAACAATTCCTGCCCAATGTCCCATCTAAATCCACCTTCAGGCTGAGGGCAGAGGGGAAACACCAACATGCCAGGGCTGCCCACTGCTGTGAGGGGGCTCCTGTGTCCCCTGTACCCCATGGCCACCCCAGGGGTCCCTCAGCAGCGCTGTCAGCTCCACCCTGCCCCCCCAAACTGGGCTTTGATCACTCCAAAATCGAAATATTTCTGACTCATTTGTCAAAGAACTTACTGCTCGTGACTAATCACAGTTTGGGAATCAGCTGCTGTGCTCCCAGCTCATGAATTGTTGGCTTTTCCACCTTGTGTAGTATTAAGTATTATTTTTGTTCAGATGTTGGAGCATCTCTTTCAGAGTTGAGTGAGTTGTTGTGAGTTACTCCTCTGCTCCTGCCCTGGTAATGTCTCTCCCTGCAGGAAAAGCTTCTCTCCCCTGGAACAAAGGAGTCATGTTGGGTTTACTCATCAAAAAATTGCATATGTATAAAATCTCAGTGCTGTCCTTGGTCTCCAATCCCTCACCAGGCCTGACTCTACATCAGAGCCCATCACCCACAGCCTGGCAACTCTCTCTGTTACCATGGGAACAGCTCCACTATCCTTTCATGGAGCACCTCAAATATGCCCATTTTCAGAGCTGCTAGAACACCTCCAGTCCTGGCTGCTTTCATTCACTTGCTCACTCCCCTCCACGAGCTCTTCTCCTCCCAATTTCGAGAGTTACTCAGCACTTCTGGGCTCCTCATGAGTTGGCTGAGGGAAAGTCACACTTGGAGGTGCAGGTTTGTGTGGGGCAGTGATGCTGCCCTTGGGTTTATTTCACAGGCAGACCTGTCATGGCATTAGCATTCCCTGATGTGTGTTAAACTGGTGCTTCACAGAAAATTATCAAAGCCCTGGCTACTGCCCTCTTGTCTGCACTTACACACCAAAGCTTCTGAGGGACCTCAGGTGGGCCAGGTGAGCTGGGTTGGGTGGGCAGCAGCTGCCCCGTGGTGAGTTTATGGTGGGAGGGCTGGGATGTGTTTGTCACACCTGGCTTGCCCTGCCTAGCCTGTGGGACCCCAAGGCCAGCTCTCCCTGTCTGGGTAGGAGCTGTGGGATGGAGGATCCTGGGGGCCCTTGGGTTTGCCCCTCCTCTGGGCCCCCTCTTCTGCAGTTGGCACAGCTCCACTGGGCACAGGTTTGGTTCTGGATAACCATAAATAGTTACTGAGGGCTTATTATTTCACTTATGGAAACATTGCACTGGAAGAACGTGAATTTTGAGTAAGATGGTTTTAAAAACAATTCTTGGGGGGGCATTGGTTTACTTTGTGCTTTTATCCTGCTGGGAAATCCAGGCACAGGTATTGCATTGTGTCCATGGAGGGAAAAAGGGAGAGGCTGAGGGCATCTCAGGGTGTTCAGATCCTGGCACAGGGTGCCCAGAGCAGCTGTGGCTGCCCCTGGATCCCTGGCAGTGCCCAAGGCCAGGCTGGACACTGGGGCTGGGAGCAGCCTGGGACAGAGGAAGGTGTCCCTGCCCATGGCAGGGGTGGAACAAGATGAGTTTTAAGGTCTTTTCCAACCCAGACCAGTCTGGGATTCTGTGATCTGGTGGCACAAGCAGATCTCAGCTAGATCCTCCACTCTAAACAGAAGGAGGCTGAGGGGCTGGGAGAGGAGCTGTGGTTTGGGAAGCCTGGGTGCTGTGGGCTTTCCTGCACATCAGGAGCCTGTCAGAGCCTCACGCTGGGAAAACAGCAGCTGAAGATTCAGGCAAGGGGATAATAGTGAAGGAAACAAAATAAGAGTGTTAGAAAACAGCAGGAGGAAAAAAAAATTCTCAGCTGCAAAATACTCAGTAACACTGCTGAAAACAAGATTGGCTCGGTGCAGCCCCAAAATCCTGAGGGCGCTGGGAAGAGCAAGCCCGGAGAATTCCCCAGTCGCTGGCTGGGGGGTTTGATTGATTCCTCGCAGGCAGACAGTGCTCTCTGCCTGTGCCGGTGCTCGGGCACGGCAGGCAGCTCTGCCCTCCACCCCCCGAGAGGGGCGGCTGCTCCTGCTGCTGCTGCTGCTCCTTCATCTGCTCCTGCTCCTTCTCCTTCTCCTGCCCCTGCTCC
>VWYO01002941.1:4113-14465 GCA_013400275.1 Rhadina sibilatrix | reverse complement strand
TCAGCTCCCATGGGACCCCTTTCCCATGAATTTCCCNTCCCTGATTTTTAGCTCCCATGGGACCCCTTTCTCCTGAATTTCTGATTTTCAGCTCCCATGGGACCCCTTTCTCCTAAATTTCCATGATTTTTAGCTCCCATAAGACCCCTTTCCCATGAATTTCCTTGATTTTCATCTCCCATGGGACCCCTTTCTCCTGAATTTCCCTGATTTTCAGCCCCCATGGGACCCTTTTGTCCTGAATTTCTGATTACCCTGCAGAAGCTTTCTGACACTGACTGCTCTGTGAAAAGCCCCAAAAATCAGGGAGCTTCTGGGGTTTTATGGGATCAGGGCTCTGCTCCCTGCTGGTGCAGCTGGAGGGAAAAGGCTTGGAAAGGTTTCTGAGTTGCCTAAAGGCCCGAAATATTTGGGGGAAAGCAGAACACTGCCAACTGGGATGTGAATCCAGCTTCTCCATCCTCTCTCCAGCTTCTCCATCCTCTCCCCAGCTTCCAGAGTGGTCAGGGCAGGAGGAGGATGGTTCAGGCTGTGACGGGGATTTGGGAGCAGGAGCACACCCTGCCACTCTCCCAAAGAGTTATTCCCCTGCTGTTTGGGATTTCTGACAAAATGTATTGAGAACCTCTCCTCTCCAAACCCATAAATCCTCTTCTAACCCAAAAGGAACGCTTGGGAATCTTATTTAAAAAAATAAAAAAAAAATTATGAATGAGTTCCAACCCCCTCTGCTGCCACAGGGCCTTTCAAGCCTTGCTCTGTGGAAAGGGGAATTTCAGCTCCCCCAGCCCACAGCTGAATACAAATCAGCCCTGAAGGGCTCCAGCTCTGCTGTCAGCCTGAGCTGCAGTAAATCTGGGGCTGGAGCTGTCTATTAGCCCTGTTTATTACAGCTGGAAGCAGCTGGGAGAGAAAGGAGAGAAGGAAAAGCTCTCAGAAAAATGTGTTTTTGGGACTCTGGCTGTGCTTGCGAACCCAAAATGATAAAATGATAAAATGATAACCCAAAATGATAAAATGATAAAATGATAAAATGATAAAATGCTGCTTCGGGAGGCACCTTTGCAGCCTCCTTGGGCTTAATTTTTTAAAAGAGGTTTTAATTGGAATCATCCAAAACCAGCAGCTGATTCTTTTTATTTCTGGCAGGGAGCGTCTGCTCCAGTCAGGCCCACACGGGTGTTAAAGGCCTAGGGTTTGGGGTAGAGCGTATTAAGGCCCTGGAAGTGTTTGGAAAGATATTTTTGATCACTTTAATGAGGGGTTTTTTTTGTCCCTAAATGTCACCTGCGAGCTGGAGAAGGTCACCAACACCACATTTGTTCAGATCAAACCCTGTGGTGAGGCTCTGGGCCTCACCGACACAACTCCTGCTTTAACCCACCCAAAAAGGGGTTTCTTCTGAGGTGCAAACCACCCAAAAAGGGGGGGTTCTGAGGTGCAAAGATGAGGATAAAAAAAAAACCCCCTTTCCCTGATGTTTCTCCTGGGTTTGCTCCACAGGACCCCCTTCTCCTGGGGTGACTGAATTTCCCTCATTTTCAGCTCCCAGGAGAATTCCACCCACCCGAGCAGGGCCGGGGTGAACACCCGCAACTCCCACAGCTTTGGGAGCTCAAGAAAACGATTTATTATGGCATTTTTCTCCCCAGAGGTGTTTTTTTCCCCCTGTTTTCCACTCTCCCACCTTCCCCCTCGAGCAGGGGGTGAAGGTTGCCAGTGCAGCTCTTCGTTTGCAATCCAAAATGGGAGTAAAAGATTGTCCTCAGGCTTGTGAAGTCCTGTCAGAGACTGAATTGAAATACAGTGCCCCAAGTCCCTCTTTTTATTCTTTTTAGTATTTAATTAAGGTCTTTCATTCATCGTTTGCATCCCCCTCCCATCTTCAGTAATTTATGAGGAAAGAGGGAAATCGGGTTTCTGACAAAGATGCTGATAAGTGTTTTCTGAAGGCAGCAGATTCTTCTGACAGCTCTGTCTCTGTTGAAGATTTCCTTAACCTGTTTTGTTTTCTTTTTAAATGACACAGCCACTCTTTATTTGCTTTTTACTGAAGGGAGTCCTGCCAAATTTACTAGAAATAAAGGATGTTCTTCACCCCGCTGTGCCAAAGTCTCCCTGCTGCTCCTGACGCTGCTGCCCAGTTCTTTGGGGGGGATAGAGAATCGGGTTTTGTCAAATTATTTGGACAAAATAAAAAGGAAAACCAGCGAGGAAGAGACAACTGTGGAGTCCCCGTGGTGGATCTGGGGTCTTTCAAGCCTGGCTGTGACAGTGCTGGTGTGCACCAAGCTTTGGGTTCTGCAGGGATTCCTCCTGAAAAGGGGATTATATTTCTGCTCCCATCTCTCCTCTCGTTGCCAGAACACCCTCTCTGTGCAGATAATTTAAAAAGGCACCCCCAGGACGGGTGGGGAAAAGGGAAGGAAGCGGCTCAGATGCAGCCAGGCGTGCCCACTCCCCCATTTTAGCCCTTGAACTTCCACAGACTGCGGGAGAATCGTCTCCAGAAGGCGATGAATCGCTTCCCCTCCCCTTTGTTTGCCTTCCTTTGAGAGAAGGCGAATATTTGCGGCTGTGAGAGCGAGGGGGAGGCGGCTGCAGCCCTGCCGGGGTGCCAGGGATGCTCTGAGCCCTCCCGAGGGTGTCACAGCCCTGCAGCCCCTGCGGGAGGCTCAGCTTTGCCAAACCCTTCACCCCCACACGCCTCCCCATCCCTTTCGCCTCACAAAACCTCATCCCCACCGCTCCCCATCCTCTCTCCTGTCTGTCTCTCCTGCTCTGCTTCCCCCAGAGAGGAGCCTGGAGCTCGCTGGGGATAACTCCGGGATCTCCATCACTGTCAGCAGGGAGGCGCTGGGGTTCTCACAGCAACTCCCTACACGTGTTCTTGGGCACGGTCCTGCTTTCCCACAGCCTTGGATCTGGCTCCCTGATCTGCCCCCGGCCTCCCCGGAGCTGCAGCCCAGCCGTGGTGTCTCGGAGCTGCCTTCCGGAGCTGCTCCCATCCCTGCTGACCATCCATTATTTAAGGGATTAAATCCGAAGCACCGGGTGTGCCCGCCCTCCTGATTCGCAGGGGCTTTGCAGGAATAAATAGAAGCTCCTGCTCTGGGCTTCTGGGTACTGTGGCCGTCATCCCAACCTTTCCTGACAGCTCTTATCAATTATTCCAGCCCCCAGCGGGCAGGAAAATCTCTGTGCCCTGATGCCAGGTGTGCCTGGTGCCCGGCTGGAGGGCTCAGTGCCACAATCCTGGGTCCCTCCCCCCGTGCCAGCTTTTGCTGGAATTCTCTCCTTTGTGTGACCAGCAGAATTTCTTATCAAGCCCCACTCCAGGACTTTTCCATCGTCAGCACAGCTGTGCCTCATTGTTGGTGGCAGGATAATGGGAATGAGGGAAGATGGGAGGAGAGGGGAGCAGAGGATGCTCTTCCCTTCTCCCTGTTTAACCTCCTGCTGCTTTTGGCTCTGCCCGGGCTCCCGTTGTGCACAGGGAAGGCAGCTGGGGAGGAGAGAACAGGGGGAGGAGACGGGGGAGGCTGCTGGATCTTTGGGCAGTAATAACTTATTTATTTCCAGATTTGAAAGGTGTGTTGGCTCCGCGGTGGGTCTGAGCACACGTGGGGTGGCGAGGGCTGGAGAGGAGGAAAAAAACTGCATTTCCTGGCTGGGTTTTAGGAGCACAGTTAAAATGGTGAGAGGGTGTTTAGGACAAGTGTGAGGGTTTAGTAAACGAAGCTGGAAATACAAACTTCTGGTTCTGCAGCGTTGCTGCAAAGCTCGGTTCAAATTGAGAGGGAATTAAGCCAAATTTATGACTTTTGGGGGAGCATTTGCTCAGCCCCAGCCGAGCTGGAGCTGCAGCTCCCTTTCCTCAGGTTGGCATCTCAGCTGAAGGTCTCAAGAGAACCCATAAAAAAAAAAAAAAAAAAAGAAAAAAAAAAAAAAAAAAAAAAGCCATTTCTGTTATTGATGATGAGCTGGATGGATTCGGTAGCTGGGCTGTGAGACTCAACTTCCCCTCTATCTCTGCAGATTGTCCTCCAGGGCTGGGCTGGGGGAAGCACGCAGCTTTTATGGCTGCTTGGCTGAATGTACCTGCTCAGGAGATGAATAAAGGCCACTTTTCTCCACTGCTGTCAGCCAGGCTCCTTTCACCAGCCAGTTTCTGCCCATTTTGCTCTGACACTTAATAAGAGCTTTAGCAGGCAGAACCCTTGTAGTGCATTTGCTGAAATAAGCTCCTGCTCAGTAAAGCCTGGTGTTAAGGAAGCACTTAAACCAAGACAGATGTTTACATGAATTTTGGAGCAAAAAAAAGCTCTGAGATCCCCAGCCAAGCTCTGCCTCACAATAAAACACTGAAACTCCCTGCTTTGGAGAGGTGGTTACATCTCAGTTTATGTAATTCGGTCTCCCTGCAGTTGTGCCATAAAATGCTCCCCTCTCCCTGTTTTTAATGTGCTCCACAACTTCCCCACCTGGAAGGCTCCTTTTGGGGGATGGAGCAGTGGATTTCCTTCTCCTTGCTTGCTTTGTGCTTTGCTTTTTGGTGTCCTTGGAGCCTCCTTTGTCCTTTCCATGTCCTGCAGGGTGTGCCCGGGTGAGCCCGGGCAGGTGAGGGGCTCTGTGCATTCCCTGGGGCTGGGATTTGCTCCCAGCAGTGATGGATGGAGGGAAAACGCTGGGGAAAAGGGCGGCAGGAGCATTTTCCTTCCTTCCCTCAGTGCCTTGTGGAGGTGAGCTGGCTGCTCCTTCACCTGTGCCAGGAGTGGTTTTACCCTGGGAAAGGCGTGAGCTCCATCTCAGGGGTGTCACGGAGAGGAAGGAGCTGTTGTGTGGAGCTCCTGGAGTGGGCCCAGCAGAGCCTGAAGATGATTTAGGGCCTGGAGCATCCCTGACAATTAAAGGCTGAGGGATTTGGGGCTGTTCAGCCTCAAGAGGAGACCCCATCCCTGCCTGTCCCTGCCTGCAGAACTCGCTGAGTTTAATTGAGCTCACACTCTCATTGATNTTCCTGTAAAATAGTACCATTAAAAACAGTACCCCTTTTTCCTTTTTTTTTTTTTTTTTTGGTAGCTCATTACCCAGCAAGTCATTTTAATTAACACCGTCTAATATGGGTTGAGATGTGTTTTGCAAATGTCTGCACTCCTTTTTTTTTAATTTTTTTTATTTTTTTTTCCCTTTTCCCCCAAAGAGAAACGATTCCAGTAGATTTAGGCAGTGCTAAAGCAAGTCGTTAGCAAAGTGCTTTATGGAGCCATAAACGTCCTTTCTGAGTCCTTTATGGGTTTCTTGGGGGATATCCACAGAGGGATTTCCACTGCACTGCTCCTCCCCAGGTGAGGAAATGGGTCAGAGAAGGTGTGGNACCTCTTGAAACCCCTCAGCCTGGAGTGGTGGGGAAAGGTGAACAGAATCCTGGTTAACCTCTTGAAACCCACAGCCTGGACTGATGGGAAAAGGGCTGCAGAGGGACCCCACAGGTTCCAGCTGTGTGTGTGCACAAGGATGGGTGAACAGCATCCTCACATCCGTGGCAGTGTTGCACCTCCCTTTCTCCTGGTGCTCAGAGGGGAAAGGGAAGCTATAAAATGGGGTGTCTCCATCAGAAAGCTGCTCTGAAATGGGGCAGGTGCTCCCACAGCTGCAGATCAACTCCTGTCAGGAGCAGAGAGCTGCAGGAGCGGCTGATTCCTCCTCAGGGTTTATTTAGGTCACTTTTGGAGGCAGTGTAGTAAATGATTTGCTGCTTCCAAATCCCTCCCAGAGCTGCCAGATCCAGGCTGATAAAGAGCAGTCAAGCTCAGTGGATAAAGTCCCCATTCATAAATCAGTAAAGGATCCTCCTCCCAACAGGGGTTTGCTGTGCCAGCCCACTGAGGGGTTTGCTGTGACATCCATCCTGTCTAACACGTGCACAGCTTTGCTTTCCAACCCATTTCCCCGGAATTCCCAGCATCCTGGGCCTAAAGATGAAATCCAGCAGGTGCTGCACTCAGCCTTGTTGCCTCTCATCACCCACAGGTGCAGAATTGTCTGTAATATTTAATATCCATTCAGCAGGCAGGGTTTAATGCAGACTTAAAGCACAAGGCCTGGGGTTTTCTTGCTGTGTTTTGGGTTGGGATTTTTTTTTTTTTTCCCCTCTCCTTTACATTTGTACAACTTCCCTGGCTTCAGTTCAAGCTTCTTTAGGAGGAGACTCTTCCCCAGCACGGGCAAGGATGGATGGCTCAGGGTTTGCAGGATTCCTCCTTCCCCTCCATGCCAGAGCCAAGCCAGGAAAGCTGATCCTGCATCATCCTTTTGGATTCGTGGCTTGGAAATAAATATTCCCTCCAAGGGAACATCCCCCTGTGCTGCTGGGGGTTAGATGTGAATTGGGAGGGTGGTGTGCCCAGAGCCTTGAGCTTTCACCTCTAATTCTCACTTTTTAAAGGTGGTTTTGCTGATGACACAAGTCCCTCATTCATCCCCAACCTCCCTTTCACAGAATCACAGAATTGTTGGGGCTGGAAAGGATTTAAAGCTCATCCTTTGGGCAGGGACACCTCCCACTGTCCCAGGTTTCTCCAAGCCCCATCCAGCCTTGGGCACTGCCAGGGATCCAGGGGCAGCCACAGCTGCTCTGGGCTCTGCCAGAGCCTCACCACCCTCACAGTGAAGAATTCCTTCCCAATATCCCATCCAACCCTGCCCTCTGGCTCTTTAAACCCTTTGAATGCTTCCTGCCCAGTCCTACAGCTCCAGGTCAGACCATTCCAGCTGATATTTTAATGGGAAAACCCACACTGGGCTCCAGAGCCCTTTCCCAGCTGGCTCTGATTCATTCCGACCTCATCAATTTCTGACCAGAGATTTCCTGAGCATGAGCCAGGCTCAATTTGGAAGTAGATAAAAAAAAAAACCATTGGGAGTGATTAGGAGGAAATCTCAGAAATGCTTCCCATCCCAAAGTGCCTCAATCCAAAGGGTGCCTGCCCAGGGCTCCCAATCCTCTTCATCTCCTCCAAGGAGAAGAGCATCCACAAATATTTTCTTTTTTTTCCCCACTCAACCCCAGCACCAGCTGCTGGGGGTAAAACCACAACAGCCTGTGAGAGCAGACAATGAGAGAAAAGGGAAATCTGAGGAACTTTCTCCCAGCATCAGCACTCTGAGAGTCCTGGGAGAGATGTGCAAATGAGATGGATTCGTGTTTTTTTACGGGGGGCTCGGATGATTTAATTCATTCTCCAGCCGTGCTGGAGCTCCCCCATAAAGCTGTGCTGAAAGCTCTGCTCCTGGGGAGCTCAGAGCAGGGAATTTTCAGTATTTCCTCGCCATCCACAGCATTCCTGGGGCTGCATCCCTCCCTCAGAGGCAGCATTCCTGCTTTCCTGGCAACCCTGTGATCCTGGCAAACAGGAGAGCAGGAAAGGGCCCTGACTTGATGAGGCTGCTAAAGATCACGACACAGACTCTGACTCAGAAGGCTGACAATGACTTTTGTTTATTTTTGGTTATTTCTTTTGGTTTTTACTTATTTTTTTTTTTAAATACTATTCTACAAGGAACAACCTACTTGGTGAAAAAAAAAAAAAGACAAATTTCTTCAATCACATTGGTCAAACCAGAGGGACATCAAGAAGAAGTCCCTCCTAGGGAAAGGAATGCAAACAAAGGTTGCAGTCAGGAAAACGTGGCTCTTGCTGACAGAAAACTCTCTGGGAAAAGAGTTTCAGAGAAACCAAAACATCTCAGGCACCAACCAGGGCTGCACCCTGACTCTGCAGGCTGCCATTCCTCCCGTCTGTGGTGTGTGGGAAGCTGGGTGTGAGGTTGCCACGATCCCAGGGACTCGTTGACAGCAGTTCTGGGTCCGTGGGGGTTTTGTGCTTCCCGTCAGAACAGGTTTTTTTGTTTTTTTGGTTGTTTTTTTTTTCCCCTTGTGCAAATCCCAATCTTGACTCATCCTGCAAGACTTCCTCCTGTTTTTCCCATCTGCTGCTGCTCAGGTAGTTGGAATTGGCCGTGCTGCTTTCCCTTTTTCCTCCCCCCCTCCACCCCGTTCCTGGTGCTGTGCTTCTCCTCGGGAATACTCGGAATCAGGCAAGGGAAAACTTGTTAAAAAAAATCAAATTTCACAAATTCTTCTTGGATCTCTTTCCCTTCTTTTCTTTGTTTCTGAGTCATTAGCTGTGTCGCTGCTCATGTTTTTCCTCTCCAAAGGCCAACATGAAAAGCTTTTCTTTTTTTTTTTTTTTTGAAGCAAAACGTGTGATTCCCAGGTAACAGCCCAGCCTTGGAGCTGTGGGTTTAAGAAAAACACTGAACACCTCATAAATCACAATAAAAACCCTGCCAGGGATCAAAGCAGCTTGGGCAGATTATTTAACCTTGAAGAAGGGAAAGTTCAGGAGAGGTACTGAGGAAAATTCCAGGTGGGAGAGAGGAATGGCTGGCCAGAGATGGGACTGATTCCATCTGCCCAGGGCATGGAATAAAATTCCTTTGCCTCCTTTATTTTAAGGTTGGGATGGGTTTTTGCTCTGTGTGTGCAAGATGAGGGGTAACACTGGATTTACTTATAATACAATGATAATAATAATAATAATAGTAATAGTAATAGTAATAGTAATAGTAATAGTAATAGTAATAGTAATAATAATAATAATCAATAGAACTGGCACTTCCCCAAAACAAAATGAAGTCCAGACCTCTGGTTGAAAAATTCAGGAGCCCCTGAGGCTGAGTTTTGGGGTGTCACAGCAATCCTAAAGAAACCTGGGAGGAGCTGGTGAGGGCAGGGCTGCTCCTGTCTCCATCAGCAGCAAATCCCCAGGAGCTGCTTCTTTCCAAATTCCCCACCAGACCCCTGGGCCTGGCTGATGAGCAAAGCCAGCAGGAGCTCAGCAAACTGGGAAAACTCCTCCTGGCAAAGCCTGATGTCTCTGGGTCACCTTTTTCACACCTTCAGCCTCACGACCTGTTGGCTTTTTTGCAGTGAAAACCCCAAGGAAAATGAAGAAGAGGGGCCAGCCCCCGAGGCCTGGGCTTGATTTAATACTCGTGGCTGCAAACAGCCCAGCTCTGGCCGGGGCTGGTTTTAATTGAAATGACAAAATAGGGCAGCCATGGGGATGAATTACTGAAGGAAAATGTTATATTTCCCTCCAGCCTGTTTAATTAAAAAAAAAAAGGCAATGCATCAGGCCCGAAGGGCTTTGTCCCCTGTGCCAAGGCAGGAAGGGCAGGGCTGGCACAGGCAGCCCGTGTCACCCTCTGTCACTAAAGCCACTCTGCCAGCTCCAGAAACCCCTGCAGCGCCTTTTTCCCCTTGCTGCCCTTTTCTTTGGATCAATTCACACCTTCCCCCAGGCTCAGGCATCCGAGCTGCTGTGAGAGGAGAAGGAAAAGCAGGGGGTGATTCCTCTCCGGGGTGGCACCGGCCGGGCTGCCTCGCTGTCCTTGTCACTGGCCTGGCTGTGCTGTCTAAGACCTGCAGGACAGGACAGGTTTTCATCTTGGAAGGTGTAGCCCTGCTTCGTGCCTGTAATGCTTTAGTTTTCTAAAATTCTTTCCCAGACACTGTTCTGTCAACAAGAACCACGTTTTCCTAACTCTCACCTAGGTTTACATTCCTTTCCCTAGGAGGGATTTTTCCTTGATGTCCCTCTGACTTGACCAATGTGATTTAAAAAGTTTATCTTCCTTTCACCCATTGTGTTGTTCTCTGTAGAACAGCATAAAAAAGAAATAACCAAAAATAAACAGAGTCCTTGTCAGCCTTCTGAGTCGGAGCCTGTGTGGTTGTGATCTTTAACAGAGTCAGGGAGGGAGGTGCTGGGGGTCTCCTGGATCTGGGTTTGAAGGAGCTGAGGGGTGTTGGGTTTTTCTTCCCGCACTGGGCCAGCAGAAAACAGTTCTTAGCCAGCAACAGGAGGATTGCAAAGCAGGGGTTTACTCATCCTGTTTGATTTATTTGCCTTCTGCATCACCTCCAAGCTGGCAGGAGCAGGTGCATTTCCAAACTCACTGGGGTTTCCTAGATGCTGGGTTGTTTTTATTTTTTTTTTTTCCCTGCTTGGTGGCAGAATCCCATGGCTTCTTCCCAAGGCAATTCTCTGACTTTCCTTTGGAGCAGGACACTTTCTCTGGATAAACAATTCTTGACCTGCAGCTGGACACGGGCGTTCAGCTGAACCCCAGTGCAGGAGCTTGAGCTCTCCAGAGCCACCTGCTCCCCTTTCCTCTTTGCAAACCCCATTTTCCACACCTGCCTTTGCTCTGAGCTGCCAGGATCCCCTCATTAAAGGCAGCACACCCCATCCCTGCTCTCCTGGCTCCGGCAGCCAGAGCTC
>VWYO01002938.1:55398-76918 GCA_013400275.1 Rhadina sibilatrix | reverse complement strand
AAACTTCAGTGGCAACCCCTCAGTAGAGACCTCCTTTATTTTCCTCACCTTCATCACAGCTTCCAACGCTTGGGCTGGGCTGTAAGGACCCCACCGGATCGGCTCAGCTGGTCAGCCTACTGAGCTGTACCTCTTGTCTGTTGCCAGTGCCAGGGCTAGCTGGGGCAAACAAGGGTAAAGACAGCAAGGCATGGCTACAGGCTGTCAAAAGTTGGGGCAAGGTGGAGGAAGAAAATAAGAATCTGATCTCCTTGATTTGCTCTACGGTTAACCTCCTATAAAAGCATGATTAAAGTAAAAATATCTTTTATTGTCTCATGTGCTGAAGGACTTTCATGACCACAGACGCATATTAGTTCTTTCAAGTAATCCAAGAACTTTATGTAAACACTAATCTATAAAATATTCTGGAAAGGTATTTTCTCTGAGCTGCGTCCATTACAAGAATTTTCAGGACTGTTGTTTAGGTTTTGATGTTAGTAATTCTATCAATTTCAGTAAAAGTAGATTTCCACCAGGGAAACTATGTTCCCAAGATTTCCTAGGATTTTTTTGCTTCCTCTGAAGCTTTGGTGTGTGGTTGGAGCTAAGTGGGGAGAAGAAGAAAGTGGGTTTTGGGCTGCCCCAAACTGATTTATTTCCTGGTGCACGTGAATAATGGAGCTAAGGGTTGTACATACCCAGTGGATAAAATGCTGGATGAGATTCTGCTTTTATTTTCACTATTGTTAAACTTAAGAGTAGGAGACTTTTTCCCCCAGTTTCTATTTGTACCAATAGTAAAGTTTTTATCAGAGTGTTGCTATGTAAGTTTATGATATGGTCCTTATTAGGAAAAGCTTTGGAGTGTTTCACATGATGCAGTGAAATACACATGTTGTGATACCTTAGTTACTTCTTGCATTGAAACAATTTCTGGAGATGTATTAGTGGTGAAATCTTTGTTTAGAGACATCCAGATTCTTAGGAGCAGTCCTCTCCTGTATTTGCCAGCACTTGCTAGCAAAACTGACTTTTCCTGGCTTAAAGCATAAATCTCTGCCAAGGAAACAAAGCCCTTAAGTAGGGATGTGAAAATTCTGCAGGGCTTCACAAATGTCCACACAGCATGGAAAAGGGAACATTGTTTGAAAAAGGATCAAACCAATATTTTAGCTAAAAGTGGAGATTTATCCAAAAACATATTCTGAAAACAAAGTAGACAAGTCTGAGATGCAAAGAGCATTACTAGCATAGAAAGTACTTCCAAAATGCACAAATGCAGAGAAAGGTGGGAAAACTTTAAATCTCACATCTTTATTTGGAAGCAAGAAAAATAACCTATATCGAAAGGCATTTAGATATTTTTAAATCAGTATTTTAGAAAAAAAACCCCAAACTTGTTGAAATGTTAAGAATGCTCCTACTTAAATTAGTTATATTAATACACAAAATAATTAAACAACTAAAGCATGTATTGAAAAATTGGTATCTCCTCTTTGTTGCAACCACAGGTGCATGAGTATTGCATAAACAAAATTACCAAAAGCTACTATGGACAAAAATGCAATTAAAATTATCAATTTTTATCTCTCTATGTTATGGTCAAAACAATCTATTGCATATCCTTTTTTTTTTTCTGTGTTATACCTCTGCAACGTGAATGTGGCACTTAGTGAAACAGCTTATCAATCACAGCAGAAATACAAGACTTTTAAATAGAAAATTAATTTAAGTATAGACCAGGATGTTATCTCCAACACCATAGCCCATACAAAGGGGAGATCAAGCTATAATAGAAACTGTCAACCCCACATGAACCACTTAATCACATTTATATATAACTTGCATATTAAAAAGCAATATCCAATGTCAATGGCTCAGATATAAAAATATCTTAATAGTCAGTAACTGACTAATGAATACTGCAGTAATAACAGTTTAATTTGAAGAATTCTGACAGCTGGTTTCCTTGATGAGAGCTGTTACCAGGGAGCCCTAGTCCCATGCTGAGAACATCCACAGCATGCCGATTTATAGCAGCAGTGCAGAACTGTTTAATGTCAGCACCTCTCAGCTAAAGCAATAATAAACAGGAACGTTATGGTTTATTTTTCTGTATGAATTGTTCAGACTCTGTATGGTAAGCACCAGCTCAATAGGGGATAATAGCTGCCATTCCCCAGGGAGTTGTAACTGAGGTTTAAACATTTTTATTGGCAAGGTTAGTATATCAAAATGAATCCAGCAGAACTTGTTCTTTCTATTATCTTTTTTCTTTATTTTTTTTCTTGATTTCTTATCCCATTCTGAAAAGTAAATATCATCCCTGTAATTATGAAAGCTTCTTTTGGGTTCCAACTTCACTTCTTTTTTGTACTAGCTAAACTGCTTTCTCTTTTTATGTTTAGTGTGCGGTGTGAATTTACTACAGATAGCACTGCATAGCTTTTTTCTTTTCCTTCCTCCACTCCCTTCCTGAAGTCTAAAATTTGTAAATGTGAAATAATTTTGCAAACTTCAAAGAAAGCAAGCTACTGTTTAATTAAACATTTCATGTGGAAAAATTATTTCACATTACATATTGAAAGATTTAAAGCAAAGCTTTTTTTCTTTTTTACAAGTTGTCACTTCTTTTATAGCCATAATTTTGAATGAAAACAACACCTTAGAGGCAGAACCTTAGAATATATCTTAGTTTAGCCTCCCATCTTGACCAGGCTTCCAATGACTGAAGAACATTCACTATGAGCTAGGTAAAGGGAGAAGACTTTTCCGAAATATTTTCTCACAGAACCTCTTTTCTACTGACTCTTACCTCTTAAGGACATACTGATTGATTCTTGTTTTAAAACAAATCAAATGGAAAAGTCAGTGATTGGACAGATCTTTTGGTTTACTACTAGCTGATGTTTTCTGCCAAGACACTTCTTTGGCCTACCTGACAATTGCTACATTTGTTTCTGATGGATATTTGAGCATTCTTGTTTTATAATCATGGCATAAAAAAATATACAGTAAGCCTATCAAGGTGCATTTAGAGCCACATCTATCCTCGCGTTAATGTGCCTTGCCAAAAGTAAGCATGAAGTAAGCAAACATAAACACAGCACATACATCTCCCTATGCCTCCCTCCAGGAGCCTGTACCCTGGGTACCCCAGCAGGTAAAAGCTGCATTAGCAGTAAGTAAGGGTGATACAGTAAGGTGATAGAACAGGATCCAAAAATAAATATCTGGAAGTCTGGATAGGAAAAAAAAAACACATTATTTTAATAATTTATTTAAGGTATGGTATATCAACAAAACCCCACTTTTTCTCCTTTTTAGTGGATGCAACACCAGTGTAACCTGTCTTAAATTAGGGGCATGCTCAAATAATTTCTCTGATTTCTTTGGAGAGGGGATTATCTTTGAAATACTTTTGGAAAGGCAGAACAGTATTGCATATAGATCCATCAGAAGATCTTTGCGCTATTTTGGAGAAGAGATTGAGCAATTACGCTTCAAGGAGGCAGGACTGAACCTAATGAAGAGCATCTTTACTGGGAGATTTGATCTTTTGAAACAGATAGTTTTCTCAATTTTATTTGTCTACTTTGAGTGCTGAAATCTTGGAGGACTTTTTGTTGTTGTTGTTTTGAGAATCTGAAAGGATGCTGCTATTCCTTTATCTGTTAATTGTCATATCACTGGCTCTGGGGGGAATGACCTGGAGGGTCTGCCCTGTGGCAACAAAACTGAGAAATATTTTGTTCCTTGTCTGAGGCAATCTGCTTCTGGAACTGTCTATGGGAACCTTCAGCAGATGATCTATAAATTCAGAGTTTTCTCCAGTGGGTACGAGTAGGGGATCTGATGGGATCATCAATTTGACTTTACATCTGAAGAGTTCTGAGAGTTTCTGGTTCAGCAGAATTCTTTTTTTTCTTTTTTTAAATATCTGTTATGGACCCAAATCAGATCAAAACTGCACAAGAGGAAAAATGTAATTTCTAGCAATCAAAAATATTCTTTTTGTGGGGATTTTCTTGGCTGAATTTCCAGAAGAAAATTTCCATTCTCTGCATATTATTTAGCATATATAAATGCTGGCTGATGAAAATTAATACCACGGTTCAATGTGTTGTCTTTTTCACTTTTGGTAGCAACTGTGGTTCATAATTTGCATTTAATCTGGGATATTTTATTTCATTTTGGAATTTTAGTAGATTTTTTAATCTGTTTTCCTTAGAGATTATTTTCACTCTTTGGAACATTTAAGTTCAAACAATTAGAAGTAAACACTTTAAATCCTTCTGAACATATACCTTCAATATCATTATTCCAGGTATGATACCATGCTGTTAGCCAACTTTTAACTGGCTGTAATGCTTGTCTAAGGTATATCTGCCACCTGCTTATATAACTTGATTAGAGATTTATTAACTCTTTATCTGAATCATATTTATAACCTTTGTAGAAATTTTAACAGTTTGAAAATTAGTCCTTCACTTGCACACTGCTGTGAAAGCCTCATTTTAAGGTGACAGAATTATAATATTGGAGAACTGGTATATTTGTATAGAGCTCTCTGAAGGCAAAAAGTCCATGAATGCAATTTGGTCTTTTATCTCTAGCTGGTATAGCATAAAAAAGAACATTAAAAGACCCCATAGCTATAATTAATCTGATGGATGTGATGAAAATATGAGGAGCCATCCAAGTCAATTTGAAGTATTTTTCTTCAGTAGTGGCACAATATGAAGCTAATGAATGATTTGAGCTATTTCTGAAATCACCGTCTCTGCAGCCAACAAAAGTGCTTTGAAATAGTCCTGATATCAACTAATGGTGGGGGGAAAAAGTAATCTATTCTTGTTGATTACGTTTTTCAGCACTAATTTTTGTGCTTTTTTCTTGATTTGGACAGAACTAGCACAGAACTACTTCTCTAAAGACATGCATTGACTCCTGCAGATGTTTATACTTTTCCCTGAAGTATCTGAGATAGGGTAAAGTTTTCACTGAGCAGCAGCTTCCACTCAGCAGAAAAAAGCCTAAAACCCACCAACATGTCTTCCTTCTATCCTCAGATTTAGAAAAATGGATGGATTCAAGGCTGGCTGAAATTTATAGGGACTGCTGGATATTCATTTATTTCTCTGGCTGGTTTGTGAGTCATGTGCTCTCATTCCCAGAAAAGCCTGGATACTGTAAGGCTTAGGACAGCAGTGGCCTTCCCCTTTCTTGCACTGTTTTAGTTTGTTGGTTTGGATGCCAGTTGTTGAAGAGAATTACTGGCCTGCTGGAAACTGTCATGTGGTGTTGTACACTAAATGTTTATTTCCCTTGTAGCTTGTATACTGATGGCTTTGAGTTAGCAGGGAAGGAAAGAAATTAATTCAGTGATCCAGGTAATGGCTATCCACCTTCTGCCAACAAGTTCCTAAATATACACAAGGGCATTTATTTCTCCCCTTCCTATGGACTTCTCCCTTTTCCAGAAAGGTCTTCAAAAGGTTTGTTGCTACTTACTTTTCAATGTTTATCTAGTTAATACCCCTTTCCAATAATTTCTCGCCTTTTTTTTTTTTCCCTTGAGTAGTAAACAAAAAAATTTGGAGTTATCTGGTTCTACTATGAATTTTAGGCTCATTTTATAATAAGATATAATCTTAAGTTAAAATTATCATTGTTATGAAAGGAGGTGGTTGTCCGTCTATTTAGGAATTGCATGAAAAATATTGTAGCTGTGAGAAAATATTTATCTTTTCTAAAGAAGTAACAGAATGCAGGCCATTTGTATGTATCCTTGCATAAATTTGTATGTCAATTAAAAAAATAACATTTTAAAAAATTTGAATTGCATTTGTTTTATTCTCATTTCTTGCTGGGAAAAGTCACTTGTGATGGAGGGAGGAAAGAGAGGTAGGAAGACAAAAGCATTTTGCTGTGGTAAATTGAATGCAGTGGCAGTACAAAAATGGAGACATATTTTTCACCCTGTTCTTCAAAGCATTGTTTTGGTTAAAATGTCAAAAATGCCCAAGGGCTTACCCTGTGCTGAATGGACTATGCCATCTGTTTGTGTAATGAGTGACTTGGTATGCATAAACTGTTACCTAGGTGGTAGGATTCTCAGTCTGTCAGCTCTCCTGTCAACTGCTGTCCTTGTTGCAACTGTGACCCCTGAAGGAATTAGTTGCATGATTGACTGAGTGATGATGATTGACATCCACACACAATTAACTCTTTAGCTGCAGCCACCATTGAAGGTGATCTCTGTGTTGTTAATCTGCAGTGCAGGTATGCTGCTATTTCTGTGCCAGTGAGCTTGCACAAAGTAAATATGATTAAGCTGATAAGTGGAAGCTGGACAGAGCTGTGAAATACAGGATTTGCTCTTAAGTCTAGCTGTTTTCCGTCACTTGCAACAACACTGTTTCTCGGTGTAATTTCAAGTGAAGAAAAAATTTGTTACACTTAACGTAGCTGAACATCTAAGGTTCGGCTTCCACCTCTCAAAACTCACCTTATCTGGATTCTTGTTTAAAAGAAAGTTTGATATATGCTATGAAAGTGCTAAAGTCCAACACCAGCGTGCAAAATTGGTGCAAGGGATGGCTTCCACCTCTCCTCCAGAGCTGCTTAGTGCTGTGGGTGGAGTCATCTCCATTGCCTCAATTCTTATCAGGAGAACAGTGGTACTCTAATATCCAAGCTTATCAAAAATTACCACTTTCAGTCTTTCTTCAAAATACAAGACTGGGGTAAAAAGCATCTTGAGAGAGATTTTGAAATTTTATAGCACTAAAACATATAAAAAAGTTTCCTTTCCTGTGTAGGCAGAGAGAAAATCTAAGTTATCTAAATTTTTTTCTAACAAAACTTCAAATACACTTTTAATAGGTACTAAATGACAAACAAGCCTGTCACTGTTATAAATACTTACTGATATCTTCTTGGTTAAGTGGTTAAATTAGAGATTCTTATTTCAAATTCATTTCTAAGAGTTAGATGTTAAGTGCCCTAACCCGGGGACCCATTTTTCACAGTGAATTTTCCCACTTAATTCATGCATGACCTAACTTGTTTAACTTATACTTTCATTTATGTCTTATTTGAAAGACAGAGCATCAAATGACTGACTGACTTTTATGTCTGGGCATCTGTGTTTGATCTGGGGAAGTCAATGACTGTATTTCAGTTGTATTGAGAGCAAAAAGGAATGTGTAGAGTTGTACTCCATTTTTGGCACACTAGGCATACAGTCAAACGATTTCTTGTTAAGAGAGGCCTTATGGTAAATTTCGGTTCTGATCTTCAAAGGATTTTTGATGTACAAAGGTTTTACTGGATGATGTAAGCTGAGACCAGTAGCTTAAATCCAAACAGAATTGAAAACTTCCATAAATGTTCTATTCTCAACACAAATGGTCAAAATAGATAGCAGCTTTTTGAAAAATGTAGCAAAAAGAAATAGGTATTGGCATACTGGGTACAGTGGGAATTTATTCTTAATTTAATTAGACTACCTTTTTTTGGGACCCTAGGTGTTGAAATGCTTTTCAGTACTAGGGAATATTTAGCTGGTCCAAATTGATTGTGGGAGCTTTGGAAAGAAAACATTAAATGCTTTCATAAACAAACAATGTAATAAATATTGCTTCATTATTTAACCATAAAGCATCTACTAAAGGATTTGTGTTACACTGCCATTAACATATTTTAAGTATACTGCTTGGAAGGAATACGAAATTGACCATGTGTGTTTACCGTAATATTTGCAAATTAAGTGCTTTTACTAGTAATGCCTAACCATGTGGAATGAGGAAAAAATGCAGTTATTTGTGTTCTGATTGCAAAATGACATGTGTAATTTTTTTATTTTTTTTTTTAACCATATTATCATGGAGGCATAGAACCATAGAATGGTTTGCTTTGGAAGGGTGCCTTGAAAATCATCTAGTTCCCACCCCTCTGCCATGGGCATGGACATTTGCCAGTAGACCAGGTTGCTCAGAGCCCCATCCTTGAAAACTTCCAGGGAGGGGCATCAACAACTTCTCTGGACAACCTGTGCCACTGCCTTGCCACTCTCACTGTAAAGAAGTTTTTTATGGTATCTAATCTGAAACTACTCTCAATTTGAACTCATTCCTGTTATCCTTTCATTACATGCTCTTGTAAATATTCCTTCCCCAACATTCCTCTAAGTTCCCTTCAGGTATTGAAAGGCCACATTTAGGTCACACTGAAGTCTTCTCTGCTCCAAGCTGAGCAAACCTAATTTTCTCAGTCTTTTCTCAAAGGAGAGATGCTCCAACCCTCTGATCGTCTTGTTGATCCTTTTCTGGACTCGCTCTACCAGGTCCATGTCCTTCCTGTGCTGGGACCCCAGAGCTGGACACAGCCCTGCAGTGGGGTCTCACCAGAGCAGAGCAGAGGGGCAGAATCCCCTCCCTCCCCTGCTGCCCACGCTGCTTTGGGTGCAGCCCAGGACACGTTGGGCTCTCTGGGCTGTGAGTGCCATGGCTGGGTCATGTCCAGCCTCTCATCTACCAGCACCCCAAGTCCTTCTTACAGGCCTGCTGTCATCCATTCATCCCTCAGCCTGGATTGATTGGTACCAGGAGTTATCCCAATGCAGGTGCAGTACTTTGCACTTGGCCTTGCTAAACCATATGAGATTCCCATGGGCCCACTACTCAAGCTTATCTAGGTCCCTCTGGATGGTATCCCATAAGAGTGTCACTGCACTATTCAGCTTGGTGTCATCTGCAAATTTGCTGAGACTCCACTTGATCCCTTTGTTGACAGAACTTTGTCTGCAGTGTATTTTGGAAGTAGACGAAGATGCCATAAAGTGCTATCTCGGTCTTTCTGTCCCTCTTTAATTCACACCAGTACCCAGTCTCCCATGTAATATGTTCATGTTTAAAAAGTCTTCCTTACCTTCCCCTCTAACTATGTCTACTAGAATCATTAACACAGAAGTGTATTTTAAGTATCTCATTTGGTGAAGGGCCTTGAAAATTTTTCTCGGACTTTGAGACTGACTGTTTTTAGCCATAACACTTCAATTGCTGGAACTCAGTGGGGAAGAAAATCTTTTCCTAGTACAATGATATCTGTCTCTAATGACTGTTATTTGATTTAACTTCTTGCTTTGTGTGTGCAAGATCAAACGGTGCAGTATTTTTATTTTTTTACAGCAACATACCTCTCTTTAAACAAGGTTAAACATCAGCTCTTTGATGTGAGAATAGTCTTTTTGCCTGATTGCATATCACTAGCCCAACTGGGTATCACTGAAAATGGCTACATGAAATTGTAATGTAATAAATGCTATTTTCAGCCTTGCATAGTTGAAATAGATGGTGCAAATGGGCAAATCTTTAAATAGTGTACATAACATTTTAAATTTCAATTCAACTTTTGTTTTTCTAGGACTCTTTCAGGTATTAAGGGATTATATTTTTTTCTGTGCCATGTAGTAAGTATTATGTTGCTAACAGGGTAAGTTTTATTTTTTAAAAGGGTATAATTTCAGACTTGTGGCAATTTTATCTATGCTTAAAACTAAGCAGCTTTTGTATAAATGACAAAATTATTACCTTGATTTTTCTTATAGCTTTTCCTTTCACTAAACACTTGTAGATAGATCGTGAATTCATGTAATGTCTATGGAAGAAATAATTAGTGATCCTTCTGATTAAATATTTCAAATATTTGAAACATAGGAAGAAGAGAAATGTCTTCTCTGGAAATGCTTTGTTCTTGACTACTTCTGGAAGGCGTCTAATTTTATTCCCTTTAGTGATTCATGCCTGAGGTAACCCATATTGCTCCAGCCACACATATTACTCACAGATTTGTGAGAGCTGGGTGGTGCTCTTTTGAAAATTACTTCTACCTGACTAGGTTTCATCTTGAACTTTGTGATTGTGGGGACCCAAACCTTACCTAACGAACATGAGACATCTAGCTTGTCTAGAAGTTTTAATTGTTTTTAGTGAAACCAATGTTGGCATTATTATTTACAAGACTCGGGACCAGAGCTAAAGGACAAAACAGAATAGTATCTGAGACAGAAACTGAGAGTTGAAAAGAAAGAAATATGAGTATTTTAATAGGGGATGGTAGAATGAATGGTAGAATTCCTTCAATGATGGAATTCAGAAAAATATGGCAATTTGAGAAAAACCATATCAAACAGGAGACAGCAAGAGAGAAAGCAGCAGAGGGAATGAGAAGATTGAGATGCTTAAAGGTTTTCTCTTGAGAACAGGCATGAGAGCAAGAAAAGTTAGTTCATGTAGAAATGTATTTTCTGTTAATGAATTGTTCATTGCAGGTATAGCAATATTACAAAGCCAAAAGAAAAAATGCAGAGTCAAACTAAAATATTTATATATCATGGAAGAACCAGAAAAAAAGCCCTACAGTTTCTATTTCCATGTCTAGGCTCTATTAGTCCTTTATTCAACAAAGGAAAATATAATTTTAGGAAGTATGTGTGTGAAATCAAAAAGGTATTGCACACTGGAGAAAATTAACACCAAAAACTGAAAGAGGTTATATTTTCTTCTGCCGAAGAGAGTATAATTTCTATAGAAAATACTCCTCTCTTTGGTTTAATTTACACCAATTCTGCAAAAAATACTTTAAAAATAGCTAATAAAATTGGTAATTACATTTCTAAGTTCTTTTTAAAGATATTACTGATAGTAACAGTGGGAATATTTGTTTGATTGTATATTAGTTTGCCATATAATACCTCAAATTTAACTTTTCATCTTTCTAGAGACAACAACAATATACATTTTTCTTAGTTTCAAGGGGAGTAATAGCCTTCCCATAGCTAGCTCTTTCAAACATACTAATTGTTCTGGACTTAAATTAGTAATATTAATCACTCTTTCCAGTCTCTTACTACATTGAAGGATGTAGTAAGGATGTACATAGAAGGATGAAGGAAGATTGACTTCCTTTCAGATCTAAGGACTTTGCTTGTCCAAAATTCTTTTCTTTGCCTCATCAGTTAATTTATTAAAGCATTATTTTGCTGCTAAATACTTGGCCCAAATCCACCTTGGGATCAGAAGCACAAGAGCTCTGTTTGTTCCTTTTGATAAATTTCTTCTCCTGAAGAAGTGGAGCAGACCAAGACACTTCCTTTGCTAATCTACAGCAGTTTGTGTATTTTTTGGGAACACTTCTACCTACTTGTTAGTGATTTGTGGAAACATTCTGAATGTGCCTATATTCAATTGGCTTATGCCTACTTCAAAAGTTGAATTAGAATCCCTACATAGATTTCATGGTCTACTTGACACTGGTTTAAAATTATATTAATGTTATTAAGTTAAAACATTATTAAGATAAAATGTTAAAATGAGTTAAAACATTAAGCTAAACCATACACACTGTAGAATGTAGCAACTCCTAAAAGAGGTAATAAGGGGAAGGTAAATAAAAAAACCTAATAGCTGTACAGGAGAGAATAACAGAGGGTAAAATTTCTAGAACAAAATAAGATGAGGTGATCTAAGAGAAAGCACAACCCACATGAAGATTAATGAATGCAGAACACCTGTCTTGGGTCATTGTTTTAGCAGTGTCTATGCGTAGATGTAAATGCATAATACTTAACAGTGTGAATCTTCATCCATCTTACCCTTTAGAATATTACTTTGAAAATTTATTGATAGTGTGTTTATTTACAATGATATTTTATGAACCTAAACACAAACTGACAGTAATGAGCAATTCATGTCACCAAATCCATTTTTATGTGAATTACCATATTCAGAAAGCTGTAAGGGTAGTTAATGAACCTTGTTGATGTTCTTGTTAGAAATGCCTGACTTAGACCCTGATCTCATCTTTAAACCTTGGTAATGATCATGCCTTCGTAATTTAAAATGTTTATTGTTTCTCTTCATGATACCATAATTGTAATAGTTGGGGTTTTTAAAAAGCATTTAGTAAAACTGGCTTGCAGAAATAAAGAAATATTAAGCTCATGTCTTTCTCTCTTTAAATCTAACCCTCTTTGTAGACTTAATAAGGGCAAAATCCTTATTTATATTAATCCACATTTATAAGGGTCTGATAAAGTACAAGTTGACCAGGAAGCTGCAACTGCCTGCCTGTGTTCCCCCTTAGCAGTGCACACCCTGACTTCACTTGCAAGCAACTACGAACTAAAATGTGTATGAACAAATATTTAAGATAGTTTTCTGTAACTGCTGTCTGAACATTACTTTCTTTACAATTAAAGGCATTTATAATACGTAAGGAGATAGACTTGATAAAAAAGTAATCACAACTTTTTTAAAAATACACAAATTTGTGGTTCAGATTAGGATTTGGAAGAAGACAGGAAAGCGTGGAAATAGTTTGTTAAGAAGTTTTTTACTGCTTTATGGATGGACTGCCTAGCAGTTCTTGAGCACAGAGTCCTATCTCTGTTCTCTTTATGGAGCTGTTCTCAGCTCAGGCATTGTGCAACAGTTAGAACCAGTATCGCAATCTATATTCTTTTTCTCCACTGGAATTCTTATCTCCTTTCATTTTAAGCAATTTTAGGAAGAAAAGAGGATATTGCAATACTGTGGGACACTCCCTACAAATCCTACTGGATGCAGTTTCCCACCTGCCATTAGCCAGGTGGGCAGAAGGGAGGAGATGCGTAGACATTCACAGGTTTTGCATTATCCCCTCTCCAAAGCCTAGAGGAAGCCTCTGCTGTTGCAAAGCAACCAAAATAAAATGAAAACTTCTTTGGAAGGCTTCAAAAGAAGTGACTGTGGATTGAGTAATTATTTAACATAATAAGACATAATTTTCTGTCCTTGTCATCCTGTCTGTAGACCTTTCCCCTTGGGCAGGGCTTAAATGGAAAATAAACAGGACCAGTAGTTCTTTTGTTCAAAGATATAGTCTTTTGCAACAGGATCATTGAGAGAAAATCTGTGTCTTGTGGAATCTGTGGGTAAAGTAACTAAACTACTTGCTTTAGCGATAGAGGGGAGACAATATTGAGACATGGGTGGCTCTGTAGTAAATCAAATGCATGTGTTCTTCTGTTGATTGTGTTTTGATTTTTTTTAAGGATATATTTTATTCCTGCAGGTAGCTCTGGTTATTTGTATTCAAAACCAACCTAAACCAGCTAAACTGCATCTGCTAGAAAATCCTTTTTCTCTCCTTTCTCTCACCATCCAAACACTGAGGTTTATGTTTGAATTCAGCAGCCTCTTTGATGTCTGATCATTTAGCTGGTTATTTCAGAACTCAGGTTAATTGAGGACATGGTCTACAGTTGACTCAAGAGTTGCTTTAATAAGATTATGTTTATTAAATTGATTAAAGAACTGTTTGTCCCCATAATCAACTATGAGAATGTTATTTGTGGTATTAGAAATGGATTAAGATACACTCAGCCAAATTAAACATTTTGTATAACAAGTTTTATTTGTGGAGAGTAGTACTGCTGGATTTTGCAAGTTTTTTTTTTCACTTGCACTAGTGCATGTCAGGGGGCAGCTTTTTCTGGGTCTCTTTGCTTACAGGGATCCACTGACCTCTGCTAATTTTCCACCTGGCAACTGCTTGGTATGTAGCAGCATGGCAGTGCACCAGAGGTGGAAATTGGACAGGAACTCCTGGCTGTCAGGTCAGGGTCAGTGAGTTGTCCTTTTTCAGGGGCTTTCCCTGGGTTTCTGCATTCACAGCTTTACAGAAAAGCACAGCTTCCTTACATCTCCGCAAACAGGCAAAGAATTATTTCAAACTGAAAGAATAGTTGTATTTTTAATCTCTTTTTAAAACACAATAATACCAAAAAAATTACAGAAGTACGTGAAAAGAAATTATTTGATTTTTTGAATATTTTTTTAATAAATTAATTCATTATTGGTATTGAGAAAAATCACACCATAGAGAGGAAGACAGAATTTTTTGGGAGCTTCAGGAAATATTGTAGGTGAAATTTCCCTTAGAAACACAACTCTGCCACAATGGAGGAAAAGTCAAAATGTAGATAGCTTTCCCAACAAAACTGTGAAGTTTTCGCTTCTTTATTGATCTACAGTAACTCACAATTAGGTTCACGTTGGCTCTTGCAGAAAAGTCTGCTTATCCTTCTTGTCTCATAAAACTTCTCTGTCCAAAATTATTTCCCAAGCAGCTAGACAATGGGTACTTGCCTTTGTTAGTTATTTGCAGAGGTTTGACTGCAAACCAGCTCAGACAAGGCAATTGTTCCATGCTAGCTTCTAATTTAATATTGGTCCCAAATTATGAGACCATTTATGGGAGCCAAATTATTAGGCTCAGTTATTAAAAATAAAGTTTACCATTTTGTTTAAAGCCACACATCTTACTTATCATGGCCAAGGTTTTAGTTTAGTACCAGAAATTGTGTATTAGGAATCAATTGAAGTTTTTAATTAGCAAGATACAAACAGTTTTGTGAAACACTGTAGAATGGTCAGTTATCATTAATGTGCTTCAAAAGTATGATGAAATACGTGGGGTCAAGATTAAAAAACCTCTATCTAGGAAATACATTTTTAAAAAATATTGAAAACCTAACCACAATTAANNNNAAAAAGAAAAAACCTAACAAAAATAAAAAAAAAAAAAAAAAAAAAAAAAAAAAGCAGCAGACTGAAATTTTAATCAAGGCCTATTGTATACTAAAGAGCTATTGTGAGTTTCTTTTATTCAAGCACAGAGTTAAGGGAATTTAATTTCCTATATTTTGAATATTTGGTTGATTATAAAGAGAGCTTTCATATTGATTTTCTATATATAACATAAAGAGAATGGGCATGAGGTTTTACCACTGAGAACTGGTGAAAACTAAGGAACTGCTGTCTAACAAGATCATAAAGATCTTAAAACAACAGAGGATTTAATGACTCTAATGGTACATTCTCAAGTCTTCTGCATGTGGAATTAGTTACGTAGGATGTGAGTAGTAAGCTCTTATGCAAGAGTTGGCAGTGGAGTGGAGTGATGGCAGTCACTGATCAGAAATTGCTTCCATTAACTTTTATAGCTCTTGTGAAGCTGGAAAATGCTAGCATCTCAAGTTAGATATCACAAAGATTTATGAATAGTGTGATTCTACCAAATTGTAGTCTACTCCTCATCTTTAGACAAGATGAGGCCCCAGGCAGATGCAGAGCCTGAGGGCTTTCTCCCAGTCTGTTCCAAACAGTGTCTGTGTGAAGCATCCCATAGCCTGCCATGTGTATGCTCACACTGTCTAAATGACATATTTCTTAAGACAAACTCTGGTATTGAAAATATCAGCACATCACAAACTGGAAAATGCTGATCCTGTTTTTGGATGCCTACTGTTTAAACAAGCAAATATATCAAAGCCAAAACTTTGGACAAAATGTAGGTATTTCCAAATTGCTTCAATGTTATAAACATACAGAGCTGACTAGGAAGGTCAAGAGAGTCAAATAACATGTTTAATATTTCACTGTTTTTTACTTCACATTTACAGGTCTTTTTTCATAGTATGACATCTTCTTTGCCACTTGGAGCAGAATTCTGATATTCCTTTTTTTCTGCTTCCATATATTTCACATCCAATATTATTCTCTACTCTTATGCTAAGCTCAGTATAAGTTTCCCTTGCTCAGGAAAACTAACATTTTAGAATGGAGTGGCACATCTTCTGAAAAACTGAGACCCCTTTCCTGAGTCGAGGTAGAACAGTTGAAGTTTTGGAGAATGCCAGCTGCCCAGCATTTGAGATGTAATGCCATTGGATTTTTGTTTTCCTTTTTACTTGTTTTATAGTACAACCTACTTTCTTTAGTGCTTCAGTACTTTAACATTTATATTGCAGACATGATAACATGGACTATGAACTGATAATCAAGCTGCCGCATAGTTTCTTCTGCCTCACTAACTATTTAACAACTAGTTTTTCATAGAATCCTCATAAATATCGCGTTTAGCTGTGCTGGAATAGTCATGAACTTAAGATGACTGAACAGTGTTTAAAATCCTTATAATGTATTGTTAATCCCTTTGAATTCCTGTTGTATTGCCGTATGTCGGAATAAGGTTTTGCACTCTGTTCTCTATTTTCCAAGATGCTTAAATTCAATCTAAAAAGATGTTAACCCAAAATAGTTTTATTTCCTTGTTCTTATGGAACATACGTGAAACATATGCTCATTAGTTACAGGGACTAATTTAAATCATAATGTTTTCAAATGGCCAACATCAAATAAACTTAGGAGCAAACAGCAGTGCAACATGATAAACAAGCTATGAAGTGCATCTGAGTGTGAAGATGATTATCCAGGGATGGGGTTTGTGAGAACTGGGCAAGTGAAGCAATTTAGTTTTGGATAATAATGTGATTTTCTCACACAATATGCCAGATTACTTCTCCCTCAGCTCTGCTCTTTCTGCTCTCAGTAATATTATCCATTTAGTGCACTCAGTTCCTGAGCTTTTGCTGGCTAGTGCAATGACCATCAAGCAGCATGTGTGTGCATGTACACATGCCCACACTGCTGCTGTTATAAATTTTCTTATTAGCTTTTAGATGTTCACAAAACCCAGAGCAGTCATTAATTTGTTTCACCAAGCAGAGGCAACTAAGTTGCTGGTAAATTGGGGCACATGAAGGAAGGTAATATTTTCTTGGTAACAAAAGAAAAAAACTTCCTACATTGCTTGATCAGAGGAACTTACTGTATTTTTCTTGTTCCAATTTACATTTTTTTAGTATTTTCTTAATGATTAGACACTTAATTGAATCTATTTATTTGCAACACTGTGCATGACCTCTACAGTGTCACATATCATAGAAAATGTAAAGGTGTTGGAAAACATGTTATAGAGGGCTTTTATTAGGTATTTCTTGATACGTTTTTCTGCAGGGTATAAAATTGGAATGTTAAACTAATCTAAATTTTAATGGTTTTTACTAACAGTGGATATTTTTTCTTTCTATCAGTGAGACAAGTGTTTGTAAATACATGCTTTTTTTTTTTTCTTTTTCTGAACTCAATAAGCTTTCAGTGCCCAACTATTTAGAATTAAAAGTCATTTTTACTAAATCAGTTTTAAAAATTTGTGTGATGACACTCATGTACGCTAAACAGATAGTGATACATTTGGGGAACAGTGGGAATTTTCAGTACAATGATATCTTTTTGAAGTACTTGGCCTGACTAAGGCAAAAAGAGAGGCAGTGAGCCTATGTGTGGTTACGTAATGGAGACACAATGAAGAGTGCGACTAAAATAAGTACTGTGTGTAAAACCAGTTCCAAATATCTTACTCACTAATATTTATGGGATATCCATCTGAGAGAAACCAACTTTCAAGCCCATTAGGTACCCCAGACTGGCCTCATTTCAGCAAGCCAGTGTAAAAGTGCAGCAGCAACATGTACTGAGTCAGGTTGGACCAAGGAAATAAAGACTTGCTCAGTTGCGAAGGATTCATCAGCACTCTCCATGCATCATCTGGGGAGGAGCTTTCTCGCAGATGTACACCATCTTAGCCCTGAACCCCTGGATGCACCATCTAGCACACATGATTAATTACCTTTCATAGAAAAGCACATCTCTCCGTTCCTGTATATGTAAATATAGAATTTTCCAAAGAAAATACATAGATGTTAGAAGATTCAGGCCAAGACAAGAGAAGAGTTGGTCTGACATCAAATGATTGGTCAAAGATAAAAGCAGGGGTTCCTTGTCATTAACAAGCCAGGCTGTCGTCTTTGTACTTACTTCACTGTTCAGAACCATTTTTAATACACTGTTTAAAAACGTTAAAGTCTTGCAACTTGATATTGATGTACTTGGAAAGGTATTTATTATAGCTATTTTATTCTTGTATTTGTTCCACAGAGAGACATCGTGATGCTGACTGATCCTGACTCTAAAGCTGAGAACAGATTCACACAACTGAATAACGGCACACTAATCATATGTCAGTATATCTGATCAGCACAGCATGGATCAGACTAGAAAACTCTGGCAAGGGAAATCCACTACACCTAAAGAGTTACTATTATAAATGCAAGCCATCACACTCAATATAAAAATTTGCAAGGATCAAAACCAAACATTAAGAAAGTGATGCTTCTTTAATATCCTTGGATCCTTTTTCACAAACAGCCTTGCTTCTCCAGTGACCATCTAAAAATATTTTTGCAAATACTGAGTGTTACCTGATCTGCAATACCACAGTTCCTCAATTTGATAAATAGTCACAAACACAGAAACTGTAGTCCACTGTGTTAAAAAGTCCTTTGAGGATAGACACTTATTTCTCTGTATCTCTGTCAAAGTGGAAGGTATTGATTTTTGTTTATTTATTTTTGGAAAAACTCACAGTTTTGTTTTGCACCTACTGAGTTCCGATATTACAGAGCTCTGCTTAGAAAACAGGTTCTAATGATTGTAGTTTTGAACCTTCCTTTAGCACATGGCGTCCATTGAAAGAGTACAGATCAGGATCCAGCATAAAGTGAAACTGTTCATATTTTAAAGTAGATTTTTTTTTTTTTTTCATGAAGACTGAACTTTTTGTCATTGTTTTGGGGAAGTCCAAAACTTCTTGGTGGACAGTGCAGATCATGTTTTCTTTGTTAATTATTCTGAAGGATGGTATGGCAGTATGCAAATGCCCTGCATTGTTCAGTGATAAATGGTTTCAGCTCATTAGGCAAGCCTCTTTTATTCCAAGTGCTGCAAACTAAAGAAAGTCAGTCCTCAATCACTACAGAGGTGTTTGTTCACCTTGTTCCTCATTCACTCTGACTGTAAAAAATAAGTCTACTTGAGAGCATACAGTACTATAATTGCCTTTATGGAGAAGCTGCCAGAAAGCTTTTGCTATAAGAAATTACATTACACTTGCTTTTAAACATGTTCAAAGTAATAAATCTTTGTTGACATTCACAATTCATACAATTATATATTCCTTGGAAAAAAAAAAACCAAAACAAAACAAAAAAAACCACACCACCACATTATGGCACTTGGCAAACAATATCTAAAGGTTGTCATAGAAATTATGTCCATTTTTAAAAGTGTAGATGTACAGGAAGGAATGTCAATTTCTTCATAATCCTCTTTATTTTTTATAGTCTATCTAAGAATCAAGGAGAAGGTTTGTTTTTTTTTTCTTTCTAAGCAGTACAAATCACAATTTGCTGGAAACATTGTTACTGTTGTTGCTATTATTATTGTAATATGGTAACTGATGTGCTGAGTTTTTTTTTCTGGAAGTCATTATCAATGTTGTGTAAAGAAAGCAAAGTCCTGGAAACACTAGTTCTTTCAGAAAATGAATAGGAAGGATTTTTATTCACATTATTCTCCATTAGTCTGAGAGGATGTAAACACATCTGTATATGTGTTCATTCTGAAGTCTGGAGATAAATCCTAGAATCGAATACGCTTTTCAGAAGCCTTAAAGATACCTCATGACAATGTTGTGTCTTGACTTGAATAGTTTTCTTTAATTCTTTCATGTGAAAGAGTTCTTTCCCTCTAGAAATCATGTCTGATGAGGAGTGGTTGAGTGAGCTATCCTTGTTTAGCCTGGAGAAAAGGGGGCTCAGGGGAGACCTTATCACTCTCCACCGCTACCTGAAAGGAGGGTGTAGCCAGGTGGGGTTGGTGTCTTCTCCCACGTCTCAAGGAAAAGGATGAGAGACAAGGCCTTAACTCACAGCAAGGGAGTCAGATTATATATCAGGGAAAAAAAAAAAAAAAATCACTGGAAGAGTGATAAGGCAGTGGAATGAATTTCCCAGGGAAGTGGCAGAGTATTTGGAAACACTCAAGAGATGTCAGGATGTGGCCCTGAAGGATATGGCTTCATGCTGGCCCCTTATGGTGATGCAGGACTGATTGCAGGACTGGATGATCTTGAAGGTGGTCCTTTCCAGCCCTGACAGTTCTACAAATCTGTTTCCAAAAACAGTTTAGAAGTAGACAGCTGAAATGCGTTTCCCCTGAAAAATCAGGTTCTTCTAGCACAGGTTTCAGAATTCTTTTTTCAGTGACAGATACTGACCCCCTAAATATTCTTAGCAGTATTTCAAGGTGACCAAAGTGCCTTGTCTACATACACCACAGACCTCTGGTGTAAGTTGCAATAAGCAAGTGGCAGAGGCACTGGAAAGATGGAACATCTCTCTTGCAGAAATGCATGGGGGAAAAGTGAAGAATAACTACACTAATCTTCAGAATATGTAGCAAGGTTTGAGGAAGGCATTGTGGTATATCTTCTAGGCTTGACTGCAATTAAGTATTACCTAAAATAAATCAGAGAAGAGAACACATCCCAAACAAAAAAACAACTAGTTTTTGTGTCTTCAAATATGGACTTCTCATGACTACTCATTTTTTGTTTCCAGCTTGACATGTATCTCATAACCAAACCACAGGAGCTAGGTGCAACATATCTGTACTAATCCAGTTACAGCAGAAGAGAAGGCCCTGGCTTCCTCCTCCCCTTCTTCTTCATATGAGCATATGTAGGTGAACACATCATGTGGTGGGTGATCAAGTGGCTCAGAGGTCAAGCACAAAGGGTTTAGTGAATGGGTTGACATCAGACTGGTGAGCTGTCACTAGGGGAGTTCCACAGGGCTTCATCCTCAACTCTGTGCTCTTCGTAAATGACTTGGACACAGGACTAGAAGAGTTACTTAGCAAGTTCACAGGTGATACAAAACTGGGAGGAGCTGTTGACCCCCTCAAAGGCAGGGAGGCCCTGAAGAGACACCTTGACAAATGATAGGACTGGGCAGGCACCATCTGTATGAAATTCAACAAGGGCAAGTGCTGGATTCTGCACCTGGGATGGGGCAACCTTGGATGTACAGACAGATGGGGAAAGGAGAGGCTGGAAAGCAGAAATGAGTGCAGGAAAGGGCCCTGAGTCTGGGGTTCCTGGTCAATGGCAAGTTGAACATGAGCCAGCAGTGCCCTGGCAGCCAGGAGGGCCCCTGTGTCCTGGCGTGCATCAGGCACAGCATCACAGCCAGGCAAGGGAGGGGATTGTCCTGCTCTGCTCTGAGCTGGGGCAGCCTCACCTCCAGTGCTGGGGGCAGTTTTGGGTGCCACAATCCAAAAAAAAGACATTGAGCTGTTGGAGAGTGTCCAAAGGAGGGCAGTGAGGGTCGTGAAGAGCCTTGAGGAGAAGCCGTGTGAGGAGTGGCTGAGGTCACTTGGTCTGTTCAGCCTGGAGAAAAGGAGACTGAGGGGTGAAGCCACGGGGGGCTCCGGGGGACTCCCGCCTGCTTCAGCTAGCCCACGCCGCTGCCGCTGCTCCGCTGCTATCAGGTCCTGCACTGAACGCTGCTGACCCAGGCAAGTCTCTGTGGGTTCCTTTAGCAGCAAGCAGTATGACTATGGCAAGGAATGATGAAAGGAGGGCTTTGCAGGAGTTTATCAATGAGGCTTATCGGAACCCTCGTAGAGACAGAACATCACCACACAAAGCAGCGGCTGGCCCGTGCTGCTTTAATACTGGGGGGGGG
>VWYO01002938.1:36801-55344 GCA_013400275.1 Rhadina sibilatrix | reverse complement strand
CCTATCAGAGAGTTGCTCCAGGGGTGAGAGACAGGATAGGAAACAAATCCCCTGGGGAGGGGGGGGCGCGACCCCCGACACCCTGGCCAATCACTCGATGCTCTCCCCAGAACTTTCCGGAGGCGGAGGGGAGGTTTTGTCATGATTGACGGGGTCCCGGGGCAGGCGGAACAGAGGTTGACATAGAACAGAACAGGGGATACAGCTGTGGGGTAAACCAAACTGGGGATTAAACCAGGGTACATAGAACAAACCATTAACAATTAAAAGGCAAATAAAATAATGTACCACTCACTACATTGAGGAGACCTCACTGCAGTTACGACTTCCTCAGGAGAGGCAGACACCTATCTCTCCTCTGGTAACAGTGACAGGACCTGAGGAAATAGCCTGAAGTCGCATTGTGAGGTTTAGGTTGGATATCAGGAAAAGGTTCTTCAGCCATAGCGTGGCTGAACACTGGAACAAGCTCATCAGGAAAGTGGTCACAGCACCAGTCTGACAGAGCTCAGAGGCGTTTGGACAGTGCTCTCAGGCACATGGGGTGACTTTGGGAGATAGTGCTGGGCCAGAACTCAATGACCCTTGTGGGTCCCATTCAAGGCATCATGTTCTGGGATTCAATGGCTAAATTGTAATGCGAGTGTCCGAAGATTTGTTTCCTTTAAAATGGTCATTGTCAAGTAAACCCATTTAATTTGCTGCTTCAGTGTGGTCCAACTTGGTAACACTTTACAATGAATACCTAATGGATGAAATGGAAACTAATGATCCATTAGTACTGTGATGTCTAAACCCCAAGAGGAGTGTAATTTTTTATTCATTTGGTTAGGCTCAATATACATCAAAATTTAACTGCAAATAATTTACATTTTCCATAAACTGTTTTGATAGTGTTCATAGTTTGTTTAAATTATATAAATAATAAAATTCCTTAAATTTTTGCATGCCAAAACAAAAAAGTACTCCTGCTTCTTAAATTTCCCAGGGATTGAAACCCCTTCTAAAATGTCCTTCTGATAATACAGTGCAGTAAATTGTCTTGTAGCTGATTTAAAACCTATAGCTTTCTTTTGGCTGCATTTTTAAAAGTACTTTTGACACCAGGTTGCTATGTTTAGGATTGTAAAGAGGATGGAGTTACTCATTGAAAGTCTAATTTTACCCATTATAATCTTGCCTCCTGGATTATACTATTTTAGAAGTGTTATTTGATCTGGAAGATAATTCTGTAACCTTCAGATTACTGCTGGGTGACTTCTGCAGAAAAGGAATTACCAATGCATTAAATTTGAATTAGCTTTGAGTAATCATGCAGATGTATGCACAGAACATTACAGCAATGCTGTCTCCAAGGCACAGCAAAATTGCCTTTATGCAGTTTTAAAGAATCACTTGAGCAAACCTTAAATTGCACACATGGTGAAGCTGAGACAGCATCTTTACTTAAAAAAAAAGAAAAAAAAAAAAAAAACCACCAAACATGCATATACATGTACACAGAGCAAGTAAAGCCTTGAGAGTTGTCTTTCATGGAAATCTGATCACAAACAGTCTGCTGCTGAATGGGCCATTTGGGCTCAGACCTGTCATAGTGGAGAGCACTACTGCACATGCTATGGAAGTGTCACTTAGACTAATGACTATGAATTATGCAGAGGGTCACATCCTCTTAGTTACAAGTCATTTCCACATTTTCCCTTTAGACTGCCTAGCCTAATTCCATTTTTTTCCCTTTTACTGCTGCTAGAAAATAACATGCAGAATGAATGCCAAGACCTTAATTTCATTTTGCTCCCTTTCTTATTTTCATAACTTCAAATCAGTAAAATGATGGAACAGTTAGAGTCAGGGAAAGAGAAACAGCTGCTATTGGTGGATTAGGAAAAAGCTCCCTTCAGTTTGCTAGGTCATTAAGTAGGACAGTAAAAAGCCGTAGAAACTGTGTGGTCTGCTTCAGACTGTGTATTCCAAGCATTTGGGCCAGAAGCATAGTTTCAGCATATTTTCCCTGTTTGGGAAAAAAAGGGATATAGTTTGATATATTTTAAAAAAGCATTTCCATTTTGGAACCACTAATCTGACAAGAGCGGGGTGCACGACCTTCCCCTATCTTAGTGATAACCAGGTAACGTTATGGATGGATAGGATCCATATAGATGGGTAGGAGTACCGGCATGGCTCGTGGAGCCACTGTGGAGCAGGAGATGTGATAAATATGGCAAATGCATCCCTGGTCTGGCTAGGTATGCCTTGGAATGTCCTTGACACTAAATGGGAAGATGACACATATGGAGGGCAGCAGATGAGCAGAAAGCTGTGGCAGCCAGGAAGATGAAGGATTGCTTAGATAAGAGTGTGTGGGAGGGTATTTTCCTTCCCAGGGACTTTATCTTTCTTCCAGTGCTGCTGGGTACTACAGGAAAGGTAAACTGGCAGTGTCCAGCTCCAGGAGATTTCTCCCAAACAAGCACTAGAGGAGGAAAAAGACTGTTAACTAGAAGGATACCTGCTTTTCTTAAAACAAATATACCTCTGCCTAGCCTTTCTTTAAAGGTACTTAATATAGTAAAAAATGTAGTTCATCCTTTAACACTACAGAAGATTCCTCAAACTCTAACATTTCATCTATAATATTTATCTGTTAATATCTACTGATCTTCTTTTCCATCAGATCTCGAGAAAAAATTCAACCTGTGCTTCAACCTGCACCACTCATTTAGGAAAGAAAAATAAAAGCATTTCCCAAAGCATTTTCTCCTTGTTAGTTTATGACGGCCTTTAATGTCTATGCCTGAGGAAAAAAAAGTTTCAATGGGTAAAGTATTATGTGTTATACAGCCTGGAATGGGGTTTAGATAAATAGATATTTATTGGCTACATGGTACTTAAATCAGTTGGTTAGAGCAAGGTGCTGATAAACCCAAGGTTGTGGATTTGATCCCTGTACAGACCACTCACTTAAGAGGTGGACTGAATGATCCTTGTGGGCTCCTTCCATTCAGAATATTCCGTGGTTCTCTGAAATGTTCTGTCTCGCAAGACTGTCTAAAATTTAAGTAATATTTGACTTATAAAATACTGATACTCTCCGATGTAAAAACTTTTTCTTTTTAAAATAAATTTAATAATGCTCTCAGAGCCAAGTCAATTAAACTGATTCCTACTTCTATTGCACAGAAGAAGAAAGCATTTCCATCAGAAAAAGCTTGAACTGATGTTTAAATTTTGCAATATGTGTCCAGGGTAAATAAATTTGGGCTTCCTGTAACAAGGATAAAGAGCACCTGTAACACTCCCATATGTAATTGTGAGGGTTATTAGTGTGAATAGGCCACATAATGCTAAACATGAGACAGAATAAGAGGCTTGCAACAGCTTTTTTAGCATTTTTCAATTCTAAGAATACAAGCAAACTTAAAAAAACCTAACTTTTAAGAGAACATCACCAGAAACTTTTATAAGACTAATTGGACACAGTACTAGAATGCCATTGACTGTTACCAGTCCATCATGATTGAGCTTCCAGTTTCCCAGCAGTAAATAGAAAGGATATTCATCCATCTATGACCCTGAACCACCCTCTATTTCTGTTCTGCATTTTCCTAAAAGCTTTTTTTTTTTTAAGTGTTATTTTCAAGCAAGAATCTCAAGTGTTTTTCCCACATGCTCATCCCAACTAAAGCAGATAAATGGCAAAGTATGTAAGAGGAAAGAATGGTTTGAAAGAACTAGCCTGGATGAAAAATAACCAAGTTCATTTGTCTCTTTTATCTGTTCCTAAATCAGATGTAATCAGGCAGCTTTTTTAGGTGTCACCTGGAAGCAAACCAAAAATTAGCAGAGATTTATGAAGTACAAGAAGAGAAATGTGGCTAAGTCATGTGGCATGGGATATTCCAGTTTTCCAGTAGCTTTGCACCTAGGATAGACAGGGTATGCTGAAGATTACAAAGGTCTCTGTACCCAGGACATCACAGTCTGAGATTTTTTTACCATTTAGTCTTAGTTGCTGTGATTCTAGTTGTTTAAAATATCTAGGGTTGCAGCTAAACATTCTTCTAAATCCCATTGTTCATAGTGACTGAGAGAGAATGCTTTTCATTTCCATTCTNTTTTTTATCTGAGGGGTTTATTCCCGGCTGAGCTTCATGTTAAATGAGTGGAATACTGCTGGTACACTGAAAATACTGTGTACAGGGGTTATGAAGTGACAGAAAACATATGTGAGAGCATGTAGCATGTAGAAAGGGATTGTGCAGTTATGTTTATTTCCTTTAAGAGCAGCAATAATCAGGAGGCCTTCCTTCTCCCAAGGACATATATCAGTTGAAAGGAAAGGATCTGTATTTTATACACACTGACTCTTTGATGCTGTGTTTATGTTAGGGTACAAACCATGATTATCCCTGCTCATTCCAAGGGACTCCAGCATGCTGATGCTGTGATCAATGAAGTTAAATCAAACAGTTGACTTCAAAGAACTTCTGATTTTAAATAAAAATAGTAAGCCCCATTATAGTAAAATACAACTTATGCGTATATAAATATATATATAGGGCTTAGCAGAAATCCCTTAATCATTGCTTATAGAGATGACTTTGTGTGTGGTAAGGGAATTCTGTGACTTGATACTCTGCTCTCCTTCACTTATATAATGCAGAACTTGAACTGTAAAAGTAAAGTGTATCTTTCTTTTCTCTTGACAGAGAAAGGAGATTGCTTTGATCCATAAGGGAAGCAGACCATTATAGTATAATCTACTGAAGGGATAACATTAATTTTTAAGTATGCTCTGTGTTTTTTGACTTCTTTACTGGAAACCAGATATAGTGTAGATGATGACTAGATATCTTAAATCCTCATCAGCACATCTGCCTACGTGGCCTTTGCTTCCCCTTCCAGCAAAGTGCAAGGATTGGGAAGAAACTTGATTGAACAGAAGGCTGAGCCAGCCTTCAGCACTAGGGATGAAGCAGTAGCTTCACAGCTGCCTCGAACCTCCCACGGCTGGAGTGACCTTGCTGGTGTTGCTGAATAGGCACAGCCTCCCTCCACCTCCTGCAGCCCTCTGCCTCTCTTCAGCCTTTGACAGGGCTCCCATGCTCCTCCACACAAGAATGCTGTGGTGTCGGCTCCATCCCAGGCTGTTTGTGGCATTGAGGGAGTGTGGCAGGCCCCAAATGACTCCAAGGAGGCCAGTGAGCAGGTGGGCACAGCAGCTGGAGAGCAATCCCAGACAGCCAGCAGGTGGATGGAGCAGCAGGGGGGCAACACCAGACGGGCAGCAGGTGGAGAGGGCAGCAGGAGGGCAACACCACTTTGTACTCAACTTGACATTAATTACACTTGTTGGAATCCTGTGTGGCTCCTTAGACCCCTTTTTTAGGGTGTTAAATTACAAAATATATTTGTTTAGATTCCGAGTATAGCTTCTCCTAATGTCTGAAGACTTGGGAGGTGATTGGAGGGAAGGAGGGAGAAAGGAGCCTTCTCCCATCCTAACGCTGCAAGACCTGCCCAGACTTTGTGGGCAGGATGAGCTGGCAGTTTGTTAATTTGCCCGTAACCATCTATGTCCCTAGGAAAAGCCCTTAGAGGCATTAAATGTTGCTGGCTTTCTCAATGGCTCTATTGTGTGGAGTTCTGCATTGTGATGTTTGCTGAGATGCTCAGATGTTTATAATTAATTTAGTCTGATTACTTCTAATTACTCCTTCCTATCTGCATTATCTTGCATTTGTCAAATACATATGTAAGTAGCCCTGCTGCCTATTTAGTTTAGTTTTGTAAGGTCCCTTTGGACCTTCTTAACCTTCTCTAGTGATGACTAATCTAAATAATTGTTCTCTGTGTAATTTCTTTTCCCACCCATCTCTCTAGAACATTAATAAGGAAAACAGAGTCTTACCCAAGTAAAGAAACATGAAGAATACCATTGCAATCCTGTCATTATGAAAATTGACCATTATCCATCTTATCCTGCCTCCCTCCCTCCCTCCCTCCCATCCTTCCGTCCTTCCCTGTTAACTTATTTCTAATTCCTGGCAGTGTTTTCACCCTTCAGTCCTTACCATTAAGGTATTTTGTCAAAGGCTTTTTCAAAGGCCAAGTACATCACATCTTTAGCAACAACATTATTGCTATACTCAAAGAAATCTCTTAGATGAGAGGGATGAATCTTTCTTTCTAGAAGATTATTCCTGCAAGATATCTTGCTCAACTATCTGTTCTATAATATCAATTACTTTTAATTGCTTCCTGATCGTTTTTCCGATCTGCATTAATACACAGTATGCTACTCAGAGATTTTTTGAAGTGCTTGCTTGTGAGTCCTTCTAAAACCTGATCTAAAGTTCAGACAAACTTCTTCTTTTTTAGTCTCATTCCTTGAAACTTTCCTTCTTCCACTGACAGAACTCCATTTCCAGCTATTTTAGTCTCTTCTGACTGTTTATCTTTCTAGTAGAAAGTCAGAAACTTAAGAAATGTGTACATTGCAAAATATTCCCTGGTCACTGCTACAGCTATCTGATAGAAAAACAACCATCTGGTGTATGTTGATGTATGAAAAAATGATATCAAAAGACCAAGATTCAAAATTATTTCACTCTTCTAAGTACCCTTTATTGGTTTCTAGGTACCCTTTATTGCTTATACATGACCTTCCAGCATTGGCTCTATGTTTCTGTAGAGCAAAGTTAAGAAATAGAGAAGTGCCTTCACCTCCTGCGCTGCTGACTACTTCCAAGGACATGTCTCTTCATTTTATGATTTTCGGTCCACATGCTAGAGCCCACTGAAATGTACAGAGCTTCTTGGGTGGAACTTTCTAAATGATCATGTTGAAGCAAGTTCTACCTAGCAGAATAAAGAGGGAAAACTGCAGGGATAAAGACAGAGTGGAGGAAATGTATTCTCTCTACCCTGAAAGGGAAGTGAATTCTGCCTGTCCACTTCCCTCTGCATCTCCAGTGGCCAAAAGGAGGGTCTTGAACAGTAAGTAATAAGGGGAAGGGGAAGTTATAGAAGCTCTCAGAGAGGTAAGACCATGAAAGGCTTGCATCTTCCCTTTCTTAATCCGGCTTTCCTACTAGCCTTGGTCACAGTTGTTAAGGTATGAAGTAGACAATGCATTGCACTGTTCTGTTCCTAAAAGCTGGAGAACTTGTAGGCATAAAAAGAAAAAAAACTCATGGTGTTCCATCTGAGCCTTTCCTCTTTCCACTGAAGATGATCCATTTGCCTTTACCTTAGAGGGAAGGATTTTGACCTGAAGCACTTTATTTTTTTCATTTATCTTTGTGGAAGCTATGTACATTTTTTAGTGCTTACACACACACATACCACTCGATATTTTAGGAAGAGCTGTGATCCCTTTCTATCTGAAACAATTTGGAAAAGGCATGTCTTACAGTTTTGGTCAGATTTCATTTATGTGCAACAGATGGATGTATTCAATTTTCTAAAACAGCACATCCTTTTAGTTAAGGCTATTAAAAATGAAACTTATTTGTAGCTGGTGTTGCTTGACGAACCTCTGTGGGTTCTTTCGTGGCTGGTACAATACAAATATGACTCACTTAATATTTCCAAAGTGTTTCCTTCCAAAGGTTTCAAAAGGTTTACCAGCTATTTAAGCCCCATATTTCTATCTGTAATAAGTTAGATCATGTCAGTGCAACTGTTCAGTTTAAGTGTAAATACAGCATCACATTTTAGGATATCAATTAAGTCTGTATCCCTTAAAAATTACAAAATTTTTATAATTTTAAATAAAGTTAAGTGCTCAGAAAAGGTACATAGATTACAGGGAAAGTGTTCAGAATGAGACAGCTCCTCACAGAAATACCAAAACAACAGCTACCAGAATTTTAGCCTTTCAACAGATTTTTCACATCTGTGGGTCTGCTATTCATCCCCACATCCATGAACAGACCATTTTATTCCTCCTGTTGCTTTAGTATTACGACTGATCATAGGAGGGACACTGATCCATTTCATTAGGCAAACAGTCCTCAGAGATAATCAGAAAATCAGCTAAATGCCTTGACACTGGCTACTAGCCTGGACTTGCTATCACTAATGTCTCACTGATAAAAAAGACAAAGCTAAAACCCTCAGTAATGCTTCTGCTATTACACTGTAATTTTCTCTTCCTGCAGACAGGATATAATGGGTCACTAGTAACGGTTAGGAGCCAAAATGATGCATTGTGTTGTAAATAATCCAGGCACTAGCTGAACCTTGTTCAAAAATCAAGCATGATTCTAGTGCCAAAATTAGTAACTGTACTTGGACCCCTTGTTTCTGACCATGCTGGCAGGAACTCCTTTTTCTGTTTGGATCTGGTTTGGGGTTTGCAGCCAGCGTGTTCAGCAGTCTTCACCGCTCTTCCCATCTACGTTTGGGCTAATTGTGGGTATGTGAAGCACATGTGCAGAGGTGGGAGCGCAGAGCAGGAAGGTCAAGGATTATTCACCTGCAACCTGCAGGGGCTCCTCAATAAAGTTAATTTACAAAGGGTCTGTGCTTAGGGCCCCCATCCTTCTAAGCCTTGATGAGGTATTTGATTAATGGTTCTGGAAGTGAAACACGTGGTGTGACCCCTTGGTTTTGAAGGTCGCAGGTAAATCCTGGCCTTATTCTGACCCAAATAATGCATTTATCTAAATGCCACATCTAAGTCATAACCACTCATCAGAGGTGACTGGGTAGTGCAGCAATTTCTGTTGGAATATAGAGCACCATGTGATAAATTGCATCTGCAAGATTTGTTTCATATGTCAGGCACACATTACTTCTAAATCAAATGCTAAAACATGCCTTATTTAGTCAAAAGTAAGCAGAATGCTGTAATTTATAATCGTCTTGAAGCACACTGCAGCGAAAATGAAAGCAGACTATTAAAATTTAATGCCTGTTTGGCGGAGTAGCATATTTCTGGCCACGTTTGATGCAGCATCATTTTCTCACACCATTGTGTATGCACAAAAAGTCAGCTTGTGTTTGCCAACGTTTGTGGAAACTAATTGAAAAAAATGATTTAGCTGTTAAAGTCTGACATCAGGCTGGAAAATTATTGTCAGCAGATACGGATGGCAGTGTCTCCTTTCTCCTCCTTTCACCCCCATCCACTTGCTCCTAACAATTGTCTGTTGTTCTTCAGCACAGCTCCCCACAGTACAGTTGCTAGCAAATATTCATTGGGGTGTCATCTCTGTTTAAAGTCTTGTCCTACACACCTATTCATCTGTGCTAAGTGAACAGCAGCATCAGCTCAAATTAATCTGGCATGAAAACAGCCACTGTTAATAATTTCTGATGTGATTCAGCTCAGCTTTGGATAACAGGTGAAGATGTTTCATAACGGAGGCAATTACAGGGCTGTGAGCTCTCTCAGGCTGCCAGAGGAGGGGTGCTGTGGCTGCTGGAGCCTGTGGCAAGCCCAAGCCCAGCTGCCCTGGCCACATGTGTTACCTGCCACACCGGGCACTGCCGCTCCAGGGCACAGGCTGGGCACAGCAGTTAGCGCACAAAATGTGCCAAAAGGCTGAGGTGAGAGGGTGGAAGTCAGCATTCTTCATCTGAATTTGCTGCAGGCCTCTCCCACCAGATAAAATCCTTCCTGAGCACAACTCCTTTGGCTGAGTGGCAAATTTGGTGACCTGTGCGGGTGCATCGATGCCACATGTGCTATATAAACGTAACTAAAAATAAGATTACAGGAAGTGCAGAGTTCTATTTCCCAAGCAAGAACATAATTTGCAAAATAGTAACAATTGGTGAACTTCTGAGACGATAATCAGGTCTGATAAAGAAGTAACTGTTTAACATCTGCTCATTAAGATGCAGCTGAAGGAATGAGTAGAAATTAATAACTAGCAAAATACAAATGAAGCCTGTAATTTCATGTGCGAGATGTTACGCTACTGTGATGGATTTTTAGCTTTTTTTTTTTTTAATTAAAGAACAATGTACTTCCATCTACTGAATCTCTATTGTTCTATTATTTAAGTTATCTTTCATGTCAGTGCCACATGGTTTGAAGTATATTAAAACATAGTCATATACTTAATTGTGTGGATTTGCAGATGGTTCACTTCCAGCCAAATATTTTTTTCCTTAGATCTCAGAAGAAAATGTCTAGCAGCCTAAATTGAATTTTTATACATTATGATTTCCAGAAATGTACTTCTTAATGGTTCCTGATGTGCCTAAAGGCATGAATCTTGAACTATTTTCTTAGAAATGTGCGAGGGAAAAACTGAAAAATGTGTTGTGGCTTGTTTTTTGGGATTGTTTTTAGTTTTGGGGAGGGGGGTGGTTTTGGGGGTTTTTTTTGTTTTTTTTTTTTTTCCCCCGTGATAAAAATAGTGAATTTCAATTTTGTGTGTTAGCCTACTTTTATTGTATTGCTCTAGTGTGTTCTTGAGCACTTCCAATAATGAAAATATAACAATGTATATTTCAAAAGTCCTTGATAACAATTCCACCCTATCTGCAAAATGTGTAGCGTATATTCATTTTCAGAAACAAAAGACATGTCTGTTTCCTTTTCAAGGAACAAACCTAGTTCCTTTGAAATACTTGAAGTTTATCTCTTACAGAAGGTACTGCTGAGATTGACCTATTTCCATATTCCATTTTTTTCCAAATGTGACATTGAAGGATTCTCCTTTCAATTAAGAGAAAATATTTTTGCAATTATTTTTAAGTGCCTGAAAGATTATATTGGTTGTGAGCTTGTATCCATATTCAAATTCTAATCTCCCCAGCGAGTAATTGTTTTATTCAGTTCTGATAATGCTCTATCTATTGTCATCTCTGACTGTGTTCTGCATACTGTCTCTTCCCCTGACAATTACTGCTGTTCCTTATCCCCGCAGCCTTTAAAAGCTCTGTGTAACATTAGCCTATCTAGCCTAGTGAAAATGTCTTTACAGATTAGTGTAATGTTAATACTGCTGGCTCCCTGCTTTTGACCTGAAGTGGAATATATTGCACTGTTGGAGCAGATGGAATCAGGGCTTCGTCGGGAAGCGGAGATTGCTTGGCCGCCTGCCAAAAGCGCGGTGCTGGCAGCGGCTGCCGGAGCCCCTCCACCGGGAAAGGGAGCGGGAGCGGGGGGGCGCAGGCACAGGACCCGTGATAAACCTAGCCTAGCCACTCTCTCCCCTTGCAGTAGTGGGCGGGGGGCAAGTGGAGGCATCACTGACATTTGTTTTGGATCAAAGTATGTTTGAGATTGCTCGTCCATAGATACAGCGTTCGGAGGGGAGATGAGCGTTTCCGCACAAAACCCTCTCTGATCTAGGGTTTTGTATTTTGGTGGGAGCTCCTGCATTTTCTTAAATGGAAAGTGTGAGGCAAAAGAAGTATAAAACATGGAAAATGAAGTTGTGCACTCCTAATTACCTTCTTAATGGATGTAGATTGGGTTTTAAAGACAATTCAGTGTGTTGTTCCTTCCTATTGCTTTTAGTGAATCAAATATACTTATTTTCCTTTATTTTCATTTTGTTGTTTTGTTAGGTTATTTTGGGTGGAGAGTTACCAAAATATTTTAATATCCCAATGAAAATTATTTCCCTAAAATGTTCTCTGTTATACCTCCCATAAAGCTCACATGGTACTAAAAAGTAGAAAAGATTGGGGGATCAGGATGGACAACTCTTCTTCTGAACTCTAGTTCAGAGTTGAAATACATTAATCACAACACACGTTTTATTACTATTATACCAAACAAACCTTTCATTGAACATCCCTATTAAATGTGTCACACTGGATTTCTACCTTTTTGTCACTTCTTCAATCATATTTTTTCTCTCAAGTACTGCATTTCACTAGCAGTAAAACATATGCTGTTTTCTGCCTAAGTAGAGGGATAATGTAAGCTGTGATGTGGAGAGTATTTTTTCTTATCATTTGCTTTTTGAGGGTGTAGTTATAGTAACATATATGTGCTTTTATCTGTGATAAGAACTACCATCTGGTAGCTAAATGTGCACAGCTTATTGCTTGAAGTGCTTACACACATTGTGAAAACACACAGCTTTTGTGTATGTTAGGATACTGCCTATATGTATTATTAATAAACCCACATATTAGCTATTTGAATATGTCAAATGATTGTAAAATAGAACAGTGATTCCAGACAAGAAGGATTAGGCCTGGCACACTGCCAGATGTGTATTTATTCCAGCAGTATTATTGTGACCTTTTAATATCATATTGTTTGCAATCTCTTCCAGACAATAATTGTTTGAGGGGGAAAACAGAGCCACTTTGACAAAGGAAGAGGCCTTTGTTATATTCAAGGAGCTGAAGCTTTCATCCTTGGTATACCAATTCACAAAGATGTGTGCTGAATGTGTGCAAGAAGCAAGAGAGACAGAACATATAAATTTGAGTTACTTTGACCTTTAATCCAAAAGACCAAGAAGAGAAATGCACCAGGAAGGCTGGTTTGTTGCTGTCTGGAGACTGATAAGCTGTAATAAAGGTGCACTCTGTTGCAATTCATCTAAAGCTTCCATTGCTATCATCCTCTTTTTTCGATTTTTGTTACCTCAAGTACTTATCTAAATCCCTTTCAATGCCAGCTTGAATGCACTTTGTATTCTCTCCAGCTGTGACTGGTGCTGTCTGTGTGTGTCAGTGTGCTTCAGCATACACTCTTTTCCCTTGTTTGACAAGAGCCAGTGCCAACACCTAATTAAGGATAAGCCGTGGAGCTCTCGGCTCTATCTTTGTCAACAGCCATGTTCCCAGCTTTCTGCTCAGTTGAGCTTTTATAACAAGAGCAACATTTTGGGTTCAGACAACCTCTGGCCTCTCTGTTCCCCATGTGAGAACTCAGAGCAACTTAACACAGCGGATGATTTTAGAGGCATTTATGGTCACAAAATCCACAAATCCCTTCTGTCTCTTTCTAAAGTACACACATTTGTACATAGATCTGTCTCTGCACATCTATATAAATGGATATGAATGCACACACCTACAACCGAACATAAATTGGACATCTTCCAGATTTCCTTTTGTCTGGCTTACTCTTGCAAACTGTTTCCTAGGAGATGATCTGAGGGGTTGGGACAGGATTCTTCTTTTGCAAACACTATCTAAAAAAAAAACAACCTTATTTAGCACAACAGAAATCCCATATTTCAGAGCCCAGTTGAGTTGTTTCAAGCATTTTGTCTCAATAATACAGATGAATTTAGGTCACTAAACAAGAAACTCTTTCAAAGGGTTAAGCATTTGATAAGCTTTAAAATCAGATTAACATGACTGATAGGTGACTACCAGACAGCCAATTAAATGAGTACATGAAATAATTTTGTAGGGAGATTTAAGTATATGTCTGTCTGCATAACGAAGTTAAATTACTTCAGGGAGCAGATTTAATTTTCTTTTTGTTTTTTACCTGTGGCCAAATCCTTGCCTCCAAATTCTGATCTAAACTTTATGTAAGCCTGCGTAGCTTGCCAGGCACATAACAACATAGCAATGGAGGTACACTGGGGCAGCTAAGAAGAGATTTTGATTCACTGATCAAGTAAAAATTATACAAACTTCTAAAATAAAATTTTGGTTACATAATGGAAACCTCCTTTACTATTAAATACATAACTGAAGATAAAAGGAGTGATTACTGTCTTCAGTGTTTGAGATCCTGCTTCTTGTGCTGTTAATATGAAAAGAGGGAATGTCAGTGTTAATTCCTAGCAGCAATGCCTGAATCTTAAGTCTGATAATTCTAACTGAAAATCTCACCTATAGAGACAAGAACCATCTGAAAAACTGCTAAGGACAATTAGCAGTTAATAGAAACTAGACAGCCCTTTCAGCTATACTTTACCTTCTGGCTAGCTCCTAATTTTGGATGAAAGTTTAGGATCAATTTCCCTTGCAACTATGAGTTCATTTCTTCCTTGAGTTCTGCCAGTGACAGTAGCCTCTGACCTGCTCTGGCTTTAAGATCTTCCAGTCAGTCGTACTTTTGTACACAACCCTTATGTTGTCATTGCATTGAGAAGGAAGAGAAAGTAGTTGTTGGGAAGTCAATTCTCTATGCCACTCATAGCTGTCTTCATTAAATGGCTTTGTACTGTGTTGAACTATTGCAGAGCTGACTTCTTGGGATACTAGAGTAAAAAAGAAAGAATTTTTTTTACATTCTTTACCAACAGTGAGTAATCATTTAAATAACTGTGTGTTATGAAGTGCATAAAGACATTGTCTTATCATTGATGTAGACTATGATAAACCTAGCCTAAACAGTTTTAATTGCCCAGGTATGACAGTAAGTGTCATGCATTTCACAGTACTATTCTCTGCAGTAAAAACAGTATTTCCCAAGCAGTAAATATGCAGAGAGCTCTCTCGAAACCAAAGAACAGAAAGAGTACACTTTACTCATTATCTTAATCTTGCATTTATTTGTTTATTTGTCAAGCAGCTCCCCAGTCAAAGCAGCTGGAAGCTGAAAGTTAAAACCTGGCAGTGAAAGAGGTCATAATGGGCCCACATGTGCTCTGTGTGCTCCAGAGGGAAAAATGGATTTGATTTAGCCAGGTTATGAGCCTTGGAAAACCACTCTTCACGTGAGATCAGTACATTTCACAATTATAGTAAAATTAGTTTCAATTATGTTAAATTCTTGAAGTAAATAGTTGAATTTCAAATTTTTACAGGCAGAGTATATGGTACCTGTGTATTTGAGTTTTTAAAAAATTTGCAAACAAATGCGATTACATTGTGCTATTTGAGAAACAATAATGTAGACACATTTTAAGATGTTTATTTTATTCATTACAATTACAATTACAATTACATTGCAATTATGAGAGAAACTCGAGCTGGTGATCATCTTTGATTCCATAAGACTAGATGATGTAACCTTCTACTATGTTACTGCTTTCTTGAAGCAGTAGATACATGCTGATGCCACTCAGTGAAAGTACTAAGAATTTTTATGCCCCACTCTGGTGACAGTCTGCTGGGATTACTGCAGTAGACAGTTGTGTATTACAAGAAGCAGCCACTTCATCTGTTTCCTCACACTACAAACAGGTGCTTGTAAATTGACCTTGTATTCTAACACAACTGAAGTGTGCAGATTATAAAGATCCCAAAGTACATTCTATATCAGCAGCTTTAAGCAGAACGGGCTTGAGTATTTTGCACAAGTATTTAAATCTGAATTATCTCCCCCCTGCCCCCCACTGCACTTCATCATAAAAGACATGTAAAGAGCTCAGCTGCCATTTCCTTCCTTCTCTGTTTCAGCTGAACTACTGCAAGAAAATTGCTGGTGTGAACACAGCCACTGACTTGTGATGAGACCTCTATTCCTTCTTGTTCAAGATATTTCTAAAAGCTATTTTAGAGGCTTTGGAAAATGTTATCCAAGGAGATGACAGACTTATCAACTTTTCTGTGCATAGTCATAAAGGTTACTATAGAGGAAGAAGGAAAAAGGATAGTTTGAGGTTTACACACAGCCTTAACTTTGTGGTGTTTCTAAGGAGAAGCTGCAAAACATCAGTATGCTTTCTGTACAGACAATGAGTGTCTGTGGGAGTGAACACTCAAAACAGGGACAGCTGAGAAGTTCCTACTCTAGTCATTCCCATTCCCATCCCATTCCTGCTGCAGATACAGCAGGAAAAATACACAAACATTGTTACTACAAGAAATAGTAAGCCAAATTAACAATAAATCCCCAGCAGCAGCAAATGTGAAATCAAGACCATTTTTTGGCTTTAGGAAGCTGCAGTGAGTTGTTGTGCATGTCTGTATATGTGTGCCTCTACGTTATGCTTTTGGAAACTGGAATTCTTACTCCTCCTAGCACAGCACATGTGCATGCTGGAACTGCTCCATATTTTCCCCACCCCTGGGGGTTCCTTTGTAGTTAACTTAAATAACAACAAACTTGCCTGCCAATTTTTTCTTTGGACCTTGGCTGCTTCTTGGTCTGCTCTCTGCAGGACCTCCTTTGTCCCTGTCACTATTTTCCTGTGCTCCAGAGAAACATTCACAACTCATTCCAAATCCAGGGCTGACGCCAGAAGGATCCACCTGCTCTGCCTGTTGACAGGCCAAATATCTCTGCTTTCGTTAGGGACTTCCTGATCTTGACCACAAGAGTGAACAAGTGAAATAGCTTGGCCCTTCAGTAGAATGTATAGGTGCTGTTGTCTTGTTTACAAGGTGCTAGGACGTGTTTGTACACTAATGTACCCTGGCTGACAGAAGGGGCTGAGAGGGATTGAGGCAGACAGAGTTTGCTTGAGTAGTTGGTAGAAGCATTTGTGTTTGCAGTTGTCAGGCCTTGTCATCTCTGCAGTCGTGTTTGCCCTCTGGGATTTGTGCAGGGATCAGCTCTGCTGCTTTCAATCACATGGCACCTTTCCCCTCAGTCTTTGTTCACTTCCAGATTCTCCTGTGGTATCTCCCTGTGCTTTAGGCTAGAAGCTGCTCAACTAAAGTAGCAAATAAGTCCTTCAGATGCATTTACATTCACAAAGAGGGCTTAGAAACAGAGAATACTTATTATACCAGCTATTGTTCCTCAGAGTTACTTGGAGGTACTCTGTTGGTAACTGCAAAGCAAAGAGTGATAAGAAAAAAAAGTCATGTGGGGTGTCAGCTTCTGGTTTTCATAACTTCCGTGGAGGACTACAGTGAACACATATTGTACCTGATTTACTGGTGTCTAGTTTACTTATGACAAAATGTGTATGTGCATTACAATTACCAGTGTGAAATTAAACATTCTAGTATGACCATAAAAAGAAGTTGTTCTGAATGTGTTTTTCCCACATTTTGTGCAAGAGAGGGGGCCAATTATATGCCTGAAGTTCCAATGCTACCAGTCTTTCTCATTTTTATTACTGACCTCAGGAAGCAAAGACGTCAGCATGACTTTTAGAGCATTTTAAGTGACAACAGTGGCTCCAAGGATGTAGGACAAGCCTCCAGAATTAATGTTATTAAATGTCTTCAAATAACAGTCAACCCTACTTGCTTCAGCTTGTCTATGCTTTGACAGTGCTTTTCTAGAAATGTACTAGAAGCCAGAGAATATCTCAAATCCCAAAACATTTTCTAATTAAGGTTAAATGCATTCTCTAAGTACATATAACTCTTTTTAAGGGAATAATGTGTAAAATTTCTCTTAGAACACGAAATGATAAGCTTGCTTTTGGTTAGGGGGGAAAAACATAACAGCATCTCATTATGGTGACTTGGTCAGAGAGATGTAAGTTAGTTTCAGCTATACAGGAATCTGATGTCAGCCTGGTAATTACTAGGCAAAGTCAATAATACCTCTCCTCAGTATAATTGCAAATCCAGTACAACCATGACCAGAACTAAATTGCTTGAGAGCAATCAATAGAAATCTCCTGATTGCATTCCCTGCTGTACACATCAGATATAAAAGGGAAAACTGTCCATCCAAGCAAAAGGTCAACTTTACAAATGAAAACTGCAGCATAAGGCTGGGAAGAAGTCTGTCCACACAGAAGCCTCCTGGTTAACTCTGGCCAGAGGTGACAGACCTAAATGGGAAGATGCATATTTTGAAGGTAATAGGCCATATCCACATGAACAGTAATTTGATGAAACTGGAGCGGAGCAATAGATTAAATGTAGTTGATGCTGAGTTCCTAATATTTGTTGTCTATATGGTTTGTGGCTTTTAGTCAGACTAAATTCAATCTGTTTTCTCAAACCCAATATCTCATCACAGGTGGCTCAAAGCTGTCCAAAGAATCAATCTTTGCCCCAAATTTCTATGTCTCAGCAACAGGCTGGGCATCATCAGATTTGCACCTGGACTGGAACTTCTGGCTCAGCTTTCTCTGAGAGGAATGTGGTTCAAGTATACCAAAAACTACTGTGAGGATCAAATCAAAGCATGGTAAGTGGGAAAGCTCAAGGGATTGATTTTAAAACCTCACTGTTCCTTGAACTAAAATAGTATTGCAGATGCAGCAAAAGATTTTCTCCAGAAACCCTAATTGTTATTTTCCTAGATTCTAGGGCCTCATCCTTCTGATTTTTCCTTTTTCAATCACATTTTTTTGTACATAAATCCACAAATAAACACATTGTATTTAGTGCCATGCAATTCTTACAACTGTTTCCTACAAATAATAATCAAAGACATATCTAATGATTTAGCAAATGCAAGATTAAATTTTACCTGATATTTGATCACAGACACAGAGGAAATGGGTGAGTTTAGTGCTCATATTATTACTGTGTTCTTTTTAAAAAGTAAACAGCTATTTCTATATACTCTTCAGGAATTGAATAAAAGCTTTGAAAAGTGCTGAAACCAAGTCCCTTGAAACTTCCAGAAAATTTCTGGGCACCAGAACAGTGAGAGCCCAATTACTTACTTAGAACTCTCAAAAACACTATGGAAAACAGGATACTAATAGCCTCTGAATTCTTTTTGAATACCTGCCTCTGGTGGCTGGTGGATCCTGAGGAGAAGATTGTTAAATTCTTTATATATATATA
>VWYO01002938.1:14000-28398 GCA_013400275.1 Rhadina sibilatrix | reverse complement strand
CTTCTGAAAAGCAGTAAAAAGAAATACAAGCAAACTAGACCATTTGCCTCTCTGGCAAAGGAAATGGCATGATTTTAAAATGGTTGAGCTAAAGAAATAGTAAAACCTTCAAATAATTCTAACAGTTGTTTGGACTTTTTTGTTTATTTTTGGAGCTGTGGAATATCTATGATTTTCAGAGTTTTGACCTTTATTTTGAAGAATGTTGTAATTTTGCCAGCAAACTCGGCTGTCAATATTTTCATTTCACACCTCTTTATAGAAGTTCATAACCGACCTATAAATTACACATACCAAGCATATGTGGTCTCAAGCAGGAAAATATTAAATAAACAAATAAATACATAAATATAAATGTGTTTGTTTAAAAGTTATAAAGCCACCAGAAAAAAAAAATAATAAAAAAAAAGGAATTGGTGATTTCAANTCTGATGATCAGTTTTATTCACAAAGCTAAAGGGCATTGCTGAGAGCCATAGAGGTTAGGAACTAACCTAGCCTACATTTTTGCAATGTTTTTAGTAGGCCCTGTGCTGGAAAGGGTAGTTATTTCTCTTTTCTCTGTACTCTTCTGATTTCTTCCTCAGACAGCTAATGCTTACCTCACAGCTGTCCTAATTTCTCCACCAGTCTTGGAGAAAACTTGTCAACTGGGCTCCGACCTTTGCTTTCCTAAAATTACACATCTGTGTTCCATCTTTCCTTTCAACATATGATTTTTTTTTTTTTTTGAGTTTGTTTTCTGGTTTTGTCTTTTCTATATACTTCTGAAAAGCAGTAAAAAGAAATACAAGCAAACTAGACCATTTGCCTCTCTGGCAAAGGAAATGGCATGATTTTAAAATGGTTGAGCTAAAGAAATAGTAAAACCTTCAAATAATTCTAACAGTTGTTTGGACTTTTTTGTTTATTTTTGGAGCTGTGGAATATCTATGATTTTCAGAGTTTTGACCTTTATTTTGAAGAATGTTGTAATTTTGCCAGCAAACTCGGCTGTCAATATTTTCATTTCACACCTCTTTATAGAAGTTCATAACCGACCTATAAATTACACATACCAAGCATATGTGGTCTCAAGCAGGAAAATATTAAATAAACAAATAAATACATAAATATAAATGTGTTTGTTTAAAAGTTATAAAGCCACCAGAAAAAAAAAATAATAAAAAAAAAGGAATTGGTGATTTCAAATGCATTTTACAATCCTGTAACTCAAAAGCAAGCCAGTCAGAATTTTCTTCTTTAAATTCCGAATGATTAACTTCTCAGTCTTTAGTGTGGACTGATGCAGTGCCTGTGGCTATCATGGCAAATAACCATATTATTTCATTTAGGAAATTAACTACTGTGTGCTTGTGGTAATTTTGTCTCCATTAAAATAGCCCCCAAATTTTAAGCTGGCAGACTTAACAGAAGTCAGTTCTGCTTTTAGATACACACCATCTTTGTGCATTCATGTAGATTCACCAAAGTGTATTTGAAAGGTTCTTTGTCTACCAGTTTTAATATTGAGAGTTTTTCTGGTGAAGGACTGGGGAAGGGAGGAGGGAAAGAGTCTAGCTTTCAGAACGCTGCATGTTTTAGAGGAAAAACATTTCACTTTTAAAAATTTCTCTAATGTTTGTCTTTCATGATTCACATTCATGTTAGACTAAAATAAGTCTGAAAGTGTTGTTAGGGCACTCTAATTTCCAGCCTGGAATATGCAGGGTAAAAGTGTTACTGTGTAAAAGTGATTGTAACATTCATAGGAACTTTAATCTTCAACTCCCCACCTAGCCTCCTTTCATAAAATACTGGGACCACCCAGCTATCTTGTGCTTCCAAAAATTTGGCATAAAATTACCATTTTTTTAATGAAGCACACATCATTATTTAGCTTTCTCCCAAGAGAGATCTGAGTTTAGTGAAGTGCTGTACGGCAAAATCTGTACAAGAGGGAAAAGGGACTGCGGCAGACTGAGAATATTTTATACCATGATGATATTGTGGTTGATAAATTCTTCCATTCCTTTTTTTGCTCACTAAATAACGACCTGCTATAAACATGGAGAAAAGCAGCATTGATCTCTGGGCAGATTCATGGAAAGATCAGAATTTTCTTCCAAAGAAAGTCGAAGAAGGAGCCTCTCCCATATTTTTTGAGAAAGTTTTTTCCTACCATAAGTCCAATTTATTTTTGTGTTGATTTGGGCAAGGCTTCTCCAGAATATCTCTCAAACTGACTGACACACTGTTCAGTCAGTTTTAGCAGGTCAGTTTCTTGCTGGCCTTTTGTTGTCCTGCACACCCTGAGCAAGGTTAAACAGTAGTGGTGTAGAGCTCTGCCATGCCCATGTTGTTTCTGTTTAGGGAACCATGACTTGAGTAGCTCAAAGTTTGTTTTAAACCTTTATTCTAAGGGGAGGGGGTGTGTGTGAGAAGTAATGTTGTCCAGGCCTTCAAGATTGCTGAATGCCTTAATGCTTCAGTTTGCAATGAAATCCTAACCCAACTATGCCTTGAGTGGTTTTCTGTTTCAATGAAGGGAGTTCACATAGTTCAAGTCCTAAGGTTACATTAATAAGGCAATATGTTGAAAATACAAAGGCACAGTGTCTCTAAATAAGCTACACTGATTCTGTGCTCCGAATACATGACTTTTGGGTGCAGTGAAAATCCTTTGAGGTTCCTCCATACCTAGATACTTGATTTCCCTCTTTTAACGGTTAACTGATTGATCCATTTAACATTGTATTCATTCTCTCACAGATGTGAATTAGCATACTTTCTTGATAGAGCTTTACAGGACACACTAATAAATCTCAAGAAAATAATGAGCATAGATGTCATGGAAACCAGTCTGGGAAAATATTCTTTATCCAAAACCTATGTTGTAGGACTAAGTAAATATTTGATAACTCCCAGAAAATGTTAGGTTTTACAGCATTTCCTTACCTCTGTAAAATGCAAAAATATTCCATTTCTTTAAAATGTATAGGTTTATTTTTTTTTATTTTGCACAGTACCACAATATGAAATGAAACTAATGTCAGCATTTCTATTGGAGATGTCTATATCTGCAATAACAAAATTCCAAATGCAGTGAAACACACCTGATTTCAGATTTGTTTGCAGTTTTTGTTGAGTTTGCTAATATCAGTGACCAGTGTACAAAAATGAGCAGGTTTGAGGCATTTCTTCACAGTTGTTTCATACTGAGGTGCTTAGGGGTCCAGGAATGGGTGATTGTGCCTTGGAACTTGGTAGCTGTTTTTGGCATTTCACTGGTGCTAAACAGAGAAAAAAAATCTAGCCAAAGATGTGAAAATTTCCATATGTCTGTCGAGAACTCGGATTGGTTTCCCTGGTTTGGAAAAGAATCCTCCAGAATGACAAAGAAATGGTAAAGATGTCCTTTTGGACTCCATATTTCAGAAGATCAAAAAATATTTAACAAAGTAGTACCAGCATTTCATTTTTATAGACATCACGTGTATTTCATAGATTTTAATGGCTTTGTTTATTATTTATTTTATTTCTCTTAGCAGAAAAGTCTCACAGACAACGTACAGAAATTATAAACCTCACCTGGTCTTAGCAGAAGACCATTCTCATCTTACTATGGAAATTACAGTTATTGCATCTTAATATAATATCTACCCACAATTCAAGAGAACTATTTTAATTTTATATAAAATAGAACACGCAAATTCAGCTTTGTCATGGTTCAATTTATTACAAAAATTCTTGCTCATGCCATTGAGCATGAGCATTTGGGCCAGGCAGTACTACCTGAAGATTTTTGACTAAATATAGCTAAAAACTTGACCTATAAAGCTGAAATCCAAGATCCACTGCAAAGCTGTATTTATGGAGTCAGTTGTTGCATGGTGTGGGAGACACTGCCACTGGGCTCTCAAAAGAGGGCTGGGTGAAATGAGCAATTCTATTACTTAGCTATACACACCACTTAATAATTCTGTTGTACATAGGGTTGGGCCCATATCCAAGTATCATATTTCTTGGAAACTAAGAAGAGGAAGAATCATTGTTGATGCTAGAGAGGAGGCCACCAGAAATCCCGCAATTGAATGCCTTGGAGAAAGCAACAGTTTTGCAATGTGCTCAGAGGATTACAAATAAAAGAGTCAGTTGCTATACTCTTCTGAATAGCTATTGATTGGCCAATACACCTAGAGGATAAAGACCATGTCTTGCAGGCCACAGAACTGAAGGCAATAATATATAAAGAAAAGAAATTCCTGTTTTTTCCAGAGCTTGGCTAGGGGACACATATCTGGGTGCTTCTGAAACAGGGCTTTATTAAAAGAGTGGAAGCACAATATTGCGAATGCCAGGAGGTTTAATCATCAAGGACAGGTGTATATGTCATTTAGACAACCTGTTAAACAATTTTCTTGAAATCTGGTAGATGATGCTTGAGTGAATTGAATTTGATGAGGGTTTTGCATAATAAATATCTGATTAATTACCTACTAATTAGAAGACTAAGTAAAAGATATAGAAGACAATGTTTAAAATTAAACCAGCTCTCAACTTTTCTCTTTGGGAAGGAGTGAAAGGGGCAAGGACATTGAATTTTTACATCTTATTTCTAATGTTTTTCTTACATGTAAATTTTTTTGACAGTATAGTCTCCCCATGTGTAGCCTGCTGTCATTTATATATTAAATGAAACAAACCCCTGAAACTTTGTGTGATATGAGCATACCTCATAATCTGCTAATTTATTGTTTTCATATCCAGTTTCCTTCTCTTCTCTTATATTCAGAACTCACATCATGCTTGTCTGGATATTCAGCTCCTTTGTCTCTCCATAAATCAGAGGAGCATAAGGCAAATATTTTTGTAACACTGACTTAAAACTGACCGATCCCTTAAAAATTGAACAATATCAGAACTCATGAAGTGCAAAAAAAATAAGCACAGAGAAGAGCAATGGGAACAGTAAGCTAATGAAAGGGAATAATATTTTTGCTCTTGCTAGCAGGAATGATGCAAAGGTGGAATTGAGCAACAATTGTGCATAAAACAAAAAATCTATCTTCCAAAATTCTTCCTGCTAAAGTCCTACCCACTCTCACAACTCCTATTTCCCAAAAAGAGAAGACGTCCAATGAAGAGAAAATAATTTAAAAATTATTTTAACAATCTCCCCCAAACAAATAAACAAACAAAGCAGGAAACCAAATGTGTTGGTTTGGGCTGAGGAAGGGTTGATTTTCTTCACAGTGGGTAGTTCAGGTCCATATATTGGATTTGTGCTGAACACAGGGTTGATAATACAGAGATGTTTTTGTTTTGGCTGAGCTGGGCTTACACACTGCCAAGGCCTTTTCTGCTGTTTGCTCTTCCACTCTGGTGTGGAAGCTGGTGGTGCATGAGAGGCTGGGAGGAGACACAGCTGGGAGAGGTGACCCCAACTGACCAAAGGGATAGTCCAGAACATGTGATATCATGCTCATTATAAAAAGCTGAGGGGAAGAAAGAGGAAGGCGGGAATGTTTGGAGCGATGGCATTTGTCTACCCAAGTAAGTGCTACATGTAATTGGGCCCTGCTCTCCTGGAGATGGCTGAACACCTGCCTGCCCGTGGAGAGAAGTGAATTAATTCCTTATTTTGCTTTGCTTGTGTACATGGATTTTGTTTTCCCTATTAATCCGTCTTTATCTCAACCCAGGAATTTTCCAGCTTTTACCTTTCTCATTCTTTCTCTGATCCCACTGGTGGAGGATGAGTGAGTGGCTGCCTAGGACTTGGCTGGTGCCTGGGATTAAGCCACAGCACCAAACAAAACCCGGACCAAACCAACAAACAAACCAAACAAATTTTAGTTCTTTGAATGATCTTTTTAGTATGTTGTGAAGTGTGTTACAAAAGAAAAAAGAAATTCTGTCCAGGTCAAGAGAGAAGAAAATTCTTTTTCCCCTACAGATTATTTTCTTTATGTTTGTGGGTTTGCTAGTCTTTGCAGAAGCTTTCATCATAAGGAGCTGATTCAAAACAGATCTCCTATGGAGATATGTAATTATAAAGCTAAACTAAGTATTAAAAAATAGAAACAATCAGTTTTGAGGACTCCAATTTATCTGCAGGATTTAAATACAATTGAAGATGTCATCACTTTTTATATGCAAGTAGCAAGAGACAAAAGAAACAAAGATAAACTGAGGCACAAGTGAGAAAAGTCTTTAGGACATTAAGCCAATTCAAAACAACATGGAAGTAATCAAAACTCAGTCAACAAGCCAAATAAGTCTTTGTAAAAGAAATCTACATATTAAATCTGAGGCAGTTTAAGGACAGGATGACAGTAAATATAATGTGTTTAACATAATAGTCTCTGAGATTATAAAACAAGATATTAAATAATAACATCGATTAAATCTTGAAAGGTTTGGAGGTATTTTTTTGGCTAGAAATAAGCATCAAAATTTTGGCTGCTTTTCCAAATCTTCTCGTGGTTTCAAGAAGCTGACAAACAAAACAAAACCAAACCAAGGAAAGAAAATCAAACCTACAGAAAGGAACAATATACACAGAAATCCTTTCACTTTCTTATTTCAAGTGTCTCCTTCCACCTGTTCTGGTAATGCTTCCCAGAAGTACATAAAAAGTGATAATGAGCCTAACATTTCTTTAAACATCTTGATTCCTAGGTATCAATGTTTACATTGAATGTTTACATGTACAAGTCCTTCTTCCAGAATAACTAAGTAATTTTTAAAACTTCTTGTTAGGGAAATATGTGTGTTATCACCAAATATATTCATGTGTAGATAAAGTGGATAGTTGATGTTGAGGAATGTGGATAGTAGAGGAAAAGTAAGGCATTCTGATTTTTCTCTTTTAAGGGGAATAAAGGAATAGGATTGTTCCTGTTCCAAATAACAGCAGGTGCTTAACTTGTTGTCAGAAGATGAAAATGCAACAAAATGTTATAAATAGAGCTGCACATGAGAAAAGGAAACCAGATGGATTACATCTGCATCTGACTGAATTATGGGTAACACACTGGTGTTACAGCTAAGGCTCTAGCACAGCAGCTCTCCTGTTAAATGTACAATTAGACTTTTAGAGGCTGAACCTAGACAGCACTCTGATCAGAAGTCCTGGCTTCTCAATTATCCTCACAGCATCCTTTTGGTGCATGCCCAGAATGCTCCCAGCTTTCCTTTGCCTGCATTTCCAGGTCTTACCCCATTACAGAACATGGCTTACATGGATTCAGACACAGAATATTCTTTGTTGCTTGCAGTGACTCAGCCGAGTTTGGAACAGTAGCAGGAGCTAAAAGGAGCCAAGAGAAACTGGGGATATCAAGATTGTGCCCTTAGACTGTGCCCCTATATCTTTTGTAGTGAATGGACTTGGAGATGCTAAAGAAGTTTTATCTGCTCCTTTTTCCCCTTAGAGTTTCCTAAAAATTCATCTTTTTTCCCTTTCTGGGACAGTCCTATGTAGCTAAACCTCCAAATGTAGTTGTATGTCTGCACTTCACATTATCTCTGCATTTTACTGTGTGGAATGCAGACTATCTCCCTACCTAAAGTAGAGCTATAAGTACTCCAGATAACACTGGTTCTTCCCATTATCTGTATTTATATTTGACATACTTGCCAAAGATAATAGCTGCCTCCTTTTACTACTACCCAAGAATAACTTTTGGGATACTTTATGATAAAAGTGTTTATATACAGGAGAAAAAATGTGTACTTTGATTATGTGTTAGCCATCTAATTTCTTTTTACAGATCAACGTTGTATTTGCTTAATGTTAAAACTGCTAGAAACATAGCTCACAGTCTAACACTGTCTATATCTCACTCGTCTGTTCCACTTGGAACTAGGTGATCTTTAAGGTCCCTTCCAGCCCAAACTCTTCTATGATTCCATGATCAGTTTCTCTGAATTATTCTGTGAAGCAATCCCTCTCTCCTACTCCTGGTTATGTAACAAGTTTAGGGAGATTAACATTCAGTGCATAAAATCAGTTGTGCAAGTGTCCTTCCTAGTACTATTTCTGCTGTAAAGTATGTAAAGCAACTGCAAGCACAGTCTCACAAGCTCACAAAGTACTTTGTGTCAGTAGTAGAATGACAGCTTCCACTCAGAAGATGAGGTCCACTGGATGCATCTCCTCTAATATCTAGGGAAACACCTAAAACTGGAAAGAGATGAGCCCTGCTAAGAAGGAAAATGCAAACAGTGACAGAAAACCATTGACATTTTCCATGAGCAGGAAAATGACATAAGCTTCAAAGTGAGACCATATTTAGAACCAGCGCGTATTTCCGCACCTATTGCCAGGTATCAGTTATAAGAATCTGTAAACAGCAAAGGCCACATCTTAGTTTTGGCTTTGCTAGACAACTCTTTCCATGACACCTTTAAAGGACTAGGAAGGAACTAGGAAATTTTAAACTTGAGCATATTCTCAAAGTATCTAGCAGCAAAAACCACAAATTTAAACACATGAGTTAAAGAAGAACTCATGATTTCAAAGTAAAAGAGGATACACAGTCAATTGTAGTAGTTATTTTTGGTGAGAGCTGTACTTTGATTGCACACCTAGATTTACTGTGTTGCAAAACATGTGTTCCATATTTTGCATGTCTGTTTTCCCAGATGCTTAAAATCTATTCACCAGCCAGATGCATTGCAGAAAAAAATTCATCCTCTGTAGGTAGAAAATGTGACTCTATTCTTTAAGATATGACATTAGGCATAGGTTTTAGTCATTTGTACTTTCCATCACTGAGCATTATCTTGGTACTGACTGAAAATTTCATTGTGAATTATTGTAATTGTACTTTTTTTTCTACTTATAATAGCACCGTTTCAGTCAAAATCAGTGACATCTATCAAGAGGGGATCACAGGTCACTACCTACTCTGTGCCATGAATTCTGTACACTTTGCAGGTTATCTGTTAGACTCTTGAAAAAGAAAAAGTACAAGGAATTAAAGTTGTCAGGAGTTGCAAATAGGTGAGGTACAGAGTAAGTGGCTGGATTCTGAGAGGACTTCAGCAGATGTGAAACAGCTGTGTTCCTGAAAAATCTTGAAGAGGCAGAGGATGCATCCAAATGGTCTTTATGTAAAACTTTACCTAACAGACAATAAGAGGGCTCATTCAGTTCAGGTATATTTTGGGTGAAGAAGCCTTGTGAATTGTAATGTCTATGTCTGTAGCGCAGCTGCATAGTCGTGGCATCTCTCCAGGTTTCAGAAAATTTTTCCCATCTGTATAATACTCAAGCATCAATTCTGTGAATCACTGGGGGCTGACTGGAGGCTAAGAGAATTTCATTTCTCGCTGTCACTCACTTGAAAGCAAGACCTGGCCTTAAGAATATTCCAGTCATAGAAAAAAGTAACCAACACAGCAAAAGACTGAACAATCATTTGTGGCTGATTTTGACTATTTTTTGAAATAAAGAGAATTTGGGTACAAAACTACAACAAAATGTATGTTACTAATTTATAAACTACAGAACAAAGTGCCACATTCTTTTCTTTCTATTCTTTCTATTCTCATTTCTTTTTGTCATTTTTGCAGGTAAATATTCATAAAATATTTATCAACAGTCTCATTATTTTTAACTAGAATATATTATGGAGACAGCTGAGAGGCAAAGAGTTTTCTGTCAGACTGTAGTTTGTCTTCAAATACAGTGTATACTGCCTTCATTACTGAGAGGTAATTTTGCTTTCCAGGATCACTGTGAATAATACCTAATAATAACAACCTATAATATCCACACCCAGGCCAGTAAGGACTGCATGAACAGCCTTCTATTTTCTTTAAATCTTTTTTTACCCCTTCTCACAGTCTATATTTCTCTAATTTGTCTGATATTTAAAATATTCTATGATTTACTTAACGCTCATTTCCTAGCAGAGCAGGAAAGGCTCCCAGAGTTCAATGATTGTTTGCCAGGACTGTTCAGATTAGCCTGCTAAGGACAGGTGTTAATTTTTATTGGACCCTGAAGAAGAAACAAATTTCTATTTGTTGCATTTCTCACAGTCCTCAAATTTGGGAAGACCAGATATACAAATGTAATTTTGCTGGTTGTTTCATATACAAAGAATTCAATCATGCAAATACTTAAACATATGCTTGGCTTCATACAGATGAATAGTCTTATTAAAGTAATCTATTACATTTTAAAGGTGAAAAAAAAAATCAATTTAGACCTCTCCATAATTAATGCTACCATTATATTTTATAACTTAATGAACACATATAATTTAAATTAAACTTAAAGTTTAATTACAGGTTTGCCATTGAAAAAGTCTAAGAGAAGAGTTATAAAGATATTCCAGTAATCTGGAACTCATGGTAAACTCATTATGTTCCTTGACATCAAGAAAACTTACACCACATTATTGGTAATTTGACATGAAACTTAAAGTGCATTACAGCATCTAAGTAAAATAAAAGAAGGTAAAGACTGTGCAAACCAAAGACTTTCTAATGATCTTGGAAAATCAATAGCTTTGCACTTGTTTGCTAGAGTAAATAAAAAGAAAATACAATCATCTTGAAACATGTCTGAGATAAACAGCCAAATCCTCTTTCAGTGATTATAAGATGAGTATAAAATCAAAATTAAAAATGTAATATAACTTCAAGAAGAAAATTTAAAATATGATAAAAACCCAGGAAATGCAACTTTGAAAACAAGGGAACTCTATGACAGGAAAATCCGTATGACTATACTATTTTCAGTCAGAGAGTTTTGATGCAAAAGCACATAGAAATCCAAATCCAACTGCATAAACAATTGCCTCGCTGCCTAACAAAGAGAGGACCACCCTAACAAGGATGGATGTCAGTAGCACATGCTGCAAACTCCAAAAACAGGTCAGAAAGTACATGCCAGTATTGAACCTATGAAACTGCCACTAAAGTAAACTAGGCAGCATAGCAAACAATGATTTATCACCAAAGTCTATATACTTGTATGCTGGATGCTGATATTTAAACAGAAGGGCTGTGTCAGGCTGGAAGAGATGATACAGGATGGTTTAATAGCTACATTTCTGTTGTTACAGCAAGAAAGCTAATAACTGAATTTCAATATAGGCTTTCATTATTATATTGGGGGAGTACAGGGACTTATAAAGGTCTGATTTTTGTTGAAATTTTGAATTACTTACTTTTTAGCTGTTTTTAAGGCTGTTTCTCGCATGTTAGCATAATACGAAATTAGATAAATGGATGTATTATGTGGTGATTCAGGGTATTTCAGAAAAGTGTTTTTGTAACGCTCATATGTGTTGCTTGAAAAGTCTCAAAATTACACTGCCTTGTGTTACAAAAAGCTTATTTTTCCATAATGGTAACTTGATAGCATGTGGGTGGAATGAGTGGTTCCCAGGGCATTAGCAAAGCACTGGTATAAAATATTTTGTTTTCTCTATTGAATTGTATGCACAATAATATATATACATCAAGAAATTGTAATTCACATTTTTGCCATCATTCATTAATACTACACACAGTTACTTGTTAACCACAAGCAACGTCAGGCACCTCTTCTGCACTTAATACAGCAATATGTCTGGGACTAAATGGTGTTTCTGTTTTTCTGGGAAGCCCGTGTAAGCATCCCAGCAAGCAGATTCAGAATACTACTTCTCAGAGAATCACAATATGTATAGAGTTGGAAGGTATCTCCAGGTATTGTCTAGTCAATCTCCCTCCTCAAAGCATGGTCAGCTGTAGCAGGTTGACACTCAGGATTGTATCTCTTGATATGACAGCTACTCCAAGCCCTTAGCCCTCTTTGTGGCTCTTTGCTGGACATGCTTTAATATGTCCATGCATCTCTGCTTTGGGCAAAACAGAATGGGACCAAGCACCTAGATGTATCTTTAATCCAGTGCTGCAAGTTCAATTTAGTGTCTGCCAGGGAACCAGTCTTCTGCCAAGATGCTTTTCAGATTGTTGGTTACCAGTGGATGTTTGTGCCTGGAGTAATTTCAGCAAAAGTTAATGACTCTGCAATTCTCTTTGTTGAAATTAATGACATTTCTGTGGGCCTCTTCCTCCAGCATTTTGAGCTTCCTCTAAATGGCAGCACAACCACCTGAATTGTTCAATTTCCCTGGTTTTATATCTTCTGCAAGCTTGCTGAGGGTGCACTCTATCCCACCAACCAGGTCTTTAACCTGGTTAAATAGTTCTGGCCTAGGAGCAGGCCTGAGGGTACACCACTGGGACTGGGTTGCAGATTTTGCCACTGCTCACATATCTTTGAGCCCAGCAGTTCAGGCAGTTTGCTATCCCCCTCCTTGCCTGATTAGCTAACCCATACTTCATCATTTTGTCAATCAGAATATGATGGAAGGCAATGTCAAAAGACTTGCTGAAGGTGAGATAAACAATATCCACTGCTACCCTCATCCGTTAAACCAGACATCTCATTGTAGAAAGCTATTGGGTTGGTCAGGCATGATTTTCCCATTGTAAAGCTAGGGTGATTACTCTCAATCATGTTTCTTAAGTTTCTGAGTCGTTTACTCTGAAAAGCACATAAAGGTTTATGAACTTCACCCACATAATTGTGATTAGTTTATAGCTGTTATGATATGGTAATTGCAAAATTCTTATACATACCTATCTCAGCATTAAAAGCATGATCTTGATGTAAGCGTGGAGTCTGTGGTTAACAAAAAATGAGAGTCAGATGAAGTCCAGACAAGATTTATACTAAAAGATGGGTTTGGAAATGCTATTTGGAAAACCAGTTGTCTATCTTTTCAGGCTGGCCAGATATAAGAAATGCTTTCTTTCTCCCCTTTGCTGTAGAAATTAAATGATTAGCATGATATGTTTGGCCATAGCTCAGCAACTGAATCAGTGAAAGATTATGATCTCTTCATAGCATTGCTTCCCTAATCTGTCTAATCAATGTGGCAGTATTCCTGTAAGATTCTCTCTGGGCTAGCAGCTGAATGCTCAAGTAATGTGTGATTGTGGGGTCGGTGCAGCACAGAAAGTTACATTGCAAAGAAAAAAGACTTTCAAATTAAGATAAATCTTGTTTACACACCATGGGAAAAGGTTTGGATAGTTCGGATAGTTCTGGGACTATCTAGTTATTAGAGTTATCTAGAACACTTTTGTAGAATGGCTGCAAACCCATTCTATAAAAACACTGCCATATTTTTCTTCTCTCCTTACAGTTTAAAACAGAACAATAAAATTATCCCATTTCTTTCCTTTCATTATCTCTAACTGCATACAATATATTTACAGACTGACTGTAACTGTAAATAAACAGTTGGTGTAAAGCTCTGATCTCCTGTGTATTTGCTGACTTTTGAGGAGTCTGTTTTCCGAAACAAATTTCCTTCTCCCCTGTATTTGCTGCATTATTGGAAATCTGTCTGCCAATGCAGCTCAGTGTCTGTAAGTGCTTTCCTTAAGAACCCTCTGTTTGGTGTTCATAATTCAAAGGTTCCTGTTATTCTTAAGCTGAATCAGAAGCAGTTTCTTAGCCAAAGAAGAGCTTCCATAATCACCCTTGAATACTGTTTCTTTTCTTTTGAGCACACACAATATTTGGACAAGTTTTCTGGAATAACAGAAATCCTGAATATTACTGGATTTAGATTCCATTTCTCTATTCTTAAAGCACCAATCAAGATTTTTCAATCTCTGTACTTTATTTGAGAGCTAATTCATAACACAAGTCTTAAATACAGTCTAGATAGAATAGTGTGCAATTGCTTGAAGAAATCCTGTTCAAAGAAAATGATAAATGTTTAAGTCCATATTTTTATTCTGAAAGTCCCACAGTTTGAAATTTTGTCTTATAAATGAGGTAATATTTTTTTCATGATAAGGAATATGCAACTTACATATAAGGGATTTAGGAATTTTGTGCATGTGAGTTAGAGTGTCCCTCTTAGGTTTTGTATCACAGATTTGTTATTAAACTTTCAATTATCTTTGCAGAAGAGTGCCCCTGTTTTGGTGAACTCTGTATGCTACTGTTAGCTTCCTGATATAGCTTCCACCTTCAGTGGGAACTGATGGTTCAGTATTCAAATATTACCTTTTCCTTACTGGCATACATCCATTTGTGTATTGCTTCTGATAACACTGTCCATGATGTGTAAGACATCACATAATATTTTATTACAACTTTTCTTGGAAATTTTGTGTTGCAATGGGTTTGAGAAGTTCCAAAGAAAAGGGAGCTCACCCTCAACCTTTGGCATGTGGACATCCCTCAAGCTGTTGGACATATAGAGCAGTAAGCAAATGATCTCTTATACAGTGGTTGTGAAAATTTTCCAACTGCAGATTTCAGCCCATGTCTGTCATATTTCTTCTGATTTGGTGTAGTGTGACATCATGCAGAAAAAAAAAAAAA
>VWYO01002938.1:3583-13974 GCA_013400275.1 Rhadina sibilatrix | reverse complement strand
AAAAAAAAAAAAAAAAAAAAAAAAGCTGAAACTCACTACTGTGCTGCAATTCTTTATTAAGAAACAGAGTGCTAATAAGAAACAACTCTTGAGACACTGTAGTCATCCTTATTACTGTGCTCTAAAGCTGTGCACATCCAGCAGAGCTGTTAAGCTGGGCATCACCAGGGGTGGAGACAAGGCAGGGCAGTCCAGGAGCCAAGGTAGACAGCAAGGCAGATGGCACCATGCCTGCTCCTAAAGGATGAAGGCATCAGGAGCCCAGGCAGGGGTCAGGTGTGCTTGTGGCACTGGTATTTTTCTACCCACAGGGTGAAATTCCCTCAAGGGTGAATCTCCCTGGGGAGACAGAGCAAGATGTGACACCCCAGGGCAACATTTCAAAAGTTCTTTTACATATATATATATACACATATATATGTATCTACTCATCCTTTACTGATTGTAAGAAAATTAAAACAACACATTAGCAGAAATAGACTAGTAAATGCCTCTTTTTATTAAAACTTGTGTCTCCTTTTGGTGAAAGGTCATCATCTGTCTGTTACTCTGTTAGATAAGCATTCTGACTCCAGAGGGCATTTACAGAGGTCTCCTAAGTTCCAAGCTCTCATTACAGTCACCAGTGCATTCAAGACATGTGAATTTCTTGATTTCTTTTCTGAAGAAAAATGCCTACAGTGATGTATCTATAAAATTTTCAGTGTGGAGCAAAATGCATATTTTTGCCAGACAAAGTCTAGCTTGGTTTAAAAAATGTGCATGCACATATATGTGGTTAGCTTTTTAGAACAATAAATAAATAAATACACAATGAGGCAAGATTTTCTAAATTAAATGCCATTTTCTACAATTCCTTTAGTGGACATACCATTTGCACATGAGGAGGAATTCAGATACTAAAGTTAGAGAGCAGAATCTCTACAGTCATTTTCACTGAGAAGAAAGATTTTTTTTTTGTCATATGAAGACCAATTGGCTTATTTCTATTTTTGTATCAATAAACAAAACAAAAAAATACCCCAAACCCAAACATCAATCGTCAAAAAACCAAAACCAAACAAAAAAACCCAACAAATAACTAAATCATCAAAAAAGCCCAAGACTTGTGTTGTGCTGCATTGTTATTTTCACTTGTAACTAGATTTACTTTTTTGTTCTTTGGTAACATTGTCAACATTTCATGTTGTCACTCTAAGCAGTAAAGGAGGCCTTGGAGATCTTTGTGTGTGAAAAGGTAAAGCAGCTGTTATAGCAGAAAGTTACTAAAGTGTAATGTGTAAGTAAAACATTAAAATAACTTAAAATTTTTGTGATTGGAAAAGGGACACTTAACATCAGACCCTTGTTAATCATCAATAATTCAGAACGGGAGTAGGATACTGATAATAACTCTTTGCCACAGTATCCTTACTTTCAAAAAGAGGAAAAAAATTAAAAATAGTTGCAGACACAGGGAAAAAGTTCTAAAGCATCAGCCCTTAGTTCCCCTGAAAAAAAACAAAACAAAACAAAAACAAGATGATTTTTTTCATGTGAGATATTTTCTTAAATTCTGCCAGCCTCCAGTGACAAAATTGCATTTTATTTTCTCAAACAAATATAAATTCATTTATTTACCCAGAAAGTCTTGCAATTAACAGAAGGTAACTCAATTTGGCTCTCAATCTGCCTGTGAATTTGTGAACTTAAAACTAGCAACTGCTTAGATATCTTCATCATGACCTTACAGTGCTTATTTTTGACAAGAAAACACACCACCAACCATTGCTGTGTATTTTTGGGGCCAGTTCTTCAAATTTTAAAGCAATGGACAAGGAAAGTAAATTTTAAATGGAATTTTATTCTGTGGCTCCCAGCTCTCAAAACATAGCTGTTAACAGAGCATCAATCAGCAGCTGTTTCTGCTAGGAGACAAATTCTTGTTCCAAAAATAATTTTATGAGCAATTCCGAATTTTGATATCATGTCTTTCCTGTAAGTATTTCAGATGGCATAAGGATTGGTCTAACAATAAATAATAAAGAGAATAATTTTTTTTTTCCTGTGGAAAACTGACCTGAATCAGCTGTTTAAGCAGCTAGGGTGCAACTCAGGTGTGCTATAGATGATGCATGTGAGGACAATGACTCCAGTGGGCTACTGAGGGACAGGAAGCCTGCTGGAAAGCACTGTCTCTGGGGGTGCTTTGGGGTAGCTGATGATAACATGCAGTCCTGCAATCAGGAAAGCCAAGGCCTGGTTTCAGAATGTAAAGTAAATGGGCGTGAGGGTCACCTAGACCTGAATACCTAACCACTCATGAGGATATTCAATTCTTTGAGGAGAGAGATGATTTATTTTATACATACAACTACCTTGGGCCAAAGACCTCATGCAAAAGGAGAAAATCTCTGAGCAAACATATTAAATCTGGGTGAGAAAAGTGTAACAAGTTTCAGTGGCTGAAACTAGGCAATTATAAAATGTTGGGCATTATCACCAAGAACTCAGGTGAAAAATTGCTATCAGGAGCCTTGGAGTCAGTTTACTTTGAAATTATCTAGATGTGAATTTTAAACTGTTTTCAAGAGAAAGTCTATAAATTTTTAGTAAATATCTAAGGTAAGTAGTATATTAGTTGTTCCTTCCCACTTTGGTATCTTTGAATGTCTTATCCTTTGCCTTGAAAATATTATTTCATGGGCCTTAATTGTATTTCTCTCAGCAACACCATGGAGCTTCCTCCCATGAACTTAGCAAAATGTCAGTATATTTAAGAAAACTAACCAAATGGTCAGGAACACTTTTTTTTTTTTTTTTTAGTTTTGCCTTTTTCCCCTACTGTGTAGTTGACCAAAAGTCTTTTGGTAGCATTTTCTGTCTTTCCCTGTCCTTGTGGACTAAGGAGGATGGTGGAAGTACAGCCAGTGGAAAAAGAAAATACAAATTAGATGTTCAGATTTTTCTTGTATTTAGAATTAAATTGATCACAATTTTCACCATGAAGGAATACTTCCAGCACACAAACTGATACAGTTTGGTAGGTGAAATGCTCCCCCCTTGCCCGCCCCTTGGGCTCCTGTGCTAGCCCAGTCTTCTGGGGGCTTTTGGGGGAAATACCTCAGGGGATAGGGTAAAAGATTCAAAAGAGGCTCTTACCTCAGGATTATTCCTGAGGCTTTATTCTTGAAGGAGTCCCAGGGCAAAGAGAGAGAACCAGGAAGGTTCTCTAGATGGGTTTATCTAGACTCTCTGCCTCAGGACAGAGAGCTGGCACTAAGCCAATTGACTATTGACAAGGAGAGGTAGGGTCAAACTAAGTAGTTACAGGCTTTAGGAGGTTCTGGGGAAAAACCATTTTCCCAGAGGAATACAACAGGTAGGGCTTACCTGTGTAGGAATATTATGCTTGGTGATACCGATGAAGACACTTCATTAATAGGACTGGTTTTCCCCATTTTTCCTCCCAGTGATCAACAGATATGGAAATCCCCAAACCTGTAAAAAACTATGCTGTCATTAATTGACTCATTATGGAATCACCCATAAGTTAAAGCAAAGGAAAATTTATTGCATTTAGAAAATAAGGCCGGATAACCTCATCAAGGGCTGCATGTACTTATTATGAATATTGTTTTATATTTTCCATCAAGAATCTTTAAAATAATCTGGAAAGATAAGAAGGTTATAAAATTATAGTAATTTTCAAGGAAGAATAGTGATAGAAAGACAGAAAGACACTTGCTATGGATTGGTTCTGTTGAGAGACAATTTACTCCAAGATAAATCTTATGCATTTTGACAGTTACTTTCAAATCCAGCCACTATTATTAATGAGAGGTTGGGTAAGTTAATAAGATCTGATACATTATTTCTGGTCTTTAAATAATATAAGATGTTTATCTTAATTCATGGAATTCCTTTTTAAAAGCATCAATATTCACATATGTTCAATTAAACACATGAAAAAAGTTGCCACCTTCAAAACATTCTCAGCAACAACAACCTGAATAGCTCTTTGACTCTCCTACCTGCTCTACTTCAGGTGTTAAATTTAGAGAGAGAATTTCAGACATATGTAGCAAGGCTTACCAGTACAAGTAAGAGCTGATTAGGATAATACTAAATCTTTGTGGAAATCATGTATAACTAATTTGCTGTAGGCAAGAGGAAAAAAAAAAAAAAGACACAAAAAGGTTTCACTTTACACAATATTTGCAGCTAGGCTGAAAAATACAGGTTTTGAACATAAAAAATATCAGCACTAACAAGAAGCTATGGAATTCATAAAGGATTATTTGTTGGTTTCCCCCACCCTCCAATATTCTTTCTGCTTTTTTTTCCTGCCATCTACCTTATGTTCAAATCAATACCATCTGGTCTTTAGAAACTCTGGTTTGTGAAATCCTGACTCATTTTCCTTCACCAGTGGGTGAAATTCAAAATAAAACTATCTTCCAATCCATAAAAGAAAGACAGACCACATTAAATTTATAAAAGAAAAAAAAAAATCATTTTGTGTCTCTTTAAGGGATTCTTTATCCTGCCAGTCCCTGCTCAGAAGTAGCTATGGAGGTTCCTTCTCAAATGATTTTGTCCAGCACAGAATAACCACTTGACTTGTATGCCTGTGACTTCCTTTGTTTTAAAACTGTAAGTGTGATACTTTATCATCAGCATTTGCAAGGGTTTACAAAAAGGCATATTTTTAGAACAATTAACTTCCTGTGATGTAATGGGCCTTTGAGTAGTGCCATGTTTTGATGATTACTCTAACTTAAAAACAAAACATTCATTAGATGATTTATGGCTGTAGGATTTCCTTTGCTCTCCAGAACATGATAGTCTCCCCAGCTGTTCACTGGAGATTGGGATTTGTGATTTATAGATATGTTATTTCATTTTTAATTTTTGTCTCAAAAATGAGAATTGCCAAGAGGGACACTGTTTCTCCCCCAGCTCCGTCAGTGAAAGAGCACTGGAATTCTTCTGGCATGTTGCAGAATGTGTAGCAATGTGTAGCTTAATTCCCCCATATCCCTAATAATGGCCTAACAAATTTCAGCTCTTCTTTAATGGTAAAGTACATATCTGTCATACCTGGAAGCACTGTTCTTTGGAAATATCCATAATATTGATTCTCCTTCATAGAACCAAGATTACACTTTCTTTGAAAATTAAACAAAAAAAGAAAAAAAGCCAACTAGTAAGGGCTGCAATGTCAACATTTCAGCGTTCTTGTGCAGGTTGCTCCATTGTTCTAATTTTGTGTCCTTTATAATTACATCAAGTTGTTTAGAATAATGTGATCCAGGGTTGTGTGATGTTTGGTTGGTTTTTATGTGATGGTTTGTTGTTTGGTGGGTTGGTAGATTTGGGGTTGGTGTGGGGTTTTTTTTGTTTTGGTTTGGTTTTTTTTGTTTTGGTTTGGGTTTTTTTGTCTGTTTTTTGTTTTTGTTTGTTTGTTTTTGTTTGTTTGTTTTTGTTTGTTTGTTTTTGTTTGTTTGGTTGGTTGGTTGGTTCATTGGTTTTTTATGGGGGATGGGGTTAGTATTAGTTATTAGTTATTAGTTAGTATGAAATATCAAACAGTAAATGGCAAGAGCCTGTAAATTATGCTATTTCATGTGAATCTGCCAGAGCACCAGGCTGGTGCCACAGGTACCATCTTAGCCATTGAGTTCAGTCCCTTGCAGGCACAGACCTGTACATAGCAATAAACAGAGGATCCACAGAAACCTGGGATGTGCTGTGACACACCTACAGTCATGAACTATAAAACTAAAATCCATAACAAATTTAAGACTGTAACAAAGGCTTCTGAATCCAAACCTGGCAATTATATCAATTGAACCTGAACAGAAGTGATAAATTTCAGTGTTAGCAAGACCCGCATCACACTTTATGACCTCTCATAGCTGATCTCAAAAGCATCAGAGGAAACAAATTCACCCATCATGTTTTTCTCCCTGGGCATGCATCTAAAGTATAAAGGTTTTCACAGCCCCATGGAAACACAGCAGAAGCACCAAAAATTTATGAATATTTCAGTTAATATCAATGTAGCAATATAGCAGAGAGCAAGTTCCATCCTCATGTTGCATTCTCCAACAAATTCCAATATACCACAGGCATTAGAGTTCACATTGCAATTTTATGGTCTATTTTCAAGAATTTTCTTCTGTCATGCAGTTCTTCCTGTAAACTTGGCTATCCCTTTGTTTGTAACAGACAATATATAGTTTAGCTGCAATTTTTTCCATTATATATATTCTCCTAAAATTTCTTGCTGATTTTGAAAAACAGGATTTGAGTTGAAATAAGTTTTGTTTGAAAAATCAAAAGATCTTTTTCTTACATGTTGGTCCTTTTAATACCTCTTTCATCTTGTTATTGCATTTTAATCTTAGTATTCTATTAGTAGAACTTTTTTAAAAAATTATTGGTCTCATATACTTTTAAGACTTGAAAGGTTGTATCAAACTGGCAATGTCTTGAAATTCTTTTTCCAGAGGAAAAGTTTTAGAATGTGTGGTAATTTTCAAGATGACCTGGAAAGGCGTCTAAGGCATTGAAATACAACTTATCTGCTTAAGTGGTTACAGAATCCTTCTGAAGAATATATGACATCTGTAATGATACCATCACATTCCAGAGGTTGAGGAACAGTTGGTGTCCAGGGATACATAGGATTAGCAATATTTGATTTTGAGATGCTTGGTAAAATTGATATGTTTGTAACTTGTAGGATGTATGTTCATTTTTTCAAGACCATAAACGCTATAGATAGGCAGAGTGTTCATGATGTAAAATCATACAATACATTTATGCTGGTTATGTACTTAGAGGAAATTTGCAAATATTATAATTTCTAGTATACTTGAGTTGTGTAAAAATTTCTGTGTGGAGGTTCTCAGCAATAATCCTGGAGAACTAAGATGTTTTTGAGGCATAGTCCTACGCATAGGCAACCACTTTAAGTCAAACACGATTTGTAATTTTAATGCAATTGCAAACACAGTTTTGCTGTGATTTCCTCTAACTCTAGCATCTGTGTTTGGTTGACTTAAATCATACTCGTGTTTCTCAAATGAAACCACTAGCTAACCAAAGTCAGTTTATTAAAATGTTTGTGTTGTTCTGTAAATTCCTAAGCAACTTACAGAACATGAATTTAAAATTAGGAGGAATTTCAAGACAGACTTACTGCAGGGAGCAAGATTGGTTCTTGTGTGGCTGTAAATGTTCATAAAAATTCCCTCAGAGAATGTTTGAAAATACTGGAAAGTCTTGCATCTTCTCATCTCATTGCTACAGAGTGTGCTGCACCTTGCTGAAACTCTTTTTAAAATTGCATTTTGGTTCCTAGGCTGCTACAAAACCTACAAAAATTTTATTAAAAGGTTAATAGAAGAATAACATGTTGCAACATGGTGAAAAAACGTTTAGAGATTGTGAAGTTCTCTTTAAAAAGCCTTTGTTCTGAGTTCAAAAGATGTAGTAGAGTTTGCAGGAATTATTTGGGGAATATGATTTTGGTATTTGTTTTTAGAGGTTTTGGGGGTTTAATGGATTTCTTAAATTGTGTAGTTTATCTTTCTGGCTACACAAATGTGTAATGTGCTTCCTAGGCAAAGAATCACAGCACGAGCAAAAGTATGAGAAGTAGGAGAATAAGAAAGAGTTAATTCTTAAGATTTTGCTGTCAAGACATGGTTTTGTAAACTGTCTACCTATTGCTCTAGTACATCTTTTCTATTCTCAGGTATATCCACTGATACTTAAGAATTTAAAAACCTGCAAGGGACCACTATAATTTTCTTCTATCTGATCTTGGTTTCAAGATCTTACACATCAACAGACCAGCATTTTTCTGATTGTTGTTTTGATTAATAGAAGCTTTTGCTACTATACCCCTTCCAACCTAGAATTTGACTAGCACATAATCCTCCAGCCATTGGAAGATTGTATTATGCCTTCTTATGCCTATCAAGCCATTTACAATCAGATGTCACTTTTTCAATATCTTGTCACGAGCAAAACAGAATTGGATTTTGCTATGTCTTCTTATTCTATAGAGCCACTTTGAATCAGCTATCACTTTTTGTTATGTTGTCACAAGCAAAACAGCCTTTAGTTGGAGAAACATATTTGAGTCATCATCAGTAAAGATAAGTTCTGATCATTGATTTGAATGTTGGAAGTGGGGAAAAAAATTCCAAAAGCATTTATACAAGTACTTAGATAAACATTTATTGTTCCCTTTCCTCAGCCTAAAGTTTTTATATGCTTTCTGCAAATTTTGCTCAGTCCATGCTGGTTTACCCAGAGAGGGGGAGGTAGTGTGGCAAACTGAGATGCTTTGTCCAGTGGCTTTCCCATGTTCTGTGCCCTGTGGTTTCTTTCTGCTGGCTGATGCTTCACAGATTTCTGACACTCCATGTGCAACCACGTCTGCGACTCTTGTTTGTGCTCCAGGGGACATCATCCATGGACTGCAGGTCCTTCAGGGATGTACCTACTCCCTTTTGGCACAAAAACTGTCCCAAGAGCATATTCCAGTGTTTCTCCACATTGTCTGAGCGGGACACCACTTGCTGTCCTGGTCATACATACTTTAGCGTGCAGTTGTAAAGTTTTTCGTTTTTTTCACTGGTGCTTAAACAGATTTCAGCACTAACTGCAATAACTTCCATCTGTCCTTCCAATCAATTCACAACTCTGACCCCTTACTCCTTAAACATTTAAATTCTCTCTTTTATACAATATATACAATAATACATAATAATAACCCCACTATTGCTGCTTTTTCTGGATAAACAAATAGACTAAGGCAGTTAAGTGTCTCAAGATAAGGTCTGACTTACAGACAACAGACTTTAATTGTACTTATTTTCACAGAATCATAGAATAGTTTTAATTGGAAGGGACCCAGAAGGATCATCAAGTCCAACTCCTTAGTGAATGGCCCATATGGGTTTCACACCCACAATGTTGGTGTTGTTAGCACCATGCATTTTCAAGCCCTTTCTAAGATTTAAATACCATTTTTAGAGAACTGAATGTGAAATGGTGGTATACTTCTATTTACCATATGTACAAATGCCAGTCTCAGCATTCAGATTTAAAAAAAAAAAATCCCTGCTGGGATATCTACCATTATTTTGGTTGTGGCTTTGCTGAGCACTTTAAACTAAGACTGATGTTCTGTGATTTACCTACATTTAACAGAGTTTTCCCTTTCTGAAGGAAAACAGTACAGCTGTCTTGGGACAATTGGGGTATTCTGTAGAACTTCTTTATTCCTACTGTTTTATGTTGTGTCCCGCTTGATTTAGAAGCTGTGCATAGTAAGACTGATTAATCTTAGTAATCCATTGCTGGAGGTCTTTGCAGCCAGGATAAAAGCTGTCTTACACTGCAAATTCATTTGTGCAAATAAGTTGCAAGCAATGTCACTTCTATCTCAGTTTTTGAAAAACCAGGAGTATCAAGAGTGTTTTCTACCAGTCTTATGGGTTCAAACCAGAGCAGCTTTGCATAATATGAAGGTAATAATCCTCTCAAAGACCACAGGAAATGTTTGCTGGCCTTCAACTTCATTAGACATCTTGCAGTGAACTCAGTTAGCATCAAGCACCAATTATGGATAATTATATTTCAGATATTTAGGAAGAAAAGCTATCCAAATTGTGTTTTGGCTTGGCTTCATAGGACTTCTTGTTAAGTTCAGTGCCTCCAGTTGTACACAGCAATATAACTGCTAGCTTGTGACTTTCATGAGCTGTAGCTTGCTGGAGCCTGGTGGAGCTTTTCTGTCACTGTAGACTTGCCTCCTGCTGCTGCATTTCCCAGGCACAAACCTCAGGGGACAGGCCCCTGGCATGTAAGATCACTCCTACACCCTTCATTCTTGCTCACAGAGCAGAGGTGTTGGGAGGGCTGACACTGCTATTCAGGTCTCTAGGTTGCAAGGAAAATAATTAAAATGTAGGATGTCAGTGGGCATTTTTTTTTATTCTCCCTATTACCTGATTTTTCCACTTTCAGTCAACTTATTACTCTCAGGCTAGGAGAAACTTGTTTGCTATTGCTGCTCCAGTTAAAACAAAAGAAATTAAATAGCTTCTTCCAGTGGTGTGCTACACAGCCTCCTGTAACTGCCTAATTGGCCCCTATAATTATTGCCCTAATTGAAACACATTTATTATTAGATGGGAGGTTTATGTAGGTCATCTAGTTTTCTGGAAAAGTTGGATTGTACTCAGGCATGAAACCAATCTACCTTATTGTGATGGTTTCATCACTTACTGTATTTCATGTGACTGGGAGAACATAAAGAGCAAAACAGGCTTATCTTCAAATTACAAAGATAGTTTATTTACACACACTGAAAGGATAAAAATAGG
>VWYO01002935.1:8348-21239 GCA_013400275.1 Rhadina sibilatrix | reverse complement strand
AAATAAAATAAAAATAAAATAAAATAAAATAAAATAAAATAAAATAAAATAAAATAAAATAAATGAAGAAAGATAAGATTAAGTAAGCGAAATAAAAAGAAATCAGGTAAATAAGAGAAAATTAAATAAACAAAATAACATAATGAAATTTAATTTGATAAATAAAATGAATAGAACAAACTAAGCAAAATAAAATTAAATAAAGGGTAAAAAACTTAGAGTGGAACAGAATGGAATGGAACGGAATGGAATGGAGAACAGGATACTCCCCTGCTGTTAGGAAACCATCCATGGAATTATTTTAGATGTGCAATATTCAGACCTTGGCGTGTGTGGGTTTGTGACACCTCAGCTGNAAATGAAATGAAATGAAATGAAATGAAATAAAATATAAAATAAAATAAAATAAAATAAAATAAAATAAAATAAAATAAAATAAAATGCAACCCTTTTCTAGCTTCCAGGGTGGTGGAACTACAAGGGCCGAGGTCCGTGGGGCAGAGGGAGAGGAGGTTTTTCCCCATGGCATCCCGGACCCCATCCTGTAGGGATGCTCCATGCAGCACCATCCCTGCTGTCACCCTTAGAGCTGTTTGCTTTTGTTTTGTTATTTTGCCGATTTCCCCCCCTCTTTTCTCAATTCTCCAGCATCATCTCCTTGCTCCAGGGAGGACCGGGACCCAGCCGGCTCCAGCACTCGGGGATCGCAGGGACCAGCAGCACCCACGGGGCACCGGCGCCAGGGAAAGGGCTCCGGGAGGATGGGTCTGAGCCGGAGCGAGGGACCTGAGCCGCTGGCCGGAGGGGTGAGGGCTCTGCCCCGGGAAGAGCCGGCTCAATTCCAGACTGAGTAAGCGGCCGCTCCTGCCAAACTCCAGCGCCGACGGCCGTGGTGGGAATTTTGGGGCTGCCAGGAGCGTCACTGGAAGCGGCGCGCGGCCCCCGCGCCGTCACCACCCCCCCACCGCGGCCGGGAGGTGTTTAATGAGTTCCTTAATTAGGAATTAAGGGAGAGGCGCTGCCCAGATGTTGGCTCGCCATCCAGCGGTGGGGGCGGCCCCGGGGTCACTCGGCAGAGCCCCGCCGGGGGCCGTGGGGTTTGTGGTGGCGGTGAGGATGAGGAGCAGCGCCGGGCAGGGTGTCTGGCCAAGCCGCGCTGGCTGTTCCCAAATCCCTGCCAGGACCACCCGCCCGGGGCCGGGGAAGTGTCCGGGTGCCTTGACCTGAGCGGGAGCGCTGAGCTGACACCCCGGGATGGGCACGGCCGGCGGACACGGAGGGGTTAAATCTCGCCGAATCCCGGGAGGAGCCGGCTCCTTTCCAGCCTGAGTAAAGCCAGCACCCTGCCAAACTCCCGCTCCGGGATCCAAACTCCTGGGTTATTCCCCGGAATACCGACAGGGACACTCCTGCAGGTGTGCCCGGCCCGTGGCCTGCAGGGACGTGCAGCAGGGAATGCATCCCAGCATCACCCAGCCTCGGCCCCGCGGTGCCAGACCCCAAAAACCCCTCAGGACCTGTCCTGGAACACCACCCAGCTCTCGGGGTTCCTGCTCTGGCTCCATCCAGCAGCTCCGGCGTTTATTTACAAGTGGGATGGGAGTTGCGCCTTTGCTTCCCTTTATTTTTAAACTTATTTATCTTTATTTTGGATTTCTGACTCATCTCCACCCGTTGCCGGGAGGAAACCAGAATCAAAAAAGCCCCAGCTATCGTTTGTATCAGCTGAATAAAATCCTTCCCCAGGGAGGAAAGTCCAGCAGCAGCTCCAGGACCCAGAGCCGCTTCTCCTTCCCCCGGTTTCACTCCTACAGAGGAGGAAAACTCAAATTTTTCCTCTTTTTTTCCAAACCACAGCTGGTTTCCGGCTCTGTGAGCACAGAGCCAGGCCTGGGGCTCACAGACCGGGGTGGGCAGAGAGGTGATGGGTGCCCCCCAACCCCCCTTGCACGCTCTGTCTGCCTTTGGGGTGCCCAGCCCCGTCCCCACGGGATGCCCTGTGGGGATGCAGCACTCGTGGGGCTGCCAAAACCAGGGGGGGGATGCCAAGGGAGGGGAGGGTGGCCTGGAAGGTGTCACACAATCAGGCTGCACTGTTGATTAGGGTGCCTCATTAATAGGGGTGCCCCGAAATGGGGGTGCCCCATTAACGGGGGTGCCTTGGAGACAAGGGGGCAGCCCAGCAGTGAGGGTCCACAATTAGCCTGGCTGCCCCATTAATGAGGGTGCCCCAGAGGGGAGGGGAGGGGGGCCCATTAATAAGGACACCTTGAAAAGCAGGGTACCCCAGAAGGGAAGGTTCCCAATTAACAGCTGTCCCATTAACGAGGGTGCCGTGTTAATGAGGGCATCATGGAGGTGGGATGCCCCAAAAACAAGGGTGCCCCTTGAACGAGGGTGCCTTTAAGATGAGGGCACCCCAAGGAGGAGGTGCCTCATTAATGTGGATGCCCCATTACTGAGGATGCCCTGAGATTGGGCTGTCCATTAACGAGGGTGCCCCATTAACAGAGGTGCTTTGGGATTGGGGCTGCTCCTCCCTGGGGAGGTTCCACGGGTCTCCCCTCGTGGTGGGGGGCAGGAGGCCAGAAGGTCCTGAGACCCCTGGCAGGTCCCACGTGCCTCCTTCAGCCATTCCTGGTGCAGCTGGAATGTGTGAAGAAGGGGAGAAAACAACCCCAAAGCAGCGCCCTGGGGCTGTGAGGATGGGCTGTGGCCCCTCCAAATCCAGCCCCTTCCTGGGGAAGGTCGAATCCATCCCCCTGGATCTACTTTTCCCTTTCCAAGGGCGAAGTGCTCTGGTGATGCCCGGCTGCATCCTGCCTGGGGTCCTGGGAGCTGAGAGGATCCAGCTGCCAAGGGTCAGTCCTGATACCAGGGAGGGCAGAACTGCGCCCCTGGCTCAGCAGAAAGGCTTTGGAGATGTGAAGGGAGGCTCTTGGGTCCTTATCCCCATCCAAATCCCAGTTGTAATCCATCTCTCTATGGCAACGAGCTCAGGTCCTGCTCATTCCCTGCACATGGAATTCCCTCCTGCTCATTCCCTCCACCAGCTCCTTTCCCTGCTCCTGGGTATGGATTAAATGTGCTCCTTTTGGAATCTGTGTCCTGGGGGGGATCCTGCTGCCAAGGTCTCCTGCATTCCTGGCGTGTGGCTTGTTTCTCCTCACGCCAAAGGGAAGGTGCTGCTTTGGGATCAGGTACCTCAGGGACACGGGAGGGCTGCCAGGGAAGGGCTGATGTGAGGCTGGGTGATGTCCCTGGGATGTCCTGGCTGGGAGAGCTGGTACTGGGCAGCAGGAACCAGCAGCTCTGAGGGGTTTGGGCTTTTCCCAGGGAGTGGATCCCAGCTCATGTCCTGCATTTTCACAGCTGCTCCATCTGCTTGGGATAACCAAGGGGTCTCTGCTCCAAATCCCATCCTGGTCTCTGCTGCAGTCAGGTGGGAATTTTGCATCCTGGGGCTGGATGTGGGATCCAGCCCTAGAGTTGGAGCTGGGCTGCATCTCTGGGGTGGGCTCCATTCCAGGCCTGTGCCCTTCTAAATATTTTCATTATTTTTAATTCCCATGTCCCCTCCTGGGCTGCATCCTTGTGGCTCCAGCTCTGGGGAGGGATGAGGATCCAGCCAACGGCTCTGGTCCCTGGGGACATCACACAGGGGTGGGAGAAGGAAGGAGTGACCCATGTGGAAACCACAGACAGTTTTGATGCGTTTATGAGCCTGGGCGCAACTTCCTCTGCCCGAGTTTGCCAGAGAAGGGCTCAAGTTCTCCACAGGCACCCAGGATGTGCCAAGGGTGGGGGTGCAGCACCCCTGGGTGACAACCCCTAACGTGACAAGGGTGGCTGTGCTGCTGGGACAAGGCAGAGGGGCGTTTGGGGAGGTGGAGTGAAGCTCTTCGTGCCCGTCCCCACATCCTGGGCTGTGCGTGTGGGCTGGGAGGCTCAGCTGTCACCCCAGAGTGATGCTCTTGTGGAAAAGGTGAGTGGTGCTGGCCCCGGGTCACACTCTCACCCCCAGGAAAAGCTCGGGCAAAAGCTACTCTTGGAAAAAAAGTAGAGTTTCCTCTTTTCCTTCCTCGTCGCAGGCACGTGGTGGTGAGGTCATGGAGCGCTGGGCTCCCCGCAGGACATGCCTCCAGCCCGGCGTAATCCCGTCCCCAGGGCCACAGCCGCCTCTGGCCAGTGCCGGGGGGGAGGCTCGGGCCCCCGCTGCCCCTCCAGCCCCACTTTCCTCCCGGTCAAGCCACCACATCCTGAGGCAGCCCTCGGGCTGCTGCCGGCGCTCCCCGCGCGGTTTCAGCCTCGCAGAGGCGAGCGCGGCTTTGCTGAAAATCAGCCCCAGATGTGGCGCAGCAGCTGCTGCTGGAGGGCCAGGAGCGGGGATGGGCAGGGCTTGGGGACAGCAGAAGGGACCTGCTGGGTGGCTGGGGCCCGAGAGTCAGGAGCTCCTGGGGAGTTTTGTCCCACCTGTTGGGTGATAGTCCCCTCCCTTCAGGGGGGTGCTCCCAAGGAAGGGGGGACAGGGACGCGCAGGGGCTCCCCAGTCCTTGGGGAGAGGCTGTGGAGCAGCCAGCAGCCCGGCTGTGTGGCACAGCCCCAGAGGACACGGGGCAGTTCCCACTGTGAGTGCCATCCTGGGGCTGTTTCTGGGGAAGCAGGACGGCAGGAGCCGGCTCCCCAGTGCTGTGCCACCACCCTCCAGCAGGAGCTGAGCCGTCCCCTGGGGGCTGCACAGCCCAACCACGGGGACATCACAAATTTTCATAGCCCATCGTTGCTCGGGGACCTGTCAGGCCCGAGGCCCCTGGCTGAGCGTGGGGCTGCTGGCCCCGCTCGGGGCTCTGGGGAGGGAAGCACACGCGAATCAGAAGAGGATGGAAAACCCCTGCAGTTCCTTGGAAATACAGCACGGCTACCAGCAGCCCACACCAGCTCCCAGGCGTGGCAGCAGCAGCCACGGGGTGAAATTCTGATGGATTATCCTTAATTACCAGCTCTGAAGTGGGGGTGGCAGCAGCAGGTCCACCCTGCAGCAGTGCTGGGCCGGGGAGCGCTGTGGAGCCCCTTCCCCACGGCTGGAAATGGGTTGGAGCTGCCTTGGCTCTGCCTCATGCTCCCCTTGTTGAGCTGGGACTTGTCTGGCTCATCTCAGGCCCTAAATTTGAACCTTTCCAAGGATCCTTGGGGATCCTTGACTCATTGCATTCCTCTGGGTGTGAGGAACAGTTCTGGGAGCTGCTGGCTCTGCATGGTTTGGATGCCCTCAGCACCCCGACCCCAATCCTGCATCCTCCCTCTGCCAGCACGTGGAAGGTGCCCCACACTCAGTGTCCAGGTGAGGGGTCCCCTGAGCATTGCCCACTCTCTGGGGCCACAATAGGTTTTTTATCATATTTTGGTGCTCTTCAGCTTCCCTGGGCACCCTCTCCTGAACCCTGCTGGGGTGGAAAATGCCACTCTCTGGGGCCACAAGAGGATTTTTTATCTTGAGTGACCCTGAATTTGAGGCTGAGAACTGCACCCCTGGGCAGCACAGAACCTGAAAAACATGAAAGCTCAAACTCAAGGCATCAGGCTGAGAGCAGGGCAATCCTGGTTACCCATTTTTGTGCTCTTCAGCCTCCCTGGGCACCCTCTCCTCCCCGCTGGGGTGGAAAAGGCCACTCTCTGGGGCCACAAGAGGATTTTTTATCTTGAGTGACCCTGAATTTGAGGCTGAGAACTGCACCTCTGGGCAGCNCCCCTTCCTGCCGGCTTGGGTGGAAAATGTCCCTCTCGGGGGCCACAAAAGGGTTTTTTTATCATATTTTGGTGCTCTTCAGCCTCCCTGGGCACCTTCTCCTGGACCCTGCTGGGGTGGAAAAGGTCACTCTCTGGGGCCACAAGAGGTTTTTCATCATATTTTGGTGCTCTTCAGCCTCCCTGGGCACCCTCTCCTCCCCGCTGGGGTGGAAAAGACCACTCTCTGGGGCCACAAGAGGGTTTTTTTAATCACATTTTTGTGCTCTTCAGCCTCCCTGGGCACCCTCTCCTCCCCGCTGGGGTGGCACGTTGCTCCAAGGGTTCTGGGGGGGCCAGGGGAGCCGTGCTGCCGGCGACCCCGGGGGCTGCAGGGCTGCAGGGCTGCAGGGCTGCAGGGCTGCAGGGCTGCAGGGCTGCAGGGCTGCAGGGCTGCAGGGCGGGATGCTGGGCGGAGGCGCAGCAGCACACGCCAAGATGCATCAGCCTGTGTTTTTCTGCTGGTGGCTGAAGGTTGTTTGTGCTGTCCCGGGGATGATCCAATGCTCTTGGCGTAGGTGCAAGAGCGGCCTCGGGGCACTGCTGTGGAACCCAACCTTGGGAAGGCTGGGACTGAGGCTGGGCAGAGCCAGAGAAGAAAGTGGCTGCCTTGGTTTGGAAAGGCAGGTGTCTGCCAGGGAAAGCTGGGGTTTCCCTCAGAATGGAGAATGGAAACCTCTCACCCCCTCCAAATTAAAATTTTGCAATCAAGGGGCTTTCAGGCAAAGATTTGNTTATCAGAAGGCATCCACCCCCCTCCTCCCAGAGTAAAGAGGAACAATTCTCCAACTGCTTTCAGCAAATGAAATAGAACACACACCTTTGGTTCCATAACCCAGGACAGTAGGGATTTATTGAAAGGCCTTTAGGAAACACCTTGGGCAGGACAGGGCCTGTCCCAAGGTGGATGAAGAATGGTCACAACATTTTTAACCGGTCACGAGATCTTACATTTTAATAAGCTTTGGTCCATTTGCATATTGGGGTTTAATTGTCCAATTACAGTTTGTGGGGTCCCATCCTTCTTGTCCCTCCCTCCAGCCACCCTTGTTTGTGCTGTTGGGCTGAAAGCTGTCCTTGGTGTGCAGCAGGAACAGGATTTGTTTGGTGTCCCTGCTCTGTGCAGAGCTGAGTGACCCTGAATGTGAGCTCAGAGCTGCACCCCTGGGCAGCACAGAGCCTGAAACACAAGAAAGCTCAAACTCCCATCAGGCTGGGAGCAGGGCAATCCTGGTTATCCTGTGACATCTCCTGCCCTAAACACGACTGCAGTGCCCCCAAACAGCTGTGGGACCCCATTTCTTACCAATTCTGCACGAGCAGAACCTCTCAGCAAACCTCAAGCCAACCCTTTGCAGCCACAGCACCGATGCCACCCAGAGCTGGGTGGGGCTTTTTAACCCCTGGATGAGCAGGGAAGCTGCTCACCTGCTGGAAGGACCATTTGTTTTCTTGGTGAAAGGAGCAAAGGTGCCAGGATTTGAGTCACCAGTCACACACAAGCAGCTGGAGCTGTTTCACCCCATCCCTGCGAGCTGCTCGGCTCCCTTCTGGCACGGGACAGACGAGTGGGGGGAAGAGGATGGGGAATGTCCCCTGGGAGCGACGATGAGGCCACTGAGACAGAGACAGGAGCTGCTGCTCCAGCTGTGACAGAGCTGGGAAAGGCCAGATTTAGCCTGGGAGTGTGGGAGCAGCGGGAGCAGTGTGAGAGGGACGCTGGATTTGCTGGATTTGCTGGATTTGCACCCGGAGGTGCCGGCACAGCTCCGTCCCTGCTCCATCCTGATGTGTCCCTGCCCGTGATACCTGGGCTGGGCTTGGAGTCTGTATTTGTATCACATTTATTTGGCTTTCCAGAGATGAAAAGGTGCTTTTAATAAACCTGAGAGGGTTCCAGACCCTCCCCAAGTGCAGTGTTTGGCTGGAGAAGTGCGAGGTTGGAGAGAGCTTTGTGAGCCCCCACACACCTCTTCACCCCCTGATCACCAGCCTCCCCCCACCAGCCTTTGCAAGTTCAAAATCTCCCCTTTTCAGCCCAAAATGAACCACTTGGCCCAGGCCAGGGCTGCCAGCATGGCTGAGGGAGCAGTGTGTGTGTCCTGGGCACTGGCAGCTCCCCCGGGAGCTCCATCTCTTCAAAAACCAGCCTGAGCTTCACCCCTGTGTTGGGAAAGGGATGGATCCAGGTGTGGAGCCACTGGAGGCTTCCCTATGAGTTCCATTCCTCCAAAAACCGAACTTAACTTCACCCCTCTCATGGGAAAGGGATGAGTCCAGGTGTGGAGCCAGAACCAGCTTCCTCAGAATCACCCAAAATCCCTCCAAAAGCCCGCCTGAGCTTCATCCCTGCCACGGGAAAGGGCTGGACTCAGGTGAGCTCCCACGGCCAAGGCTTATCAGGGATCAACCCCCCCTGGCATCCCTGACCTGCTGTCACATCCCAGGTGGGGCTTCAGCTCTCCAAGGCCATCCTGGAGCTGTTGGCAGGAGGGAGGGAGGAGGCAGCTCCGTGGTGCTAAACCCACTGCTGCTAATGAAAAACAGCCTCGGAGCAGCCAAACAGCTGATCTATGGCCCGAGCTGAGTAATGCCTGGAATTCCTGGCAGGAGCTGCTTCCTTTTGGGAGGCGAGGGCTCCTTCCCCGGCAAGCAAGGCGCTGCCGTCCCGCCCTCCCCCGTCCCCATCAGCCCCCCAGCTGCCCTTCAGGGATCGGGGAATGGAATGACGGAGGTTACACACCGCTGGGGCTCTGTCCCGTCCTCTGTCTGTCTGTCTGTCTGTCCATCTTAGTCCCCCTCCATCCGCAGTGAGGAAGATGAAGGGCATGAGCCCCACCGCGCCCTGCGAGAAGAGTCCTTGTTCCCCGGGACGTCCCTTTGGCTGGCAGGGATGTCCCTTAGGGCTCGGATTCCTCCAGGATGGGTGCAAGCAGGGAAAGGAGCTCAGCAGCAGCAGGGCGTGGAGGGAGATAAGGCTGTGACTCAGCCTCAGCCTCAGCCCCAGCCTCAGCCTCAGCCTCAGCCTCAGCCTCAGCCTCAGCCTCAGCCTCAGCCTCAGCCTCAGCCTCAGCCCTGCTGCCCCTCCTTCCCAGCAAAGTCCGGCCAGCACCTGGGGACCGCGGGGTGCAGCGGGGCTGGGCCCCACGTCTGGATGTCCCCGGTGGACATCGGGGCCAGTGGCTGATGTAAACAGCTCCGGCTGCCGATAAACAAGCGGCCCCGGCGGGAGCACAAACAGCTCCTCTGTTCTGCCTCTGGGCTCTGCCCGCGGCGCCCCGGCAGCCGCTGCACGGCCCGGGCTGGATGGCACCGAGCACCCGCGGCAGCCCCGTGTGTCGGTGGGTGGCACGGGGCTGTCACCCCGCTAGCCTGCGGCCGGACCTGTGTGGGGATCACATCCCCAGTTTGGGGGGAGGAAGTGGGGTTTAGTCCCTGGGACACGTGCTGAGGTCAGGGACAGTGCTGCCCCGTCCATCGCACGGCCTGAGGGCTGGGGCATCCCAGGAAGGGTTTGGCACGTTGGGATGTCACCTTGTTCCTGGCCATGGTGACACTCCGAGGTGACGCTGAGGCCTGGCTTCCCTGGGGCATTCCCAAGCTGTTTCCCAAGCTGCCCCCACTTGTGCCCCTGGACACCCCTGCCGTGGATCAGGCCCCTCTTGGCTGCAGCCAGGCTGAGCCGAGGGTGCCAGGGCTGCAGCCAGGCTGTGCTGTGCCCGGAGCCCCGGGTGATGCCAAGCAGGGGGCACGGGGCACGCTGGGCACCGTTTCTCAGCTACACTGGGGGTGCTGTGGTGGAGCACGAGCACAGGGACATTGGAGCACAGGGACATTGGAGCACAGGGACATTGCCACCATCAGGGTGGGCATGGTCCTGTTGCCACCCTGAAACCGCTGCTGGTGGCACCTCCTGCCCCTGTCCCCGGTGTCTCCCCCGGCCTCTGCGGGTGCCCACGGGAAGGCTTTTGGCTCCGGCTCCGGCCGCATTCCTGGGTGGAGGGAGGAGCGGAGCTGGATCCTGGCGTGACTCAGCCACAGCCACGAGGGCTGGGGACACGCCGGTGACCCACGTGGGGCTGTCACCCGTCCTTGCTCCCTCCTCACCACCTGGCTCCCCCACCCCACCCTCGGCATGGGCGCCCCTCCGATGCCAGGGCCGGGCTCTCTCCGTGCCCAAGGACCCCCGAGCATGCCGGGGGCGGTGGGAGGTCTCCCGAGAGCCGCTGCGGTTTGAGCACAGCCGGACCCCGGGGTTACAACAACTCTGGGGAGGGACTTTCTCCGCAGGCGCCGGACACAGCCTGACCCTGCGGTTCCCTCGCTCCCAGCCTGGCTGAATTCCCCGTGCCTGGATCCAGCCCGGGCTCTGCTCCCGTGGGTGCTGACCCTGCAGCCAGGGGGCTGCTGCCGGGGGAACCCCGAGATTCCCCCGGTGATTGGAGCCGGGTGGGACGCTCCGGAGCGTCCCAGTGCGGAGCAAGCAGCACCAGAGGGATGGAGGAGAGGAAGGGAGGGATTTGCTGCGGGATGAAGGCTCCAGCCTCATCATCCCTCCCCCCCCAGCACTGGCAGCGGGCTAGGGGGAAGTGCCTTCCAACCCACATTCCTCCACTCCTGAAGGAACTGGCTCGGGACCTTCCCACGGGGATTTCCAGCCTGGGGACACATCTCTGCAGCTCGGATCCTGCTGGCAGGGTCCTGGCTCAGCTGCAGCGCTCAGGAGACTGTGGGAGAGCATCCTGGCGCTACGGTGAATCACCGGGAAGGAACTGATTAAGACCTTGCAACACTTTCCTGCTGGAAATAACTTTCTCCAGAGAGGCAGCCCGAGGCTGGTCTTCGGGTGCAGCTGGGGAGACTGGATATGCTACGGGTTTTATCCCTGCTTTGGGGCTTGCTGGCTGGAAAAAGCCTCCCAAAATGAGGGATTGGCTGGGATGTGTGATTCCCATGGGGGGGTGGGAAGAGAGGGAATTGCTGAAGTGAGAGAATTGAGGTGCAGGGATGCTCTGACCTTGGCCGTGGTGGGCATGTGGCTGCCTGGGGGTGGTGCTGGGGTCTCCTCCAGGCCCTTTGGAGCAGGGATCACCCCGCAGTGCCTCACCTCCAGCCCCGCATCCTCTGCGCTGGGACCAGCAGGTGTGGGGAGCCCCGGGACGCCCAGGAAGCCCCACGGCCTCATCCCACCTTTCCCCCTTGGCTGAGAGTGGCTGTGGGGGGAGAGGGGCCACTCCTGCACAGCGCCAGGGTGGTGACAATGCCATTGGTCCCAGTTTGTGACTGGGAGAGGGACAACCACCCTAAATTTTGCCTCCCCCAATTTTCCCGGCTGCGGTGTGGGCACGGAGCTGCTGCCACCTCTGCCACCCACCGCCAGCCCCGGTGCTGCCCCGTGACTCAGGGATTTCGGCAGGTTTGGGAAGGGAGGAGGGGCAAAAGCCACTTCCCGGCCAAAAAAAAATAAAAAAAAAAAGAGAGGCGGATGCTGCTCTCACCCTCTGTCATGCATGAGGCAGATTAATATTAACCCGTCCCTCCGTCCTGCCGTCCCTCTGTCCTGCTCTCCTTCTGTCCCCCTGTCCCGCTGTCCCACGGCTTGTCCCATGACCCGGCATATGACACTTTTCCTGTCCCTTTAAAGCAGAGGGGGATGAGTGTGTGGGAGATGAGCAGCCCTTGGGCTCAGCTGGTGTGAAAGGGCCTCACGCGCTGCCACGGGGTCCCCGTGAGTCACCCCCGGCGCTGGCGTCACCCTCCGTGTCCCCTGGTGTCCACCCCGCTGTCCTCCCACCGTGGGGGCTGTGGGGCTCCCAGGAAACCTTGTGGTGAGAAATGCAGATCACGTCCCAGCGTTTTGGGGAGAAAGGGGTTATTTTGGGAGGATGGCTGGTTTCTAGTCCAGCGCCCTCCCTCCCTGGCCCCGTCACCCTCAGCACCCTCAGATGTTTATCTGCTGCTGTTGCTAAGGGACGCTGTGGGTGACGAGACCTGTGGCACCGGTGCAAATCTGATCCTGTCTTGGGGCTGTCACTGCTGTCCCCAACTCCAGCTGGTTCCCAGCACTTCCCCAGCCCCTCTGCCAGGTCGCTGATCCCTCCACTCCTGGGATCAGCTCTCAGCTCTGAGAAAACCCCTCAGCAGCTTCTGCAAGCCCAGCAGCGTTTCCGGCCCTGGGGAGCAGATCCCGCCGGTCCCTCGAAGCTCGGATGTGGTGGCTGTCACCCACACGTGGCCCTGCTGTCACCATCCCCTGCTGCAGCCGCATCCAACTGTGCCTGTGGAGCAGTTCTCTTTCTGTTTCCCTCACAGTGCTGAGTGCTTGGCACTGCCATGGATCACCTCGTGGCCACTAATCACTTCCAGTCGCCTGGAAAAGAGACAGGCAGCGAGGAGGAAAATCCCCAAGCTGGGAATGGGGCTTGTTGCATGGCTCTGCTGGCCCTGGGCCCTCACAGATCCCTGGGCGTGGATCTATCCGTGCACTCACAGATCCCTTCTGCACACCCGTGCAAATGGATCTGCTTGTGCACAGGTGGATCCCTCTGTGCACAAATGGAGNCACTAATCACTTCCAGTCGCCTGGAAAAGAGACAGGCAGCGAGGAGGAAAATCCCCAAGCTGGGAATGGGGCTTGTTGCATGGCTCTGCTGGCCCTGGGCCCTCACAGATCCCTGGGCGTGGATCTATCCGTGCACTCACAGATCCCTTCTGCACACCCGTGCAAATGGATCTGCTTGTGCACAGGTGGATCCCTCTGTGCACAAATGGAGCCGTCCCTGCACACATGGATCCATCCCTGCATACCTGGATCTGTCCCTGCACACGTGGATCCGTCCCTGCACACCTGGATCTGTCCATGCACTCATGGATCTGTCCCTGCACACCTGGATCTGTCCCTGCACACCTGGATCTGTCCCTGCACACGTGGATCCGTCCCTGCACACCTGGATCTGTCCATGCACTCATGGATCTGTCCCTGCACACATGGATCCCTCCCTGCACACATGGATCCATCCCTGCACACATGGATCTGTCCCTGCACACATGGATCTGTCCCTGCACACTTGGATCCATCCCTGCACACATGGATCTGTCCCTGCACAC
>VWYO01002933.1:181403-217548 GCA_013400275.1 Rhadina sibilatrix | reverse complement strand
CCTCAATCCCCTCCCAGTTTTACTCCGAATTGGTTGAAAAATTGTATCCTCCCCCTGTTCCTCCTCCATTTAAAANTGTATCCTCCCCCTGTTCCTCCTCCATTTAAAAGACTGTGCACACATGGGTTTTCTGGTTTTTTCATCACTGCCCCTCTTGGGGGATAAATCCTTTGAGAAACACATGGAAGACCCTCTTCCTGTTCTTTGCTCCAATCCAAGGCACGTCACAGCCCACTGCCAGATTCAGCAGCTCTGCTCCGCTGCCACGCGAGCCCAGTTCGGGTGGGAGCGGCTGCTCTCGGCATGGTGCTGGGGAGTGTGAGACGGCTGGGGTTTCTCTGGCATCACGTCAGCAGTAGTTATCCAAAACAGAACTTGGGAATATTCTTACTCTCTGAGACAAAAATATTTTGAACAAAGAAACAAATGAAACAAAAACCACAAAAAACCAACCGACCAACCAACCAAAAAAACCCAATGAACAAACAAACCCCTGAAAAACCAACACCACCAAAAAAACCCACACAACTCCAGTAAATTGTGACTGTGTTAATTTAAAACACGGCTCTTGTCAGTGTTTAACTGATTATGCCTATTTTCAAGATAGTTTTAGAAAAAAACAATTTTTTCTGAATTTCTTGTTAATCTATTTGTCTTTACTCCCCAAGCCCCATTTAGTTTCAAAAAAAAAAATATCTATTGAGGATAATCACAAGCAAAATCAAACTGACAGAAAATCACTGAACTGGAACTACAGAAAGATACACTTTTGCACACCAACTTGAGTACCATTTCATGTCTCTCACCATTATTTGGCCACTATGAGGACATGTACATTTGCCAGAGCTGGCAGCATTTGACTAAAACTGCTCCTAAACATGAAGGATGCATGAAACAAATGCAGAAGAAGATTCTTAGAATCTCAACCCCAGCCCACCAATCTTGTTCTCTATTTTGTGGACACAGCCAGACTCAGTGATAAATAGGTTCCAGTACTAGTTAGGGGTAATATTTTTACTGTAATAGATTCAAACAACCCCGATGTATGTAATAAGATTCAATGTTATCACCTTAAGTATTTCTGAGCTTTTCCAGATGGGTATCATAGGCCAGGCTCTGAATAATAGGTACTTGCAAATACCTTGAAAACACCAGTCTCAATTTTGCTCAGAGAAAACTAAGAAATTGCCACTGAATATCTTGTTATCCTGAAAATTTCTGCATGAAAACCACAGTTGTCACTTTATCTTCTGAAGTCAAAAGTGAACAGTGAAATATCTGCCATAAAAAAGCACAACCATCTGTGACAGACCTTGGAATGAATGTGTTTTACATTATACCATGAATTTTGGTAGGGCCAATAACAACTTCTGTAAAAGCACCTCATTGGAGGGCTAAACTCACTGTATAGCACAGATTTGGGTGCTGATGAACACATCCAAGCAAAATTACAGTACAGTTGCAGCACTTCCTAGAGGCATGCAGTGAACAAAGAGAGAACTCCCACAGAGAGGGCAGTGATTATCACCTTACACTGGAATTGGGAAAATGTGTGAGAGAACATCTCCAGGTTGTAATGAAAGAACAATGCCAACTCCTCCTCCACCCTGCAGACCAGAAAGCACTTCATTAGCTAATCAGCAAGACCTGCAGACAGTGGGAGCTGCGGGAGTAAAAGCTGCAAAATTACATTGCCAGTTTTCCTGGATGACTGAGCTTGACTGCTTAATAGAAAATAGAATTCTGATTTAAAGGAATTTAAGATTTACAGGTAAACAAGTTGAATTCTAGCTAGACACAAGGCTTGCTTTAAATTTTGTCTTCAAATCAGATCCCAGGAAGTGTTGAGGGAAATGCAATGGCAGGAGGTCAGAAAGCCATGAGCAGTCAAAGCTTACAAAGTCATTATCCTGATTTTTACTATGGCAAACTGAGTGCATGTGTTTTCTTCGTAGCAAATTTCAAGTAAAATACACTGGTTAAAATCAGAAAGTTGAATAACAGTGAAATTTTATCTCACCAAGATGCACAGGTTAAAAGCTCCTAAAAATTGTTCATATATTGAGTTATGATGGGTGAAATGATAATTGTGAAGTTATTTCTCGCAATAACCACTCAAACTGAAAATGCAGCTAAGTCAATCAAATGAATACCATAATGCACCAACACTAGTTTAGCATTTTGTCCCTAAAAAACACCTGTAGAAGTCTGACTTTTGAGTAGTGATCCCTAATATATTTTACCCCTAATATACCGCCAGTTATTAGTGTAACATTAACTCTATTCCCCAGGTCTTTCCACTCAAACCTGCATATATTTTGAATAATTAATAATTTGAGTAATTACTAATTATAATTTTTTTTCAAATTATCTAAATAATCCTAGGAAGGGTCACAAGAACTGATGCAGAGAATTTGCACAAAGGTTAACAGCAAAGAGAGCAACAGAGTGGAAAATTGTAGCTTTGTACACAATGTCTGCTGAACAAAGCCATTCCAGAGAAATGAAAAGCAGTTGTTAGAACACCTCTTCCCAGTGGAGAAATTACTGGGGATATTCATGGGAAGACATTTCATGACATTCTTCCTGAATTTATATGTAATTCCTAATTCCTCTACAGGTTTTCTTCAAAGTGACTTTTTCTGGTCTTTGTGTGAGAGAATGAAATAACGAAATCCCACAGGCAGCTAAGAATGTTGCTTACAAGCCTTCTATCTTATAAATGACGAGCCAGGAGCCTTGTGAATAGTTTCATTACTCAAATGATGCATCTCTATTACTAATGGATGAAGAGCAGTCAATTGAGCCATGGATAATAACTACAAGTCACAAGAGAAATTACAACCAGACTAGCAATAAGTTACTTGCAACTGTGCTTTCATGCTTTGAATTCCAACAATGCCAGATCAGATATCCATGTGGGAGAGGAAACAGTATCATGAAAGCCCAAGAATGCCACAGCAAAGGGCAGGAGGCATGCTTGATATTCACAAGGAAAACTGTCAATCAGTTGATTGCTACTCTGAATGTGCAGAGACTGCACAGCTAGTAGATAAACTGGAGGATGAAGATTATCTATTAAAAACAAACTAACAAATAACATCAAACTCAATATGCCAAACAAAATATATCAGAGCTTCTGAATATCATCTAAATTAAGAATATTACTCTGAAATACACTTAAACAAACACCACAAATGGTAAAAGGCAGTCACAGGTATATAAGTGTATTAATTTCCACTGCTTCTCTCATGCAGTAACACCCAGAGTGGAAAAGAAGACTTAAATACCTGGGATACCACTGAGACATACCTGAAAAGACAATTTGCATCAGAGCCAACATTCATTCAACTGTGTGTGACATTACACACTGCAAATCACATGGCCAGAATAAGGCAGAAAAAGTCCTCGCTGTGCTGCTAGTTGCATTTTCTGTGTTCAAGCCCCATGGAGCTAGGGCTAAGCATTCCCTTTCTCTAGCATGGAGCCTGTCAGATTGCACAGGATGTCAGTAAACACTAGTCAGCATTTCTCAAATGTTCCTTCCTTCAGTAAACACATTGGCTTTACCAGGGCAGTGTGCAGAGGAAGGAGATGCTGGCCTGTGAGAATAGCATATATTGCTTCAATTTCTTCCAACACGCACAGGTTGCATGGGCAGGAACCACACTGTTGATGTCAGCTGCAAAAATCACCCAAAGCTGTGCCACAGTAAAGGGAGGCCCAGTCAAGCCAGCACCTTGTGAAGCTCTGGTTGTCTTGACCAGTAGAGCAGATCACAGCCAGTGTGACCAGAGACATTCCTAAACCCTTGAAGCCTGATACGGCTTCTCATGGCAAGGAACATGGGACTTCAGTCCATGCAGTTTGGGCAGGCTGATGGTTTCTGTAGACACAGGACTATGCCATGAGGAGCTGGGGCTGCAGCCTCGGCACTGTGCACCTCCCCATCACTGCCCCACAGCTGGCATGTGTGCAGCTCAGTGAAGGTACAAGTGGTGACAGTGGCTGAGCTTGAGTAAACACAGCACAGTCCTCAGCCCAGCCCTCTGAGGGACCTTGGGTTGTGCCTGAAGGGACCTGTGAGGGAAAGAAACCAATTACTTTTGGCTGGATATCAATGGGCAGGTGAGTATACTTCAGCTAAATCCTCAGGAAAATGTCTTATGTTTAGTCTCTCTACTTCCCATGGTCCCCACCATCCTATATCATATTCCACCCTATAAATCACATTGTATTTCCCAAGACTCTCCCAGCTGGGCTTCCCATGGGGCATGGTTCTCCTCATGAGCTCTACAATGGATGTGCCTCCTCAGCATCATCTTTCTCAGCATTCAGTTTGACACATGTACCTCAATCTTTTTCTACCCTTCCCTGAAATTTACCCCAAACATTTTTGCAACTCTTTGGCTTTGATGTCCATTTTTCTCATGCCTCTAAGTGTCTGCTTCGTCTTAGCTGACAAACTGTCTGCATGAGCTAAGTCAGAGCCAGATGGCCCTCCTTTCTTCTGGAGCTGGCTGCAAGGGACTGCCCTGAAAGGACATAGTCTCCCTTCTGGCTTGTTGTCCCAGAAGCCTTGATATCCAGGCATCATGTCTGCTTTCCACTTTTTCCCCAGGTGGTGAGTTATAAAGTTCAAGCTTTCTAATTCTTCTTATAACAGTCAGAGGCAGACCTTAAGCACCCCATTTCTGTGCTTTGAGCCTCTCTTATGGATTAGGAGAGGAACATTTTCCTCACAGTAGTATGCTGCACTTGTATTTCACATATACTGTTTATTCCTTACTGGAATGCGTCTTAGTCTTCCATTTTAGCCCTAGCAGAGCTAGTGCAAAGATCCTGTTCCTCCTAAAGAAAGGCTATGAGCTTCTACTGTTTCTCTTTCCTTTTTTAGGGACCAGTTTTCCCCCAGGACATAAAACTGCCATATTTTCATAGATGAAAATATGAGGAGTTGGTTGCATGCAGAAAGTAAATGGGGAAAAAGAGGAGGAAACGATAGGGCCAGAATATGGAGAGACAATCTCACCTTAAACCATGGGAGATAACATGATTAAGATGAACACGATTTCAAACAGGAACAACAGGTTATATGGGGAATATGCAGATATAGAGAGAGCACAAATGAGGAAATAGAAAATGGGATATTGTATTGTGATTATGACCACATCAGGTTAATAGTTATGACCACATTATGTTAATAGTTCTACTGAGCCTGCTGGTTAAAGGATGAAGAAATACATGGCGGGGGAGAAGGAGGGGGCAGGCAAGGGCTGTAAAGGAGAGTAAAGACTTGATCCAAGGATGAGAAAAGTAGTAATAGAGTTCTCCCACAGACGACCATACGCGTTCCTCAGTTTAAATGGATGCTGTAGGTTTGGGTCCTCCAGTTCAAAAAGCAGATGTTAGGTTTTAAAACAACTCCCATCATTGTTTCAGGAACTCATGGCTGGAAATGCAAATAAACAGGCACAGAATAATGAAATGATCTGCCACTGGATGCATGGCTTGTCATCATTACCACTGAGAAGAACTAAAATTCCAGTTCAGACCACATTTCTTTTCTAATCTGATTGGTTTCAGTTTCCTCCCCACCCCCCCACCCCACCCCCAACACACTTCATTCTTGCTAATGAGGAAGCAATCTCTTTTCACAGACCCAGAAACATTCCCACAGAGGACTTGCTTGCAGTGGAATAGAGGGCTTTTGTTCTCTGTCTAAATTCAATGTGGTTAAAAACAAGCTGAACAGCTGCAACAACAGTTTCAACCAAACAGTCATCCCAGGGACTGAACCTCTCCGGTTCTTTTCAAATCTTTGTTAAAATCTCTCCATTGCTTGTTTCTTTCCATAGTTTTCTTCACTGCCTCTTCCTAGTGAAGAAACACCACATTAAATGCACAATGTCTTATACTGTGAATGTGATCACAAATATTTCCAGGGTTTTTGAAAAGAACCAGGTCACAGCCCCTTATGCTTTCAGGTCTTTCCTTAGTGCCCCTGTGCATCAGCTATCCACTTTTTTCCTTCCAAATTCTGCTGAGATGTGAGTTCCTCTGCAAAGCCCATGGATGGTTAGCAGAAATGTCACTGGCCCATCCCAAGGCATATCCTGCTCTCTATTTCACCTGGCTACTTACTCTTAATCTCACACAGTTCCTGAAACACAGGAGTAATTTTTGTTAAATGTCAGAAGGACCTCTTAAGTTTCTTGAAGATCATCCTTGTTTATGTAATGTGAAGGATGCCATATGCTCCCTCACACTTAATGATACAAAAGAAATGGTAACACCAGACCATACTTATTATTCCCCAAAAAAATGGCAGTGCTTTTTTCTTATTTTAACTCATGCTTGATATATCATATCAACAAACCTTTGTTTCATGGATATATTGTTTTTCTTTTAAATAGCAAAAAGGAGACATTTTCCAGTTGCTTATTCACTAACCTCAAAGAACAGTACAGAGAGTAAATACTCCATTGCAGCAGTGATATGCTTTTTCACAGATCAGTTCAGAAAAGAAAATGTTTGAATTAGGAGAAATAATGGCTCCTTTTTGGCAAGTGAAAGAAGGCAAATATTACTTGGATGAGGTCCAAGCAAAGCTTTCCCAGCACATGTTATTTTATCTGAGGTTAAAGGCCTGCAAAAAGAAAAAAATCCACCCAGCTACAGCTTGTGAAGTTTGCCACCTACTGAAGAAAACACAGCACAGCAATATCTGGGGAAAAAAAAAATAAAAAAATAAAAAAAAAAATTAAAAAAAAAAAATTAACTCTGCTTAAATTATTAGATGTTATAGACATATTTGCTCTCCTAGACTCTTCATAAAGGCTTCTGGATACCTCTATATAGGTTCCAAAGGACAAAATAAACAATAGAAATACTTCTCTTCCTCCTCCTTGATACATCAAGCCTTAAAGGCAGTCTTTTACCCTGAATCAGTCCTAGATTTTGCCTTACAAACCTAGAAACGACTGAAAAAAATTACTCCCAGCTTCAGCAAGGAACATAATTTCTCAGCAATCTGAGTTGTTGAGATGTCCTAAGTCACAAACTCCTAGATAATAAAAAGTGATGCTGTAGCCATTTCTAGAATTAATATTGGTAATTTCTATTTACCTCACAGGCCCCATAGAAGTACTGTTACGAAACTAAGAGTCTGCCTTTACAGCAGGAACATTGAGAAATACTGCCTGTTAAAGTTCAGAGAGATCTGTTGTGGTTTGGAAAGATCTCTCAGCATGCTTTAGTGTGAAATGCATAGAATATAACACGGCCCTGCAGCAGGGCAGAAGTGCTCATACAGGAGATACCACTGACCATGACAGGGTTGCTTTCATTTCACATTCACGTAGGTAAAGTTGGTATAAACACAAAAATGCTATTAATAACCTTAATGGAGCCATGGGGGAAAAAAAAAAAAATCCGAATGCAAAAGGTACAGAAGACTGAGAGTCCATCTTGGTTTTCCTTAGCACATGGTAATGAGGGTACAAATGAAGCCTCATCAAAATATTACCTCCCAACTAAGAGATAAGTTTGCTGCCTGGCACAGGAGACAGCAACAGCTCCATGAGAGATTTGATCTGCCTCCCATTGGAGCAAAAATCATCGACCCTGGCTGCTCACAGGTGAGTGAAGTGGCAGCTTCAGACAAAGTCCATTAAAGAAGCCCTGCCACTGAGTCACAAGGTGCCAAGAAAACTCCCTTGCTTTCTAAACCCCTCCTCAGAGACAGGAGTCTTGGGGCAGCTGGATCTCATTTTAGTGTCAGACTGTCAACAGTTTAAGTTTTTATAACTGTGTCTCACAATTTTTAAAGATTGCAAATCAGATATATTTATAAAAGATGAGTTATTTATTAAGATAAATTAACAGAGAGATCTGTATCAGAACGACAGTACAAAAGCTAAAAAAAACTAGTCATCTATGACATAAAATGGCAAAAGGCACTGTATTAAAGCAATTATGTATTAAAGCTAGCAAAAGAAACTTTAAGTAGAAGTTTTGATGTATCTCACCACAGTTCTTTTCATGGAATACTTCTTCCTCTTTATATCAATCCCTGGGAAGCATCCATGAAGAGGCATCCCAATCCATGGGAGAAACTCCATATACTTCACATGGAAGAATCTAAGTGAACGAAAAGTGTGCTGGACTTTTATAGCATAAAGAATTTGGCTACCAGTCATATGTCTTCAGGCCAGTTTAGCATCTTATCTGTCAAACCTTACTTCAGAGGGACAGACATGTTTGAAGATGGTAAGCCACATAGGGTTTTTAGGATATCTAACACCAAAAATTACTGGCACCTCCAGTGCTCACCACAAATATTTTGAATTTTTTGTATCTTCTGACCGGATTCCAGGCCAAGCAGATAAGCTTTGTCAGGGTGAAGTATTCTGCCCCATGTGGGCACCTGTTTGAATCTGGAAATCAGAGGTACCAGGGCCATCCTGCACCAGAAGCAATCACACCTCATCTATAGCAAATTAGTATCTCTGCCTGAGCATGTGACAGCGACCCCACCACCCTCTGAATGGAGGGAGTCAGCTGGGCTCACCTCCTGCAACAAACCTCTCTGTGCTGGTGCCTGTGCTGCAGCTGCAGAGCAAGCATTAACACAGGAGAACTGTTCTCCAAGCACAGAGGAATTCATAATCCTAAGGTTGACACTGCTATGTGAAATTATGCCTAAGTGGAATAATTATTAATTTATTTCAAATACATGTTTAAATAGCACATATATTTATGCATGCATTTTCATATGTAATCTGTACAGTCTTGCAGTCTGTCTCTGCAAGAATGTGTATGTATACATCACGGCAACCAATGTCAAACAAATACATTTTAATAGAGATGTACATGAGACATGCATACAGTACAACAAAGATGCTGAACAAAGTCCCAGGTTCTGGTAAACAACTAACGTCATTCAAAGTCTTCACCTCCGACAGAAATGGTTCTGCAGAATATCCACATGGATAGATATGGAGATATATTTCATCCTACACAGACAGAAAATCTGTGTTTGGCTGGTACAACCTGAAACTCAGAAATACTTCTTGACAAAAAAACTACAAGGCTCTGGGAATGACATAAGCAACCCTACCAATTACTACAGACTCAGTGTGCTTCTAGTCCCACACAAAGGCTTTATTCACTACACACTGAGCTGGTGTCCACTGCTGTGAACCTCTGTGTCAGCACTTTGAGAGCTCCACACTCATCAGGGCACTCATCAGGGCTGCACAGATCCCATGGGGCTCTGACACATGCAAGGCAAGAGTGCTCTGCTTCCCAGAGCACCAGTGGAAAAATGTAATTGCTGGTTTCCAGCATATAGGTTGAGAAAGTGACTGGTTGAGTGAATGGCTTACTTTTTCAGGGGGCAAATTGAGTCCCCTGCTGAGATGTTCCTAGTCAATCAAACTATAATGCCAGACCAAAAGCTGACATACTCAGTTCATGCAGTGATGAAGAGAGCAGTGGCTTCTGGAAAACTTGCTCTAAGAAAATCTTATAACATTGGCTCCTAATGGAAAAGTAATTAATCTTAAAATTATTATAGTCAATGCAAGATCATTATATAGATTTGTACACATTATACTTCTTTGGGTTTCCTTCTGGTGGGCTAATTAAGTTAGGGGAGAATGTTTTGCTTTTTAAGTGCATTAAAATCTTTATTTAAAATTGGAAGTAATTTCCCACAGAATGTCCCATAAGATCAGCTGCATGCCCATCTGGCTCTGGTGCCAGATGCTTTATTAGCTAATATTTCTTTCAGGTCTTCATTTCTTCCAAGCCACACACTTTGGCTAACCCTTTTGGTTCTCATAGAAAGAGCAGCAAGGAGCTGTCAGGAGATACCACCTCTCTGGTTACTGCTATGCTGCCGTTCATGCTCACAGCATGCACAGCTCTTTTCTCAGTAGCCCCTGGATTACATTCCTTTCTCATTTCCAACATCTATCTGCAATCCCCTAGTAGGAAAATTGCAGGTACGAAGTTTTGCAATGCTTGCTTTCTCTTTTGTGGGTGGAGCAAGACATCAGTGCATCAGGAACCTTAAGTGCAGTAACAGCACCAGGCTCAGTATCTACCTGCTCACCACAGCTGGACTCCAGCTGCTCTCCAAAATGGGAACAGATGCCAAGTGTGAATTGCATGAGAACCAAATGGGCAATGCACAAGACTCGGAGAGGTCTGGAAACAATTAACATCCATTTGTCTCAACCACCCCCTCCAATGTTATTTCAGATACTTCTTTACCCTTCCCACCCACAATGTCAAAAGGAGGCTGTCCAGCCCCCCATAGCAGCTCCATCTTTTGGATCTGTCATGTACTATACCTACAGACCTCCACACCAGTGTGTCCTCTCAGCTGGTATTTTGGCTGTCTGCCCTGTCATGTACTCAGGCACCTGCAGGCAATGCAGCCAAAAAGGCAATGACCAATTTACCAGTTTCTGGAACCACAAACCCATGACACCAGTTTTTAAAGAAGTTTGACTTTGGTGATACCAATAGCGTTTTTTAGTCTCCAGGTCTTGCTTTCTGCCTTTGACACCACTTTTTTCTCTGTAAGTAACTTTTTTCTATAACCTTCAGATGTCTGTATTCACTCCTCCAACTGATTCTCCAGCAATTAGAAGATTGTCCTCAGTAACACTGCACACATTTCCAAGCTTCTGCTAATCTTATTACAGCTACAGCTATTTCTTTCATAGCCTGGAAAATAACTCCCACAGCAGTTTGTATTCCCATTGTCAATTAGCTTCTGCAAAGAGTAACCTCTTTTTTTTCCCCTGTAATTTCAGAATCCTTTGTTGTTTGTGTTGTCAAGGGTGAGGTTAGCTTCTGGCAGCCAATGCCCTCCCTGAGGAATAGAGCCTTTTCCTTCCAAGAAGCACTGATCTGGTCATTTAAGTTATTTTCTTGGAACAAGATAAAGATAGTAGAGGGGAAGAAAATAATCAAGAAGTTGTTGACAGGTGTTGTTCCAGTGTCCCTGCCCAGTCACTGCAAGTCTAGGGCAGCACAATAAGCTTGCACTTTCTGCTGGACTCATATTGACCAGCATGTTAAGAGGTCTGGAACATCTCAAGGTCAAAGCTCTGTTTTTACACACAAGAATGTACATATTACTTTCACATGAACATCAGTAAATATCCTGATTACAACCAGCTCCACGTGCAAATTTTGAGCAGGGATCAGCAGGGAGAAACATTTTGTCATGGAGGACCCTTTGAAACTGGGACATCCCAGGTTCTGCTGCAGTGTCTCACTGCCCTAGACACAGAGGAGGGGGGCTCTGACTAGGTTATTCCCACTCACGGTGGCTTGTCTCACATTCAGCAGAAAGGCTGTTTTTTTCTGCTGACCTATGGTTCTGGCCATCCTGTATCTCACGTTCTGCAGTTGTGAGATAACTGTCGTTTCTCACTACTGCTGTCTCATTTTAAATGCTCTGAGTGTGAGAAATGGCTTATGTGATGCACCTTGCATCCAGGCAGCTGTCAAAGCAGCAGTTCAAGCCTGGAGAGACTGCTAGCCTGGGGTGCTCTGCTTAGAGGAAAGTTTCACCATAGAAACCACTTAGCCCAGTTCCCAGTGTGCACTTCCTGGCCAGCAGAGGTGACTGTGATTCCCCAGCTGCCAGAAAGCTCACTGCATACTCAGTTGTGCAGCAACCTCCTTGACAGATCAGCCTAAGGCCTGGTGAACCTCCAATCTGCTGCTCCAATGTGTTGCTGCCAAAAGCAGGTCTGTAATGGAAAACAGGGTTCTTGTTTGCTGGGGTTTTTTCTTTAACCAAGGGCACCTTGCAAGGCATCTTCTTTGTCTTCTCTCTTGTCCCTGCTCATGTTCACCATGTATGTCTGCCATTAACCGGGGTCACTTCCACACACAGCCAAGCCAGAGGGAATGTGAACCAGTAACAGGCAGTCAGGTGGCCAGGATATGGGCTGCTCCCCTGGCTGTACATGGTACCCCTGGTGCACCTGTCTTCAATACAGAGTGCCATTTCCCTGCTCTACCAGCTGCTGGACTGTGCCACTCTGTCTGCTCCCCTCATTTACCGGGCAAAGAGGGAGAGCTAGGCAGAAACCAGCTGATGTAGGCTTGCGTTTTCATAGAATTGGCAGATGAACTAGTTCCTGCTAAGGTTGAACAAAGACTGTGGAGCATGGGAGAAGGAAATTTTCTCTGAGCAAGACCACCACTCCTCCCAGCTTCTCTTTTCCAGATCTGAAATCTGGAAGATCCATAGAAGGCACCAGTCAAAAAGGAGGGTGAAATCTACAAGTGATGAAGGGCCCGTTGTCTGCTACAGAAGTTGGACAAGATGCCTAGAAATAAGATTGAGTAAACAAAATTTTGTTCTGTAACTATTATTTTCCTGCAAAAAACCTTCTATCCTCTGTGCATTCTAGTTGGATTGAATTGCACAGTACTCAAACTCCTGCCTCAAGTCTCAAATGGACCCTCATTGCTATAAATTTTCACCTATTGAGAGAGCTGTCAGAGCCATGCTACAAAAACAACATTGTAAGCAAAGAACTTCCAGATAGAAGAGCTATTTCTGAAACTGTGTAATACCCCTGCAGTTCTCCCTGTTGCATGCAACTTCCCCTGTTGCAAAGTGAGCAGACTGGGGGAGTTTGGTTGGTTGCTTTGGTTTTCTTTTCAGTTTTTGTTTGCTTGTGAGTTTTTTGATCTTTCTTTGTTTAGGACACTGCCACCTCTGGATTACATTGCCTCCATTTAGTTAGTGAGTACTCTGCACTGTAATTTCTCTTTCTAAACACCTTTCTCAGTCCTTTTGATAGAAGTCCTTGTTTTATCCTTTCATAGTATTCTATTTGGTCCCACAGTCTAAGCTGACATCAATTGTTCATGTGCTACAGAAAACTCCTATCCCAAGATATTCTTACTTCTTATCCTTCACACATGAATTTTTCTCACGCTTTCTCCCTTTCCTAGCGGCTATCCTCTTTCCCAACTGAGTGGGGGCAAACGCCACAGCCAGCAAAGACAAGCAGGTATCTCAGCTGCACTTTATTCCAGGGAAGCATGGAGCTAGACACTCATGAAAAACAAAAGATTTTTCTTTGAAGACTTCTTACCAATTCCAGACAGTCTAGCAGAGAGGTGAGCATAGGAATCCAACCTTGCTGTCCTACGAAAGCAGTAAAAAAATACTACGGAAAAAGAAGAATTAAAAAAGCTCCTTTTTCAGCTGCAGAATTCTCCAGAAGGAAAACAGCTGTTGACAAATTCTCACTATTGCAATGGGGTTTCACACACCAGAAACACCAGGCATGTAACTGTTTCCAAAATCTATCAAGACAAAATTTCCAGATGGCACACTAGTGGACATTCAGATTGGCAGACCTAAACTCACTTAGGTGTATAGGTAAGATCCCTGAAGTTAAGGAAACATCCTTGTTTCAGAAACCAGAATTCCATTTTTTGTCCTGAAAATGTCAATCAGTAAAGTTTAAATTCAATTTTGCAGTGAACCCAGGACCAAAAAGGGTATCTTTATTGCAACAGAGTCTTTGGGTCAAATAAACACAGTCAAATAAACACAGAAGTGTTAATTAACAATAAAATGGAAAAAAAGATAGAAAGTAGAACATTCATAATGTAAGGCCCACCAATTTACCAAGTAGCACTGAAAACCATAATTGTTTAGACAAGAAAATATATAACTTGATTTTAAATAAATTGTTTAACTCCAAGCTCCCAAAGGTATCAATGGGGAGAGATACCTCCTAGGGAGAAAGACATGAGGGGATGGTTGATTAAAATCTCAGCATGAACTGCCAATGTGTACTTGTAACCCATAAAGCCCAATGACCTTGGGCGCATCAAAAAAAGCTGCCTGGCCAGCAGGGTGAGGGAGGGGTTCAGGACCTGTAGTGACAGAACAAGGAGGAATGAGTACAAACTGAAGGAGAGGAAATTTAGGTTAGAAATTAGGAAGAAATTCTTTACTGTGAGGGTGGTGAGGCACTAGAACAGGTTGCCCAGAGAAACTGTGGATGCCCCATCCCTGGCAGTGCTGAAGGCCTTGTTGGACAAAGCCTTGAGCAACCTGGTTTAGGGTGAGGTGCCCCTGCCAATGCTGGGGGGTGGGGTTGGGACCAGATGACTGATCTTTAAGGTCCCTTCCAAGACACAACATTCTATATGTAATTTCTCACATACAGCACATATCCAACATCTTAAATTAGCTTAACTGGCTCTTTCACAATTTCCTTAAAAGACTGACTTGTTCAGCATTAACAGTAAGTTTTATTTTTCAGCCAAGGCTTATTTATCTTTTTCTGCCTAAACTATTAAAATCTTAGCTTGTAGGAAAACAGCCTGTAAGTTGATATTCACTATGTGTATTCCCATTCTTCAGAAGCAGCAGAATCTACTTCAAAGATTCATTATGAAGTAGACACAATGATTATAGTATTATTAGTATTATTGATGGCAATAAATGAAGTAAATTGCTTCCAAATCATATGAACAGTCTAATAAAAATAATGTAAACTATTGGAGGAATACTTTCCATTTGGGTTGTGAAAAGAAACTGATCTTGAATTTTATGCGTATTTTAGAAAAAAAAATCTACACTTTCTTCAAAGTGTAAAACCAATTAATAGTAAGTGAAGGAACATCTGATATTCTCTCATTGTCAAGAACAAGTTTTCAATGTTCCTACATAAAAACCAATACAGATGGATTTGAAGCAACTTTATTAGTATGACTAGAATTTGGAGATTTAAGCCATGCATCTTTTCCAAGTAAAGCTTGAGCATGTATATCTTACACAATATATAATTTTAAACTACAGCTAGATTCCTTTGTAGAATACTGTTTCAGTAAGTTCATCAATGCATGCTATACAGCACCTCTCTTAAAAGAGAAACAATCTAATCAAGGTGGACTGGGTGTTAAAAATGAAAGTTTTATATCTGCACCAGAGTATATTTAAGCATTGTATTTTGCCTGGATGCAAGTTCTATCACCTTGAGCAAAACTGTAATGAAAATAAAATCATACTTAAATTCATAATGCCCTCCTTTCTACAACCAAGTTTAATTCTGAGGATCACCTAATGCTCTGGAACAAGTTACATCTAACATAAGCTATATAAGTAGCATGAACCTAATTTTACATATCCCTCCACCCTGACTGTAAATACTGAAGTAACATATCATGTAACTATGTCAATAAAATTATCCTTGTATACTCTTCTATCCACTTTACAGTAAGAAAATTGTGTTTTGAGGTCCATATTTACATGCTCAAGCAGATAAGACAATTAACCTCTCGGGCAGGATTTTAGCAAAAACTTCTCCCACAGTCACATGACATGAATACTGAGTACTCTCCATGCTTCAATGGCACAGATATTGTATCTGGCCCATGTAAATTTTCATGGAACAGAAGACAGAACACAGAAAACAGAAACATCTCCTACTCCTTATGTGTTTGAAGCAGTTCTCTCTTTAGGTAAGTGTCTAAACGTAGGAATGTGTTCCCACCTGGGATTACTAAACGATGTGCATTTCTCTACAGACTGGAAGTACACACACCACTACAAAAAGGAAAGTATTTAATCTTGCAATCACTAAGCATTAAATTTGTTATGCTAATCATGGACTGTTGACTTTTTTTTCAGAATGTCAACTGCTAAGTTTTCTCTTCTATCAACTGCAAAGTTAAGAGTCACATTGCTTCTTTATGAAGCTGTCCTACAGAATTTTTTACCAGATTAAGGAAAAAAAAACCCAAAAAAACCAACAAAAACTGAAACCCAAAACAATTTAAAAAAATCCCAGAACACCAGCAGCACAACCCCCCCGCCAAACAAATACCGCACACCACCACCTCACCCCCCCCCTTGCTAATTTATATTTGCTATCTACATGCAAAAGACCCTTTAGTCACTCAATAGATCTTGACAGCTTTGTGCAACCTCTCAGTCTGGACAGGTTGTATAACAGCTCCATGCCTAAGGTAGCCTTTTTAAACCAGAGATCAGGACTTATTTGATGATGATGCTTTGGTAAATCTCAGCTGAATGTGCCTGATGTACAACTAGAATACAGCACCAAATTCAGCATTCGGTAGCACAAGCATACGTGATTTATTCCTCTGAAGTGAAAATCCATTCCAGTGCATCACAATGAACATTTCTACATGGTCTTTAAACCAGAACATACTTCATTCCTCATTTTCTGTTTTTCTGCTCTCATTGTTTACTCATCAAGTAACAGATAAGAACATGTGCAAACCTCAGTAAATTAGAAGCAAAAAGACTGCAGCACCAGGGCAAATATAAACATTCTTTGTTGAACTAGGCAGTGTAAGAATATACAGAAACAAAAGACATGAAACATTAAGATTAGTAATAAAATAACTGCAAAGTCTAAGTTGAATGTGTTACAAGAAATTATTTGTTTCACACAACTGCAAGGTGTTTTAGGAACTTAGTAAGATCTGATTATTGTACATTTCTCTGGCCATAAAGTGCTACATACAGCTGCTACCCCATGTGTATTAAAACAGATATGTAACAATTTTGCATCAACTTTAACACATACTTGCTTTCAATTTCTGTTAAAAACTGCTGACTAAGGACTTACAAACCATTGTACAATGGTCTTTCAACAGCTTAAACATTTGATTGATATGCACAGACAAGAAGTTTTTTGTAATAGTTTCTAAGTAGGCAATTCTTACTCAAAGAGAAGCTTTGTCCTATAACCACGCTAATTTATTATTGCTTACCTTAAAAAAAAACCAGGACGTCTATTATCAGAAATAACTAAATGACCTTTTGTCATAATGTAACTGTAAGCTTAGCCTTGCTTGTTTAAACTAAAAAATTAAATTTGCTCTTGTATTTATTATAATTGCTACTATTATCAAGAGAGGCTATAGTATCATAAGTAAATTATCAGCTTTGCTTAGTTAAGTCTCAGCACAATATTCAAAATTCCGTGGAGGACGAGCATGTGCGGTGAATATTACAAACAGCAGTTAAGACTAAATCAGAGCGGTATTTAAGGCCCAGTACAGAATACACCAGATAAAAAAAAACAAACAAACAAAGCAACACAGATTTTTATCTGACCTCTTAGACAGAAATCACTTAACTCAGACATAATGTCCTAAATAATACTGCATCACTGATGCATTATGTCAAAGAGACATGCACTCTTCAGCAGCATTTGGAAAACTAAGCATTGCTTGCAGCTCTGTGGAGACCTACCTTAACTGAAGGGTTATAAATCACTCTCACACATTTATATTTCCACTGTTAACAACTTGGGAAAAAAAATGTCCAGAATAAAGCTTAAAGCTAAGAATCCTGATCCATCAATCTTTCTAGCAAAGTTTGGAAGAGCAGCACAGAAAGGAGACAAGCTCTAAATACGTACTTAAAACACTACAGAGGGTATTGCAAATGTGTGTTGATGAGCCTGTTCTCTGCAGGAGTACAAAAAAGGCTGATCCCTTTTTCACAGAAACACAGTATAGCATACACAGAGAACTAACATCACCTTTGGAAGGCTGAACTGATGAAAATAGTTCTTTTTACTCTCTCTTCAGTCAGTAACATCACCCATGGAAAAAAGTACACTGCTTCTTGAAGCTTTGTACTAAACTTTGAAAAACATCAGTTTTTAAGGAAGATCATTGTTCATTTTTTGTTAATTTTGATTTCTATCTCAAATCATCCATAAAATATTAGCTGTAAGACATTCCCTACAAAAACAAGAGATCAGAGACTACATCATGCTCCACCCTGAGAGTCTGTAGTCCCAGTTATAACTATTCTAGAGTGAAGTACTACTTGGAAAACTAATCACAGAAGTTTTACTGGCAATTGTTCCCACCACCTTCCACAGAAAAAAGAGGCAGACCCCCAATCCAATTATCAGATTAAACCAAAATAGCCTGAACTGAACATATAATGCCCATATATGCATTAAAAGTATTTTCTGAAAATATATGAATTTATGCTCACTACAGTTTATAATCAGATATATATAAATGGGCAAATTTTCAGAGAAGTCAACTGACAGCATATGCTAATCTTTGTTTTGAAGTTTAGCCACAGTCAACTGAATATATTTGATAATAAGCATGCATATTTTATCAATAATTCAGTGTCTTGGGTATCTAAGCTTCAAACCTACATGTGTATAATTTGACACAATAACTTAGTTGCACATTTACAGTAGGCACAAATCCAAACCAACAAAGAAAGACTTTGGATCAGGTTTCCATTTTGAAAGACCTGTTATGTTTATTTAGCTAATATTTTTAAACTCTTACTTCTCCTGTAAATATACCACTGTATTACAGAATTATAAGCAATTAAATGACTCCATTATTTATAAGTCTTGGAAAAAAGCTATGTTCTCAGTAACCTGAGAAGAATTGCTGTAGGATTTAGATTATATTGACTGTGTGATTAGAAACTTCAGTTACATTTATTTCAGGACACATTTTCCACCCATTTCTTTTATCATAATTTTGCTTGGGTGGTAGTTAAGGGCCGAAAATCACATACATGAGCATAGGTACTATGAATTTACTGTGCAAAAGTAAACATACTAGACAGGGATAAAATATGGAAATGGCAAGTTTTGCAATAGACAGTGAAAAAAGAGTTATTGGGTGTATACTTAAATAAAAATCAAATATATTTTTATTTTTAAGAACAGACAGCTATAGAATATGTGTATCTAAATAAATGGGAAATTCAATTTGATACTGCTCTTTGCATATAAGATGAAAAGAAAAATGCATGCATTTTTAAGTATCTCAGTTTTACCACACATTTTTGGTAGAAGTTAGACTAGAATATGCAGATTGTCTTAACTGCAGGTTTAAAAGTGAATTCACTTTTTGATGCACAATCAACTTCCATTAATATGAATTATAGCTCATTATTAGGAAAATACATAAATCCACCAATTTTTTTAATTTACTTTGGTTGAGATCCAAGAACAGAGAATATCAACTAGGGTGCTAGTCTACAAATATTAAATGATTGCTTCAAAAGGGAAAAGAACAATCCTTTCTCCAGATCCATGACAGGGAAGATGGGAAGCAATCAATTCTTGGGGGTAGACATCAGGTAAAATTTCCCAGTCTTTTCTCACTAGGAAAGACATCCTGCGTAAGTTCCAAAATTACTGCTCTCAGTGCCTTTTTTTTTTTTTTTTTTTGTTAAACAGGTGAAATAAATCTGTCAGGATCAACTTAAGACTGCTGATTCTACTTTAAAACAAGGACATAATGTCCTTTGTAGTTCTGCTTTTCTACAAGTGAAAAATATCCCCTGTAAGCACTTCTTTTGAGTGAAACAGACCTGCAAAGACATTGTAACTGTAGCCCTGCTTAGCTTCATCTGACAGAGTAAAAATATTGCACTTCAGACAGGTTCATTTTGTTCCCAAAATGAAATTAAGTCAAAGACAACTAATTTTTCCTCTGGAACACAAATTTCAGAGTATGGTATGCCAAAAACTGTGGGTAAGGTTATCTGCAGACACTGCATTTTTGTTCCAGAGGGAAAAAAAAGTCTCAAGTGTACTGCAGAAAATCAAACTTTCAAAAATGCAGAAATTATCACCAGTTCCACTGCATAACCTGCATCTGTTCTTATATTAAAAAAAATAAAATATTTTCACTAAATTTTATTGCACCATCACCTTTTTTTTAAAAATATCCCCCATTCAAGTCAAATATTAAATTATTTTTATCAAACAAAATATAAGGTCTTCTTTAAAAGAGCATGTAGATACAGTATAGGCGCTTCTAAAGGAATGACATACATCAAATCAGGAGTGACAGAAAACAATCAGTATGTTCTTCTCTATGATTAAAAAAAGATTGCAAAAAGATTGTGTAGGCTATTTATTGTATGCATGAAAAGCATCCCTCCTCATTCAAGGTGTTGAAGCAGGTGACACCTTCAAGCTGTCAAGTGCTGCATGAATTCTGAAGTGCAACCTGGACTCCATCGAATATTCCTTGTAGTTGTTTCTGCAAAACAGACAACTTATTTTAAGAAAAAGATGTTTGGACTGGATTGTTTCAACTTCATGTGTTTGTAAGTTAACAGTCTTTATTCCTTCAACAGGAAACGGAGATTGACATTTAAAGCTACACCCACAAATTGAGCAAAGACTTAGACCAGTACTAAAATTAAATGTCCTGGTAAACTGAACCCATGTCTTAGCATCTCTTTCACTTATTTTGATCCTTTTAACAGCCCTCAAATTACTGAAATTTGCTGTGAAAAGACAAGCCAAAATACTACAGAAAAGGGTGTTAGTAGAAAATGTTTGTTCCAACTCCGAACACAATTCAGCCACGGTAATAAACAACATATTTACTCAAATCATATTCTGTAAATCCCATCTCCTCAAAACAAACAAACAAACAAAAAACCCCCATGAGTGGACACTATTACAAGACTGGGCTACTTCTCTGTAAACACAAGTAACATTCTATCTCATACTACAATCAACAAATGCAGCAAACATGCTGCTCTACAGTAAATTAAACTCTCAGCTGGTCTTCTGTGACACTATGTGAAAGGAAAAAGATGTGATCAGACTGGTGTACTGCCTTTTAACACTCTTATGTACAGCCTTAGTGGAGCTGATTTAATTCCCACAGCTGCCCTCTGGGACAAAATGGTACACATCCCTTCCTTGGACTCTCCAGCTTCATCCCATGCATGCAGTAGACTCTCAGCATCCCTGAAGCCTATACAAGAAGAAAACATTTTCCCTTCATACTGTGTCTTATTTGAATCTGTCTACTCCACTGTGTCTGAAGGACAGTTTCATGAAACTGCAAAACTCAACTATATTGGACAAGTTCTGCAAATCAAGAACACAGATTTATAATTACTTGTATTTTGTCAGGAAGAAAAAACATGTGCCTTCATTGCTACAAATACACAGCTATTCTTAATTTAAAAGGTGAAAATCCACTTACTTTGCAATTTCTATGTATCTTATTGCTTTTTCTCTCTCATCCTGTTGCTTGTACAGAAGACCCAATTCATACAGCGTGAATGGCACCAAGTAACTGTCATATTTTATTTGCTTCTCACTAAAAAACCAGAAAAATACAGAAATGGTTACTTACAACTCTCTCAAGTGACCAGTCACTACCTGTAACAGCACACAGGTAGAAAAACCATTCTGAAGCCTTTTTAACTTGTTAATTCTGTACACATTGATAAACAGTCTTAAAGCATTATAGCAGCCCTTAACATGTAGAAAATAAAGCTAAGCAACATGTAGGTACTCAACTTACCAGAAAACTTTTCCTCTCACCCATGCAAAACATACACTTTATGTTGTCCTTACATTTTTTAAAATATCTCAGCTATAAAAGCCTGCCTGTTGCCATCTACCTTTGGAAAAAGATGTTTCAGAAATAGTATTCCTTTAACTTGCAACCAAACACCTCCACCCTTTAACTTGCAATGTGCTTGACTAAACTCATATGGATCTTAGAAATGATAGTAGAAAACAAAATGGCAAGAGAATTAAAACACACTTAATTCTCAATAACGAATTCTGTTAATAATTATTAATTTTTCTAAATCACTTGTTAGAAACATAGTACATGAAAATGCTTCTTCAGCTCAAATATCTAAAAACTTTTAAGACGTTTTCAAATACAACCAGTACCTGAGACTCATGTTTTCTACAGAAAAGCTATTATAGCTGGTATGGATCTGAGACCTGAAAATCCGTAACACAGGAAAAACCAGTCTTCAACTGTTCTTCTAAAACATGTAACAACAACTACTCATCTACATGGGGAAGTGTTAACTACTGAAGTACTAAATACTGAATAAAAAAACCCAAACAAACAGGAAATATATATAAATTGTCCTTTTTTAGAGGTAGCTCTGCAAATACAATTCCAAATGTATTTGGGTATGTTACCTGGAAGTTTGATTTATTTAGCCTCAAACATATATCACATATATAAAACTACAGTAAGTGTTAAATTGCTACAGAAAAATGCAAGCAAAGTTTTCTAGTTCTCTAACTACTTTCAGAGGTATTTTAATGTCAGTCCTTAACACGATGTTTACTTATTGAAAATTCTAACAAGACAGCTGCAACAGGACTATCTGAAATGTCACCAAAAACTAGAAAATCTATTTTTTTACCTTTGAATTACTTTACTGAAACATAATTCAGCTTGCATGAGTCTTCCCAAGTGTTTCAGGCAGAGGCCTTTCAGTAGCTGCAACATGCACGCATCATCCACATAGTATTCATTGTGATCTAACAGTAAAAACGAGATATGTCAAACAATATGAAGACATCATGAAAAGGAAAATCAGACTTTCAGTAGGGAATATGTATTCAGACTCAGGATGTTGTTTCTCATGTTCTATACCTTGAAATGTACATAACATTCAGGCATGATTTAAAATACTGTCTGCTAAAGAAGATGTGTCCATGACATCAGTATCTTTCTCTTAAAAGACAGGTAAAGAAGAAATAAGAAGAAATTGAAATATTCAACAAACAGGCACTAAACTTCATTAACTGGACATTAAACAGTCCTTAATTAAATACATTACATTACATAAACAATCATTAACTAAAGATTTCTTACTTGCAATAGCTAAAACTACAGTGAGAAAGAAACCATCATATTATCTTAACAGCTTCCCCTGTTACAGAGCACTGACAGATCCTCAGTAGCACCAGTAACATAAAAAAACCTGTAAAACCACACCATGACTCTGTCCTACAGAACACTTCAGAAGCATCATTTTGAAGCACAAATTCAAGAAATCATGTTTACCAGTATTTTTATAATCTCTAATGTTTGAGAAGCCTCAGTAGTAGTGTATAATATTTGAAGAATTGAATAATTTTATGTTCAATAGGACTAAAAATACCAGATGAAAGAGGGTGTTTGAATCAATTCAAAATTTACTTAACAAGTGTGATCCTTTTTAGTTCCCTTAGTTTGTAGTATTTGCTGGGTACAAGGAAGGAAAAGAAAGGAAAGAAAACACATATGTATAGACAGATGGCACCACATACATTAACAATTCAGGAAGCAAAACACTCTCCCTTCAGATCAAGTTGTTTACAACTAATTACCAGCTCTCTAAGGTCACATTAATTTCTTCCTTAACAGTCTGCCAAAGAAATCCTACGTAAACAGTTCTGAAACATGCAAGACTAATGCATTTTAGGATTCTGCAAAGTGCTTTGCCACCATGCTCAGCCTTATTTCTGTCTGTGTTTAAACCCAGAAAATCTTGATAGATTGTAACTGACAGACTGCGCTTTTAGTGATAGTAGGAGTGCAGCAGATGAGTACTTCTCTCTCTAGCCTGTCTTCCTAGGCTAAGGTATTGGATTCTGTGACTGTCTCCTGAAGGACTCATTGATTGAAATTCTGGGGTCAGTCATGCACCAATGTCAGTAAGGGCTTGCCAGTCTTTAGCAACTTCAAATACTAGTCTTATTTCTCAAAAGAATAAAAGCTATTATGCCAAAACATTAACACTAAATGACAACAAATGCAAAGGCCAATTTAACACAGATCACTTTGCAATAAATGTGGGAGAACCACCTTTGCAGCTGCAGTGCTCTACACCAAAGGAAGTATCATTACCAGGACAATAAAATAAGCAAAAATGATTTTTTCTTGAAGTTACATTTTTTTTAATATATTGGAAATGGAAAAAAAAAAAAAAAAGATTCCAAGAAATCCTGTGGGGGGAAAAAGAAAAAACCCAAACACCTCTAATGTCTTTCATTTTTTCCTTCTACCATCTCTATTTTCAGCTCTATCCAACATAAAATTACTTTAGGTCCTCGTGAGATTCCATGCTGTGCCTGTTCATGTGGAGCAAATGACATAGAAACAGTTCTAAGAAGTCTCAATTCCTAAGTAACCTTTGTGTATAATCAACACTTTTTTCACAGCACCTTAGCAACCATTTAACATTACTACTACCAAAAAAAAATGACTTTTAAAATTATATTGTAACCTTGTCATACTCTGCTAGCAGCCTTACTCACTGTTTTTTAGGGATTCACCAGCAACTCTGGTAATCAGAGTCTGTATTTTCATAGCTTTGGTATCTTTAAAAGCAGATCAAGATCACATATGGGAAATCCAGAATAAAATTACATCTGGCAGAAGTTATTACTAAAAAATCACACAGAAAGTATATACTCTTCCAGACTATATCCTATTTGCAAACAGTGAATTTCCATACAGAAAACACAGTAGTTTTATTTCCATTGCTTTTATTTTGGTACTTTGCATATGTCTACTTAGGGATTTGACAGGAAATTTACTTCACTGTTACAACTCATGATCGCTTCTAGTACAAACTTCTGCACAATACAGCATTGGATTTCCAGCAGGTTCTGTCAGAACCCTACATGTGGAGCTCATGGGAATTACTTTATTTGCAAGTATCTTGCATATCACTACACTTTTGTTTTAATATCGTAACAACAAAAAAAGAAAAACACTTGAGATTTAAGAGGCACACTACTGAAGAGTGAAGAGCAACACAAAATAAAGGAACCCAACTCAAACACAGTCATGCAGGTTGCTCTCATTTGGTTTATTATACCATCCAGATTTGACCATTATATATTTCTTGCATGTCCCTGTATAATTTCTTATGCATTGCCTCAATTTACACTGTAAATCATAGTTAGATATATCCTACATTTCAGAATTGCTGTTTTAATCACTGGTAAAAGTAAGTAGCTAAATTGTTCATAGGTGTGACTAAAATCTGGGTTCAATAGAAATTATTTTAGTGAATTATAATTTTAAGTTTCACATGCAAAATGGTAATATTTATGCTATAAAAACTCAAAAGAGAATTCTACCAAAAAATTCACATGACAGGTGACAGAATCACCCTGATAAAATCTGATAAAATCAAGTACTTATGCAGAAAAACAGTTGCAATAATTGAATTTAAATTCATTTAGGAGTAAGTTATGGGCTGATTCTCTAAACATGACCTCAGGATGTAAAATCATGCTCAAAGTTTATTTGTTAAATGTTTCATTTTACAACTAGGCAGCATGTTTTATTTTGCCAGCAAGTAAAACAAAAAACCAGACTAATTCATGCATAGCACTTCATCATGTCTTTTATACTTTGTCATATGCTATGCAGCAAGTGTCCTCTGTAATAAAGTGTGGTATAAATTGGTTTAGAAAAGGTATTTTTCAGACATTTAAGACATTAGCAGATTATGGTCCAAGAACATTCTCAAAGACAAGAAAAACTAAGCTACAGCAATCATGTTTTGTAACTAATAACATCACATCTTTGAGTTTTCTGTATTTGTCTGCAGCATCAATTAAGCTGCATAAAGAACATATTGAAGAACTGCTCCTAACTTTCAAGTGGCTCCAAAATTTCCATATTTGGACTTAATTAGCACATTGTCAAAACCAACACTCACTTCACAGAATATCAGAAGACAGAAGCATAGAAAATGTCAGCACTTCTTCTAAGATTATTAATTCCACCTTAACTGATCACTTACTAGTTTCATTTTGTAGAGCAGTTTCTTCTTTTTCAATTGTTATCAGTAAGTTTTCAGTGAGGTCTGCTCTTTTGCCCACAATTGCAAATCCATTCCAGACATACATCATTTCCTGAACAAAAAAAAACAAAACAACCAACCAAAACGAAAACAAACAAAAAGGTAAGAAAAACTCATGGAATTGAATAAGTATTTAACTAAAGAGTGATCTGAAAATACTGTTGTGGAACATTTTTGAGTACATAAAAATACTCCCAAAGCTTGTTTAGGTACAAAACATCTATGAATAGGAAAGGAAAATTTACGTTTAATGTGTGTTGACAAAGTTAACCTGGGTTTCAAAGTTTTAAATGTTTTGATGCTTTTTTAGTGGATTCTACTATCACGTATTTTCACAGATCTTCAAAAATTCAATTGATTTTATCAGGACAGTTTACCATCATCCACATAACCCATCAGCAAAACTCGATGCTTTAGGTTCAACTTGTGGCCTCTGCCACATGAACTAAAAAAAGAGCTAAAAGTAGTTTCTTTCTAAAGGATGACAGGTAAATTTGGTGTGCATTTGAGTTGCTTGTATATACAGTACACTTATGTAAGTATGCACCCAAAAACACACTCTTTGTGTTTTTATATATACACACACACATATATATACTCTAACCTATAGACCGTTACTTCTATACATAGCAAAACTGGAAGTAGATACAACTTTCTGGATAAAAATGTGATTCCAGTAGGCACAGCAAACATATGATTTTACTATAATTTCTACAAAATCTTGTTGGAAAAAAACCAAAGCAAATCCTTGAAACAAATCTTCCTAGATGCCTCAGTACAACAGTAAGCAATAAGCTTGTTTTGATCCATTATCACATTGTAAAACTTAAGGAGAATGAGAGTTAACGCTAACCAACAAGGAGACAAGATCTTTACTCAGTCATCACATATTAGAGTATCATTTGCTCTACTGTAATTGAAATTACACCTCTGAAATATGAAGCCTAATGTCATTCTGAAGCTGATACCAGCTGATACTGGTGAAATACTGTATTTGTACTGTAAATATGTAGGTTCTCAGAGAAAAAATCTGGCTCTATCAAAGTCTGAAAGAGTGTTACTAACATCATCAACTACATCATGCTAGATTTGTTTCAATTCTGCACTGTACTTACTTAAATAAACCATTCACTGTTTGGTTATGTCTAATCCATAATGAAAAAAATCCTAAATTAAAAGATACTGGATTTGACAGCAAGACCAAATACATATACTCACAACTTACAAGTATTCTGCTGTACAAGCCCAAGAAAAATTTTACTTAGTCCTCTACACGCAATTTAACATAGCGTGAATTTTAGAGCCAGTGGATTAATTTTCTTTGGATTTCTCTTTCTATATCAATGAGCTTTAACATAAGAAATTCCCTCTTGACTGAGGTTTTTCATGTACAGTTGCTGGCAAATTATGCCATGCTATGTACAAAGATTTTAGCATACACATGTGAAAAGTATCACTGCTATGCACATATAAACAGACTGCAATAGTAATGACTATAGTATGAAGTTAAAATATGGGAAATTAGAATAGAATTCATACTGTATCTTTAACGTCTGCATGTTTCAATCAGACTCAATACAAAGAAAAAAAAAAAAAAACCCTACAACAAAAACCCACCACCACTCTTTATTTNTCTGTACGCTGAACTTTTCACATGAAAAATATGGTGCTTGTTTCAGAATGCTATTTTGTTGGTAGTATGATCCAGTCCCTAATACTTTTCACAAAAATCACATTGTATGAATGCTGTATTTCTTTAAAAAAATTAAAATCCAGACATATAATACCTGACAATATTATTCCTTCCCTGTATAATGATGTAATTTATTTTAATAACCTCAATTTTTTTCTTTTTGAAAAGGATGAATACAAAGCAAGAACAAATACCAAGACAGGTAATATCAGCTTCACTGGTTGAGGACATGCATAGCGTCGAGCTTTCCTTACTGCAAACTTCTCAGTTGGAATAGATTTTCCTGCAATTCTCTGTTTTAGACCATCCACTTGTCTACAAGAAAGAAAAATGGAAAACAGAACTTGTTTATTGGTATTTTTTTTTCCATTTCAGTTAGATTTACTGTTTTTCTCTGAAATATAACATCTTAAAATTGTATTACACCATGGAGACCAGAGCTGTAGGATATATCTTTGCTGATAAAAGCAATTTTAATGCTAAAGGCAAAGACAAAAAATGAAGTTTATGGTTACAAGTAAGAAATAAGTCACACAAGATAAAGACATGGGGGGAAAACGAGGACACATTCAGCTGTTTTATAAAAGTTTACCTGAATAAAGACACTATATCCTCACCAGTCCTCTTCAAATCCTCCTCTGTAAGCATACACAGAATTGCTGCCTTCTGGAATACATATATTGCCTATTTCAAAAAGAAACAACAACAGATTACCACATCTAATTCTCTGTGTTTAATCAATACATTAAAGACTCAAATTTCTCACCCCAATTGCTGCAGGAAAGTGTTTCCATAATTCTCAGGCAGGTACAACTATAAAAGCTTAGCATTCCCTTTGTCACATAGTTTATGCTGTAACTTTATTTTTAATGTATTTATTAATATTTTATATTAGTCAGAAAGTTAAAGGCATCTCCTGCAAAGAACAGGAGAATTTATTATGCAAACCACTGTCAAAGAGATGAGATTAAAAGACTTAACTATTCTAAAGTCCATCACTGTTAATATATGATCTATTACATGTAAAGACATGCTTGAAAAGAACAGAAGGAAATACCTGAGTACTGATTCAAGGAAAGTTTAATAACTGGGTTTTGCAGAAAAAAATTGCATAGTTTATTCTATTAAAGACATTTGCACTGCATGTTGAATATGCTATTCTCTTCCTCTTTTGCCAAGAATTAGATGTATATACCCTTTCTAATTAAGATAATAAAACAGTAATCTGTAGAGGAACAGACAATAATAATGCATAAAAGGTTATTGACACATTGTGCTTGGTTCATACTCTGAGAAATGTTTTTACAAGGAAGAAGTTATCTGATAGCCCAGCTTTTCTTGTGAGATCCTGTCCCCAGCTGCCTTTCTCATTTTGTGTCACAAAGCATCTGCTGAGTAGGTGTGTCTATGAACACCAAACACAATTTCTTCCCCCAAGTTTCACTAATGAGTGTTAGAACTTGACTTAAGAGATAAGTTTAAAGTTTTTCTATCCCTCTTCTTTCTTCCAGCTTGGGTAAGTACCTCCATTTTTGGAGGGGCCAAGGCACATCACTGCTTGTGGTTCTGCTGCTTCAAAACATGAAATAAAAATTCATCCTAAATCACCCAGTTACAACATTTTGGTGCCACTGTGTCTTTACCTATGAGTTTCCCAGGAAGGCAAACATTACCTATTGTGCAAAATGAAAAGTAACTAACTGTGGTATACCACAACAATGTCCACCTGCCCATTTACCTTAGACCACCTGCTCTCTTTGCTGAGCAGGTCTGCATACCGATATGCCTGAAGCCAGTCCTGCTGGAAGGTGTAGCACCACATCAGTTCCCAGTAACAGAGATGATGAATCTGTTTCCACTCTTGCTGGGCTGCTATGCAGTCTTGGAACCTTAGTTGTGCCTATGAGCAGTTAAGGAAGAATGATGAAAACTGGCTCAATTACAACTCCATGTGAGACCAATGTCTAATTGCAGAGCAAATTCTTACCTAGCACCCAGGTGGAGAATACCTGACAAGTAAAATGAGATAAACTTCCCTTTCAGTCTCACTTAAAGAGAGGGCTGGAATCAACACTGACAGTGAATGTGAACAGGGATAACAGCATACTACTTGACAGTCCAACTGATATGTAGATGAATTAATTAATTTTCCCCTCTCAGGCAAAACACTAAACAAGAACCTTAAAAAGAAAAAATTATTTACCTTTTCAAAATTTCCTTTCAGTATATCTATTCTAGCAGCATAAAACAGAATAATGGAACCCTTGAAAAGAGATGAGAAAAATAACCAGTTAGGTGTTTGAGCTTAGGGAAGTACATTTCTGTTATAAAATTTATTCAAATACGCACATTTGGAAATTTCTGGAGGTAGGGTTCGAGGAGACTGTCTGCTTCCTGAAGGTTGGCTTCCCCTGTACCTAGAAAACATAATAAACCAACCTCAATGTGCTTAAAAAAATCCAAGTTTCATAGACTAAGAGTTTGTTTTCAAATCATATTTGACAGATCAATGCATGATTGCTCTATGTGAAAGCAGAATTATTTCCTAATACTGTGTTTCTATAAAACTAAATTCTTGTCCCAAAGATACTAAGTGCTTTAAAAATACTAAATGTCTGTAAGTAGAAACAGACTAGAATTATAGGAATATTTTTTAGACTGTTCCATTATTGATCCTAGTTATATTTTAAAATCCCTTTAATTGCTTTAGCAAGTTAGGAAAACATTCCTCAGCTGCCTCTTCTCCTGATTTTGAACTCAGTAATGAAATACAAGTGATGCTGGAAGAAATGAAGTTCTCCTTAATTTCCTGATGAGCCTGAGGGACAAGTACTAAAATACTTAAATGTTAAAGAATGTGAAAATATATGGCAAAGAAGTATACAGAATTAATTATGACTTTTAGCTCTAAATGGCAAAAGCAATTAATTCTGGTGTGTAGGCTTTTTTCTGGAGATAATTTTCACAACATCTGATGTTAATTTATGGATAATGACTTTTCTAACTTAATATTGTTTTGCAATATTTTGCTGTTGAGACAGCCCTGCAAATGGAGCAAGATGTTGGTATAATGCTATCTACCCTCGTTGTTTCTGCAGACACAGCTTTGTAATGGATATTAATTTTAGATCATAATAAAGTATACAGCAAACTCCTATTTGGCCACAATTTTGAAATTCAGTTATAAAAATAAATCATAATATCTATCATAAGGTGTAGCATGACTGAAAAGCTACACAGTGGTCTCACCAAGGATTAAGGAGACGTAAGTATGATAAACCAACAGGGTGAAAGTACACAGAATGGCCCTCAAACTGCTGCCAGATGCGCCTTCCCGTAGTTGGCAGAGGCCCAACTCCTAAGAAATATCACAAACACATGCAGAATTAACTATGAGTATACAGAGTTACTATTAATTTTTTCTGGCTAACCAAAATGCAGTTTTCCTTTCAGATGTAAGTATTTCATAATTCAGTACTTATCTCAAATCCAACACAACCCTCTACCAAAACATTTCTGTCACAGCTAATAGCACTCAGGAAGGGGAAGGCTAATCTAACTCTCAACAAAATCATGCATTTCAGTGCTCTGGTGAAATGGGAACACCACATGAACCATGCAGACACACAGGTCTACAATGCTCTCCCATTATGTTCTGACAGAATAACATCCTTCAATCTATGTTTGGTGGCAAACTCCCCCAAGCTGTTCCAGTGCTACTTGGTGTGAGTCTTCCCTCACAGAAAACCCTGGTTTTATCCTCAATTCTCTTCCATCAAGTCAGCCACTACTTAGAACTGACCAAAATATTACCTCTGCTGATACATCAGTGTCTAAAGATCCAGATTCATGGAGCCTTACACAGCTCTTAACACATGAGATTTCCCTTATGCTCCTGTTTAGACCCATTACATAACAGCTTGACTGTTTAGGGGGTGTCGAGACCAGTTCAGAACTTCCTTGACCAAAAGCAGTGACTTTTCAGAAACATAATTTTGCCTTAAAACAAATATTAACAGATCAGTTTTATTGCACAGCAACTTGATGAATTACAGGAGAATTCAAGCACCAAATAAAAAAAAAAACTGTGAAGATATTTCAAAATCGTTCCTTTTTTTTCAGCCTTTATTGAATTTTTAGTCAGGGAAAAATGTGTATTTTGGAAGAACTTCAGCATGAACCAAGCTTTTCAGAGGAAGAAACAGAATGAATGGTTCTCTACTGAAGTCTAATTTTACAACAGGAGAACCATATTGTGGACAAGCTAGCAGCAATAAGACCATATGGTGACTGTAGCATTAATAACTTGGAAGTTCAGTTGTGCACTGAATTCTGTCAGTTATTTTATTAGGGTTTTTTGCTTCAATTTTGTTTAGTTTTTTTTTCATTTCTTATGGACACCAAGAAGAGATTTAAAGAGCTGTAAGATACTTATAAAACAAATTACAAATATTTTTCTCATCCATGAGAGGAAGATGTACCTGGATTCCAGGGTGACACATGATATTCAGAAATGCTTTTTTCCAAAGAAATGGGCTGAGATTTTAGGTGGAAAAAATGTAGAACTGTGATTCTTTTCCCTCAGCTACTGGTGAGGAATGTCAATTTCTGACTACATCAACTAGTAAAAAAAGCTGATATCCTCTACTTAATGATCAGCAAACGGAAAGGAAATTGCATTGGCAAAATCTCCTCTTACGTAAACTGGTCATTTCCTATGGTTGTTAAAGAGCGGGGTATCACCATATGTGCTTTTATGCCTATATCATCTAACCCACTTATCTTTTTAACAACACTAAAGTACTGATAAACAATCAAGATTATACTTCTAGTGTGGAGTATGACATTAAATCCATCCAGTCTTTTATCTGAGAAAAAATTAATTTGAAAATGCAAGTATCAAATCAAATACCCTATTGCCAGAAAATCCAATAAATTCTAAAAGTCGGAGGATCCTTCCTGGTAGAAGTGACAGCATCTGAAATATAGTTAATAAAAAGGATAATTAAAAATATGTACACTCCAAAAAAAAAGTTAAATTGCTATAAACGTGAACCAGAAAGGCCAGCTACTATGTTAAATGCTATTACACCTTAGTAAAAAGGTTAAACACAAAAGAACTTGAAAGTAAACATGCATGCTAAGAATTCTGATGATCATCCAGCATGAAAATAGACAGAGTCCAGCTGTGTTTCCTTAGATAATAACAGATGTTTCTACCTTCAGCTGGTCAGGATTGCTTGAAAATTGTGGGTCTTCTGGAATGAAAGTCTTATCTATTTTAATGTTACTTACAACCTACAACTGTCATCTTTCTTTACCACTATTTCATTTTATTGAGTCTCACAGAAGCTCTACTTGCTCCTCCTGTGGGAGCACTGAATCAGCAGATCAGAGAGCCTAATGGTTTTAGAAGTACTAGCTGTTGCTATAATCCTTTAGCCCTCTATTATTATAACCATTTTTGTTCCCTCTCTAACTGCATCCTACACGTCCTACAAGACAGAAAATTTACAAACACCATAACCACGTTTTCAATGAGCATTAAGAAGCAGGTCTACTTAAGGGTCAGTTTTAAGAAAGCTCCTTTCACCCGAATATATTCTGCCTATCAGACACTTTCTCTTAAGACACCTACTGGGAAGACTCCATGAAGAACTGGAGAGGTCAGAGCACTTACGAACACAGTTGCGTGAATTTTAAAGTTTGGTGCGAATAGACCAGTTCTTCTGACCACACTCAAAACTGGCCATCTCCAATCAAGAATGATACAAAAATTAACATACTGACAAAAATCAACTTTCACCATTGCCATGACAGATGTGAAAAGGTAACTGTAGCAAATTGTAAAGGAAATGAAATTTTCTTTTACACAAACTCAGTGAACTATTGTTCATTCTTCTAACTATAATTATCTATATGAATCTAGAGTATGTCACCGAAGCAAAAGACTAGGATATATGGGGGAGTTAGAATTAAACAGTCACTCCAGCTATTCTGTAACCACAGTGTAAGCATCTTTAAAAATCCTGCTACACACAGGTAGATGCAGCTGCTTTTTCACTTCAGAAATACGAACATTTGTTATTCCCAGAGAACGAAACAGTTCAGAATAAACTAGTAGAAACAACCCAGAAAGCAGGCATGCCAGAAGCTGCACCTGGTTTCAATATTGCATAAAGCTTCCAAAGCCTGTATCTCTATTTTACAAATGTGTAAATGTTAAATCAGTTACAGTACTGAACAAAGAAAGATAGTCCTACAGATTTATACCAATGCCCTTTCTGCAGTGGAAGAAGTCATACCAAGTTGAATGCTCCAATTCCAAGTTTTACTCCTCCTTCAAACTGGTAATACGTTTCATTTTTGCTTTTGTTCCCCTGAGTCATCTGTAGCACCTGATGACATTCCCTTGTGATGGAGAAAATAGAAAGATAGAAATTTTATTAATGACTATGATTGATACAGAAACATCCCTTTCTATTTTGGGGGCATTAATGCCACTCCAGCTGCCTCAATTAATATTTTCTAATAGCTTACTTGTATATTTGGTAACTTGTCCTAATTTTGAGGCCACCTTTGATAAAGTTGATCATATTTTCATCCTGGAAGAAAAATATTTAACTGTAAAATATTGTGCATTCATATTACACATAACACATACATAAAAATCCTCCAGCTACATTTACATTTATTTATAAGTTAATGCCATACAAAACACTGAAAATGTTTTTCAGTTACTAGATGTGTGTCTAAGACTGATATTAACACTTGCTCTAAGTTGTCAGGGAAATATTTCTTTGGTGCATGTCACAAATTTTAAAACTGAAGAGAGAGGTGAAAAGGAGAGTCGAAGTGTTTTAGCAGAATTTGCAATGTATATAAATGATCCAAGAAATCTCTCCACCAGATGGTGCTGCAGGAACTGTCTCGAACCATTTGGAAATGGTGATTCTGACACACAGGAGGAAGCCTACAGAAACTGGCAGAAGACAAACTGATGAACCTCCTGAACAGATGAAACTCCATTGCTCATCAAATATAACTACATGTATTACTCCACTTATGTGCTTATTAACCTCTAGAAAAATCAAAACAAAGCCACAATGTACTTGTCATCAAAACTAAATTCCTGAAAAGCAAGACATTATCACAGGATGAATTTTTTTTCTCCTAGAATTCACACAAAAGAATGTGCTGACGTTTCAGAAATGCACATTTAAATACTTAGGAACAGTATATACAACATGGAAAATGAAAAAAAAAAAAAAAAAAAACATTAAAAAAAGGCCTCAGAATGATCAATCAAAGGAAATTCTGACTTCCATAAAAGGATCACCATTTCAAAAGACCTCATCTGTCTTGCCTGCAAGTCTGAACACTCAAATGCAAGTATTTCAGTACAATAATTCTATTTCCCTCTGATTGGTTACATTTTTGTTATCATTACCACCCTAAGATGAATCACAGTCAGCCAGAGATGAAAAATATGGGGCAGCACAGCAATCAGCAAAGTGGGGTATTAAAGTCAAAAGCAATATAGGTGTGGTGTTTTAGAGAAAATATACATCTAAGGGGTTTTTTTTATTATTTTATACAGTCCTAACTCACCTCCTTCAACAACTCTTTCAGAATTCTTTTAATGGTAAAAACAGACTCCACTCACCCAACAAAAATAAAGAGAGTTGCTTCCACAGTTAGGAAAGAAGCGAGTGAGCTATAGGAAAGCCTAGCATTCCATTAATAGTATTTCCTGATACTTCTGGCCAAATACTGGATCAAGTAGTTTATAAGTATTTGCCAAAAGAACTTAATGACCTTAGTATCTATGTGCCTCTGCCTGTTTCTTTCTCATAATTTATACTGGAAGAGATTATCTAAAATATATTCAATAAATACAAATAAATAAATACATTAAAATACATACAATAAATAAATAAATACATTTAAAAAGCATGACTAACTCCTATTTTCAGGAATCAAATTCCAAACTGAATTTGAAAATTCTGTAGCATGAAGTCTCTGAACCACAACCTAAATCAATAGCAGCACACAGCATAAAATTCCAGATCTTTCTGTGAGCTGAATTGTTACCTCAGCAATGCTAAGGCATGCCCATTTTATAAACATTCATTACTGTATTACTCCTGACACCATGTGCATAGAGAGCAAGACTGAATTGGAGATTACATGTGTGTACTGGCTGAAGTTATGTTAGTTAGAAAACATTCTACCCATTTTTGCAAAAAAAGACTCTCAGTTTCAAACAACTTCCTCATACTTGAACATATTTTTATACAGGCACAGGACACTGTTCAATGTGATGCAAATCATTTAAAAATACCACCTTATATAAAACAGCAATACACCTTAGGGTGATACCTTGGTATCTGAATATTGTCTTTGGTTATTCACACAAAGAGAGAACTTTGCTGAGCAGTACAGGACAATTTACCATACTTTCAATCACTATCATGAAATAACATTCACTAGCAAAAAATTTGGTTCTAAATATCACATCTATTGTGGAATGATGTTTTACATGTACTAATCTCTCTCCATTACGCAGTCACACAAAATCAAAATTTGGCTTTACCTGTACGAAGGTGAGAGCTGCTTTCTGTAATAAGCATTCAGCATAGCAGATTTCAGCATGCATTTCCTCTATATAAGAAAGAAAAGTTATTTACTATCAGCCAAGTCATTGTCAATATTGCCTTCTTGGGATCAATGGAACAAACAAAATGCTGCCAAGACAAGATTAAAAAAAA
>VWYO01002933.1:135329-181358 GCA_013400275.1 Rhadina sibilatrix | reverse complement strand
AAAAAAAAAAAGCAGCAAAATTCTGCTGTTGCCATTTCAATAACTGCTGAGTAATAGCTGTAACACACAAATCCCAACAGAATTCTTCTATTTCCCTTCTTCTCAGACAAAACATTGTCAGCGCTGACCTCAGTCTATGGCAAAAGCTACTTGACATTCTGGTAGATGGTCTCCTGTACTTTTCAATGATTCTAAGCTTAACAGCCCACAGCAACTCAGTCTTTCAGCCCTCCTTCCATGTCTTACAAGAAATTTCTGTAGATGAATGGTAACCCTGACGGAGGTTCAGGCTTTTCCTACATCCACTGAGACATTATGAACAGGTTTTCACCAAGTCATGCTTAACAAACTGAAAGCCCCAGGCAGACTTTCTCTCTTCATGCAGCGCTAAAGTACATTTGATTTAACACACATGACACGAGTTGCTCCGCACCCATGCTGCAAGACCAGCCACATGCACAAGGCTGCTGTATGTACAGTGCATACGTGGTGAGTTTGATGTGTCCAAGTATTAAAGAGGATTCTTGTGCCAGGTTAGAAAAAAATGCATACTTGATTCTGCCTGAATCAGAAATAGGAGATCAGCATTTTCAGAGCCATGAACAATGTACTGATACCATTTCCCAAAACACCTTAAGGCAAAACAGACAAGCACAAAACTTGTTAATATATTCAAATTCCAATGCAACTAATGACAAGGATGTACTCCTCTGCATCAATGATTCTTAAACTTTTGGGAGCTGTCTTAAGTTGAAAAAAGGACATTTTCCTTCAGTCCTATAAAGTGTTGTGAAAGGCATTCCTTTCTTAATTCATGCATGCTCAGAGACAAAAATAAATTAGGCTGAATTCTCCACTGAAGCTTTGCATTCAAATTAGAAAAAAAAAATATTATATACATGGTTTGCATGTTTATTACTGTAAGATACTAGTCAAGTCACAGAGTTAAGCATATTTGTACACAGTGGTAGGGGTAATTTTGAGCTTTTTTCACTTTTTATTTTAACTGTATTATTTAACCACTTACCTTCACTCAACTGATCCACTGTCTGTTTAGAAACTAGATTGGACAAGGATTCCACCACTGTGCTTCTTTTCCTGAATCTAAATAAGTTGTGCATGTAAGAAAAGAAAGCCATACATTTCACCACACACCCGAATTTAATGATTAGAATTCTTAATAATTTCCAACCAAAATCTACAGAGATTCTTAGCAAAATGATCACTTCTCAGCTGTTTCAATTCTTTCAGTAGTCTAAAGACTTCTATTCCTCTAGGCTAAAAAGCCTATCCAACATTAAATGCATGCTTGCAACTTCAATTCATCTACTTTAGATGTATAGCAGCTTCAACCCCACTGCCACTCACCAGCTGCAGAGATGTCTGTGATGCTGGACAAGACACTTAAACTGGACTTCGAAGTTCTATTTTTTTTCTGTTTCTTAAAATTGCATGCAGAATTAGAATGAAAAAAAGAAATGGAGCTCTGTTCTCAACATGAATGCTTCAGTATTTTATGGTGGTTTATGCCAGATAAAATGCCAAAACAATCACGTACTTTATTTCCAAGAGATCTCAACTGCACATTTTAATTCCAAAAACCAATTTTTGATAAAAAAATTACAAACAACTCAGCTTTATGAAGAAGCTAGAGAAACAAGTCTACATTCAGAAAATGAATACACTCTGTAAGCCAGGGAGTCACTGATTATAAATACCAAGCATTAGCTTATCATTTGTTTACACTACTCTTCACACTGACAATTGTGGGATCCTGACAACAAGATTATGACATTACACATTAATATAACATATACAAGAAAAGAGTCAATTAAGGTACACATAGTTAATGCTGATTCTTCACCTTTGAACATTTAATTGCCTCTCTTGCATTTTTATGAGCTTTGTGACAGACTACACCAGAGTACTCATGAATTAAAGTTTATATCCTGCAGACATGAAGTCCTGTACTGCAGCTGTCTAGAGGGACATCTAATCTTCAGACACACTAAACAACATAGTTCAGATGAAACTGCAAACTGATAGCACATGAAAAAGATGCAGAAACTGCTGACACCTTCTCTTCTTCAGATAGCATCTGATAATGTTTTCTCATTTCTTTTCTTTTTTGCCGTGGCTAAGGTGATGAAGTTAAAGGTCTAAAGTAACACTTAGCAGTCATTTCTTGAATCACTGTGATAAAATATAACCTAACCAATATGATGAAGAGCCACTAAAGCAGAAATCTTTTCTATTTTTGTCAGAGCTTTGTTAAAACTTTAGCTTTTACAACCATTTTCTAAGGTTTTTTTGCTGTTCAAAAGAAAGCAAAAGAAGCAAAATGTTCAGTGGAGATGATTTCTGATGTGAATAATAGCTCTTTCATTTAAAGATAAGCTAAACACATTTGTAACAACAATAAAAAAATTATTTGGTTTTCAGAAGAAACCTTAGTACAAGTTTAATTGTATTAGACTAATGGTTCAACCTTTGGAAACAACTTTTTAAAAAAGACTGTTTTCATGCAGAAAGGGAAAATTCAAAATATAGGCCTTTAAACTGCTGGAAAACAAAAAGTCACAGTTGTCAATAGGTCAGACAGTTTGATCGTGTAATGCCAGCTTATGTGTAGGTCTATACAGTGAACCAGCCATTTGGCTAACTTTAGTGGCTATTAATATCCAGACAGAACAAGTCTGTTGTTTCCACAATACCATATGGAAAAATATCCTCACCAGTATTAATTGTGTAGTGGGACTTACTCCACCTATACAAATCTAGACCACTGCCATACAAACAAGAGTCTGCTTTAAAAACATACAGAGAACTGGGGTATTTCACAAAGAATATTTAAGGATTTAGTATCTCATAGCGGTTGGGCTTGCCTGGGCTTACCTTTGGCAGGTTTGCAAAGCATCCTTCATTGTAGAAATTCCCATTTGTATATCCTGCTGTTCAAAGGTCATTGCAGCCTGCATAACTAAAATAGTGCTGTATCCAAGTGCATGGTACATACTATCTTTGGACCTAGGGAAAACATGAATCTTGTGCATTTGGGCAACACTTTACATTGCAATACAAAATTAAATGCAGAAGTACTTGTATTATTTTGTGAAAAGACAGAAGAATTAAGCAGGAAAGTAACAGACCTGATAATCTAACCTAGTAATATAATCTTCCAATAAGCTTGAGTTTAACTACAGCTGATTTTAAGATAAAATATCCCTGGCTTACCGTCTTTCTCACTGGAGCTCTTCAGAGCACTAAAAGCAAACACTTGATAGCTGTGTCATCCTTCTCATGTTTCATTTAAAGCTGCCCTTGAACTTCATACAATACCAACACATCACCCTCAATCCATTCTTAGCAGCACCAAAACTGCAGAGCAAGAACTTAACTCCCTTCTATTAACATGGGCTATATATCCTTCTTGCCAACACACCCCTCAATACCATGTGCTCCTTTCAGACACAGACAGGAGAAGAACGGTAGATGGGACTCAGACCCCAGTCCTAAAGATCAGCCACCCAGACTGCCTCCCCACGAAGTCACAGATAAGACAGGTTTCACCTGTGAACCTCTCCATATTCTTTAATTCCCTACATCTGCACTGCCATGCTTTTCTTCTCAGTGGAGGAAAGGCAACAGGGGAACATGAAGAACTAGTTAGAAGATCGAAAGATGAGCTTAAAGATAAACACCAGACTCAAACATAATATAAAACACAACAAAAAGAGTGTTCTGGAGTTTTGTTCCAGCTTTTCTGTATTGTCAAAAGCAGCTTCGTTGTACAAATTAGTTGATCAAAGATGCATTGAATAAGGTCTTGCTCCCCAGCTTTTCTCCTCTGTGTGAGGAAAGACAGTTTGAATGATAAATTCTAATATAACAATTCAATGCTTCATCAACAGTTTTTGAGATAGTTCTAATGACCCAAAAATAAATAAAAAACCCAAATATGGAGAAATCCTTTCAGACAAAATAGCGTAAATTAAACCTACTATCTTCAGGGACTTTAAATCAATCTTCAGGTACTAGATACTGTCTGTTTATGACAACATCAAGAAATAACAGAATCTCACCATGGACGAAGTAGTTCCAGCGCTTCAGAGAACTTATTATTTAGAAATAAATTCAGTGCCATTGAACATTCTTCCAGAGCACACTTGAGATCCATCTTGGATGCCCTAAAAAAAAGATTCTTAGTTTACTCAAACTGTAAACATAAACAAAAAATTTTAAAAAAGTCTTTTCCTTATGTAACACAAAAGGTGTTTTGTGGTGATTTTATTTCATTTTCAAAATTTAGCTTTTCAAAGCCAAATCACATGCTTAACACTTTATCTATGTTACACAGGTGCATCCTCTGTTTATTTAAGCAATGTTTATGGCTTTGTCCTGCTATTCTTACCAGAGAAATTCTCAAAATTTATCATTGTGTCCAAACTCTTAATCTTTCCCATCAGTACAAATGCTGTTCCAGTCTCTATATTCATATCAGAATCTCAAAAGAGGTCACAATATAATATTTTCATCAAAAAAGCAGTAAATAGACATTCATTCAGCAAACAGGTATACCACAAACAGTCCTGTCAGAGACCTCTAGATATGCCAATAGCTATTGCTTGTCCTAATTCACTTCAAGTAAAAGCACTTGCACTTGCTTAAGAAGTAGCCATCTCAACAAATCCATTCTTTGGCCAGTTCTGCCTGAAATAATCAGGAGCACTCACAAATTAATCCATGGGCCAAACTGGGGACAAATTGATAATTATGGTAGTGACATACAGCTAGAAGCTACACAGCCATCAATGTGCACAGCTGCATCTGGAAAAGATAATCTCTCTACAGCTTTAAAACAACAGGTTTAAACTAGATAATGGGCTTTCTCCAAGTAAGGTTAAGTGGTAAGCAGTAGTAAGCAACAGATCATGTCAATGAGATAAATATTTAAGTACTGAACCAGAAGAGAAGAACTCTAAAGGAGGAATTTAAGAAGAGAACAATAGAGGAGTGTAGCTGCTCCAAATCTAACATTAACACACACATAAAACAAGGAGAGAGGTGGACACGAAAATATGACTGGACAGGGGGCTTTTTTTACCCTCCAAAGAATCGTGTTAAAAATAAAAAAAAAAAGACTTGCTTATAAAGATCAGAATTTTTTTAAACCACTCAATTTTATTAGCTAATTGCAAGAATACCATCTACTGGCAAAAACAAACAAACAAAACACCAAACAAAAAAAAAAAAAACAAAACAAGACAAAAAAGCACCACATAAGTATTTTTAGCTAGATTTAAAGGCTGATTTTCTTCCTAGTACACAAGCAAGGACCTGAGTTAACACATCATCCCTATGTGGGAAGTATGTTCCCATGCCTCTGTATCTTCTTTTCACATTTGTGTTTAACAAAACTCTTTCACTTTATCCATGCCTAGTTAGATTACTCATTCCATTTGCTCTGCCTTTCCTGCTAGGAAGAATGGGTTAGTTGCTTTCAAAGGTTTTCCAAGAAGGTAAAAAAAAAAGGGAGGGAGGAGAGTGGGGAAGGGAAATGTTCCTTCCTTTAAACACCAAATTGGCACTGATTGTCTTTCGTGTTGGCACCACCACCACATCAGTAACTGAAGTTCATATCTACTGGACAGCAAGAATGTGCTTTTATTTTTTCATACTTGCACACTACAATTATTTGTTACTAGCACTGAAGCAGTGGCCTGTTCCAAGTCTCTTCCTATACAAATGCCAGGGTCCAATACTAAGATCAGTGGAATCCTCAAAATTACACAGGACAAATGGCCCTTTTGGTCCTCTCCCTTTTGCAGGTACGATTACTAACTTTGTGATGGGCCAAGAGCTCCCTCGCCTATGGGAAAAGAAAAACCGCATGTGAGGCAATGCTCTGTTACACAGAGTATGGAGAATATGAACAGTCATCTGAAGTCAAGAGAGGAAAGAGAATGGCAAGACATTTAAGAACACAGAGTTCATAAAACAATCTGAGGGAAGGCAGATCACTGGTAACTGCAGGTAATTTAACAACTGATGACTGCTTTATGCTCAGTTTCAAAATATTGTGTTCAGCCTCAAAAGCATATACTTCTCATGTGAGAAGCAACAGCAGAGAAATAGTATCACAGTACCCCACCACAGTAGCACTTTTCTGAAGACAAGGACCAAAGTGTAAGGCGATGTTTTGTTTCCAACTGCTTTACTAAGCCTCATCTTAGTGAACAGAAATACATTTTCTGTACTTGTATGCTGTAAATCTGCACACTTCCTACCCTGCAATCAGAAACTGCTGGAACTTCCCCTGGGTGGAAAATCTAATCTTTATTTCACTTAATACACCCATGGATACGACAGCATTTCAGCTGCAGGTGTGGACAGTTTGCCATCAGGCTCCCAAATCTCATCACACCAGCAACCCAAGCATCACCACAGTCTGTATCAGTATTTGCAAAATGATTCCATAAATGAGGGTCCTTACACAACCTGGCATCATGACAAAACTGTTTTCCCATTTAAATGGGTAAGCAGCAGATTACTCCAGCACCTGGCTGTCATGTTTTTTCTCTCTATTACAGACTAGCTCCCCTGACACTGCCTATATGAGACCAAAGTCTGCAGACAATGCAAACAGTATTCCTGAAGTTATTGTATTTACTATTCTCTGCATCAAGAATGCTTATGAAGTTACACTGCCACTCCAGACATAAAACTTGGAAAGCTTGTTTTCTCAAACTGTTGTTTCTGAAAAGTGAATCATATTCTCTACCAGAAAATTCCTCATTCCTGTTCAATTACTCTTCACAGATATTTTCTACTGTTTTCCTACATCCTGCAGCAGAGGAACTTAACCAGAAGGATTAGTTTCAACTCAGATTCATAAGTTGATATTCTGACCAGAAGAGTCAGAAGAAAGGAGCACACTGACTCAGATGCAACTTGGCTATTTTTGCTGGTATAGAAATACCAATATGCAGAGGCTCAGAATAAGCACATTTCCTCTTCTAGTCCCAAAACATCACAAATCAATTTCTACAGCAAGTTACTAGACTGATGAACAGTTCAGTCAGTAATGCTGACTCTCACTCTCCTTCTGACTGAATATTGTTTTCCTTCTTACTTTTTCCCTACCTCCATATAGTTTTCCTGGAATGGACAGGAACTTTATACATTTTAGCACATTGGATGAGCACATTCTTTAATTTACCCCAGAGCAGATTAGATTAACACTACTTCAGTGATATTATGGATTTTACACCTAGTGATATTACTATGGATTTCACACCTGATGTTGTGGTTTAACCTCAGCTGACAGCCAAGCTCCATGCAGCTGCTCACTCACTCCCCCAAGCAGGATCAGGGAGAGAATCAGAAGGGTAAAAGCTGGAAAAGTCATGGGTTGATATAAAGATTAGTAGGGAAAGCAAAGGCCACACACACAAACAGAGCAAAACAAGGAACTAATTCAGTGCTTCCCATGGGCAGGCAGGTATTCAGCCATCTCTTGGATAGTAGGGGCCCCAATCACAGGTAACAGTGACTTGAAAAGACAAACACAATCACTACAAATATCCACCTTTACTCCTTCTTCCTCCAGTCTTATATACTGAGTATGATGTCATATGGTATGGAATATCCTTTTGGGGCCCAGTTTGGGTCACCTGCTCCTGCTGTGTCTCCTCCCAGTCTCCCACATACATGCAGTCTCCTTGCCAGTGTGACTACAAGAAAAGCAGTAAAGGCCTTGCCTGTGTGTAAGTCCTGATCAGCAGTAACAAAAACATCTCCATATTATCAACCCTTTGTTCAGCACAAACCCTAAACACAAATCCACATCATCCACTGCGAAGAATGTTAAACTCTATGCTAGCCAAAGCTAACACTTATCCACCTCTTATTCCACACCCTTTATGTCACACCACATTTCATGCTTCCCAATATCCCATCACCTTCCCTACTTATCTATTTTGATTGCTATACAGACAGACCTTCCCCTAGTCTGTGGAACATCTGTCAAATGTTCATAAAATGTCCACAAAAAATATATTTGTTGAATCCATACTTTGGCCTTCACCCTTGCTAATAGCTTTCTAACCAGGCAGTGATGTCTTGCCAAAACTTAGCAGATGGGTTCACTCCTAGGTTGCCAGATATTCTGCTTCCATTGCTGCCACCACCTCACAGCCACCATCCATGAATCGGTACAGAGGTAAAAAAAAAAGAACGCATTGGCCATTTCTCTCCTTCAGCAATGTCTAAGGCCAACTGGATGGCTTTCATCTCTGCATATTGACTCAATTCATGTTGTCCTCCAGCAATTTCTGTGACTTGTCATAGGGGCCTCCATATAGCTGCCTTCCCACAAGACAGAAGGATTCATCAGTAAACAAGGCATATTGCTTAAATTTCTGGGAATTTATTATATAGTGGAGCCTCTTCAGCACAAGCCTGAATGCTTGGTGACATTGCAAAAATCTTTGCCTTCTGGCCAGTCCACGATTAATCCTAAGCTTCCTGGATGACAAGGGTTTCCTATCCAAACTCTTTATGTGATCAGTGCAACCCCATTATTCCACGTAGCATCTGCTGCATGATCATCTGCTACTCCATTTGAGCATCTAACTCAATGCAGGTAACTGTGGTGCCAGAAGCGGTGTTTCAGTACCAATCATCTCTGAAGCAGCTCAGACACTGTGAAAGCTGTCAGTATCTCCTTTTCAGTTAGAGTACAGTGGGCTTCAGATCCTCTGTATGCTCAGCTCTGAAAACCTAGACGTCAGCCTCAAGACTCCCCCGGTGCTTTCTGCCAGAGGCTTCAGGTAGGTCCATTCTCTACAGCTGCAATAAAAAGCATATTTTTACATCTTGCTCTGTTCAGACTGGCCTGAGGGCTACAGCATGAACCATTTCCTACTTGGTTTGCTCAATGGCTTGTTGCTGCTCAGGGGCCTATTTGAAATCATTCTTCTTCCAGGTCACTTAATAGGGCCTACAAGCTGACTGCAAATTGGAGTGTGCATTCTCGGAAATCCCACAACACCTAAAAAATCTTGTCTTTTCCTTGTTAGTTAGTGGAGTTTACATAACATCACTGTTAAGTTAATAACAACCAATTGGATCTGACAGTGTCAATCTTGACATTTGATTCCTAAAAGCTGGATCTCTTGTGTAGGTCTCTACCTTATTCTGTTTCATGGCAAAAACATCTTTTAGAAGGACTGGATTATTTGCTTCCTTTGTTCAATAACTTCTTCACTGTATTTTCTCACAAAATGGTATCACTAACACATTGCAGGTGTTCCAGAGGTTCACCTTGTTCCAGTCTTCATCAGTCTGTAGCAGATGATACAGCTGTGTCTCTTTCCACTGGCAGTGAATTCCAGGTACTATGGGCACAGTTCCAAACAGAAGAAAACTGTGGCCTGCACTCTACTGCCAAAGGGATTGATAAAAACACAATAGAAAGTATCAATTGTGACACCACGTTGCTGCCTTTGATTTCAGCTCATATGGAAGTTCCAGTGTGTTCAGTATACCAGGACTCAGAGGTGGCATGACTTCATTCAGGCCACAATAGTTTACTGTCAGCCTCCACTCCCCACTGGACTTTCATATTGGCCATATGGGAATGTTATAGGGTAAGCAGGTCTTGCTGATCACTCCTTTGCTCTCTAGGTGACAAATTAGTTTATAAATGGGACTTACAGAGTCTAGATTGTGAGACACTACTTCTGGTCCACTGTTGTGGTGGCAATTGGCACCCACTGTTCTTCAGCCCCAGAACAAAAAGGACATCTAAAAATTCCTCCATCTACAGGGCAGGTATACTGCAAGCCCACCAAGAGCCTTTTGAATCCTTGAGGTATTCTCTCCTGAGATAGTCTATGCCAAGGATGAATGGAGCCTCTACTCCCATCAAGATACTTCAGATAGGATACTTCTGCCACTCATGCCAGTCAGGCTAGTCTCAGCCTCCAATACAGTCAGTTCTTTGGATCCCTCTGTCACTCCAGAAATCCAAACGGATTTCATCCCTATGTAGCTTGATGACATTAAGGTCATCACTGTGCACCAGAGACTACTTAAGTCTTGTACTCCTGTGGGGCTGCTGTGCCAGGTGATCAAATCCATGCAGTCCAATAAACCTGGTTATTTCTCTCCTCCCCCCAGGTGGAGGCAGGGCCCCCCTAATACTGGTCACAATGTTCCCAATAATACCTGTCAAAAATGGACCTGTACTGTTCAGTAGTTTAACTGGACCTTTCAACCTGACTGAAAAACTGTTCACGGGAGACTGGAGCAGCAACTTTCCTGGAAGAACTTCCAGTTATGGTTGTTTTTCCCTGCAATTCCTGCACCAGTGCATCTAGAGTCGAGGTATTTCCATCCATCCCACTTCCTTTTATCATCTCCAAGGTCCTGCAGGTAAAACTGTAGGGTACCCCATGGTGTGTCTTTTATATCCTCTGTTGAGGAAGAGGATACCTGCTGTCAGTCACTGAAATGCAGGCCCACACAGATGGGGAGTATGACGTATTCCCTCTGGATTGCTGGAGCTCCTGAGTCAGTTAATCAGTTAGCATCTCCACAGATGCTCTCAGGGAGGAAGGAATATTTCTTCCTATTTTATTATTTTCTTTTTTTTTTTCCTATTACCTGAGTTACCAGATTGCATCAACTACTGTTGGTGGTGCATCATCTTTCCAAATTACTGTTGCCAAGGGATTTCACATGCCCTTGCTGCACTCTGTAGAAATTTCTGCCACATGGCTAATTGACACAAGATGTGGTCTGGATCCCTGGGGACCTGGGCATTGTCTACGTCAAAAAACATCATTTCCTGAACAGTTCCCTTAAGAATTGAGTCACATTCCCTATCGTAGTCCATCTGCCTAAATTACATGGAATATAATCTTTACAGGGATACCTTTCCCCTTCACACTTGATAAGAATTGCCTCCAGAGACTAAAGACTTGTGTCTTCTTCCCCACTGCTTTGTCAATGTCTAGGTCCTTAGCAAGTGATCCCAGCCTGGCTTCCTTACCCTCTCATTCCCCACTGTTGGTTCCGTTGTCCTACCAGCAGATTCACCAGGCAGTAATATAAGCATGGATGACTGCTGAAATATTTTCATGTCTCCCAGAGCTCACTCAGTCCTGTGATTGCCTTGATAATGGCTCTGAAAAATCACTTTTGTGAGGGCTCTGCTTCATCATCTTCACTCTCCTTGTCCTTGACTGTTTTTGCTAAAGTGTTTTGACTGGGTGATCTTCATGTACGTTCCTTCAGCTTCTGTGCAGGGGCCACTGACACCAGGCCATGCTGATTCTCTGCTTTAGTGGTTTCAGTGGCAGTGCCACAGTTGGTGGGAGTGGAGCAATCACAGTGTCCTTCAGGTGGCTGGAGCAGCTGCAGGGTCTATTGTCATTACACTGGTCATGTTTAACATCGTGACAGAACAACTTTTTTCAATATGTTACTAGTTCTTCTGGATTCTGCGCTTTTTCAGAAGTAAGGTGCAAGCACACTGAAGGTGCTCACTGCCCTAGGTACTGGCCCATACAACCCCAAACACCCTGCCATTCTGAATTATCCAGCTTTTGGTCAGATATCTAAGTAATGTAATTAGTTATTTGACCTGACCTTAAACAAGACCTGAACCGTATGCAACAATATGCTGGCTCCCAGCAAAAAAACCCAGGCTGGTTTCAAGGGCAGTCAACGGATATTCAAAAATCTTGACTACTGTAACTAGCCTGGAAGACTCCTTTCAGGGAGGTATAGAGAATACTGATACTGTCACTATACAGAATGTTCACATACCTCCTAAAGTAGATCTTTCCCTTTGCAGCAAAGAATTGGTGCATGAAAACTCAATATTAAACTGTTTATGTTCTATCATATCAAAAAGAGTAACTATCTTGTTGTCAGTCTTAAACAGCCATGACACAACTTCCTAATGGCAAATAACAGTTGATCTTCAGTAGAATCTATTCCACAGTTCCATTCACTTGGCTAGAAAGCTCTGGGTATTTTTGTACACTGCTCTATTTCAACCTTACTGATCCCTAGGAATGTCCAAGAACAGCAGTAATTTTAAATCTTTTTACTTGATAGGATCCCTTTTCCCTTCCCTCCACGTATCAAGGGGATTATGTGCAGACCACACTATGTGTCTTCCACACGTGCGGCCCTGTGCTATGTACTTCCAGGAGCGCTCAGTATAAAATAAACTCAAATCCAGCCCTGTGAGGGCTGGAACCCACTGTCTCCTTGAGTTTCTCCCAGAAGACTTTCTGGAAGGAAGAGCTTCTCCCAGCCAACATCAAAAGCTGTGTGTACTAATACTACAGTACCAAAGGTCACAGTTTACAGATCATGGAGATATTATTAAATCACTTTGTGTTCATTTCTTGCATAGCTTTACATTGCCAAAATGCACTTGATGGCCTCTTGCCTTGTTTTACTATATAGCAAAGATCCAAAACCTTTGAAAAATTGTCACCACCACATAACTCCTTCTTTAGATTCAATTGACCCAGACACCTTGTATTACTGTAGCGAAAGTCTGTTCTAGGCATCCTTTTTTTGCTGTGTTTTAATTTTAAACTATGCTTCAGATTAGAAGTATGTCACTAGGACAAGAATACTAGCATTCTTAATTCCGCAACATTTAAAATTCATACACTAAGGAAAAGGAATTTGTTAAGGGACAGTTCTTCGTTGTTGATTTCTGTCAGTCTTCAAACATTCAATCACTGGAAGTCCTGTCATAGTCTCCTGTTACTTTCGTTTCAGTGATTCAGGCTTTACTATGGCAGAAACTGTTTTAGAGAGCTATGCCTTCTTTCTGTCTAGCTGTAAAATACTAGTACAAATCCCACATCTGTTATTTTCTTGGACTTTTTTATCTTCCACCAATATGTGTCAATTCCTCTTGTGATTCAACAACACCATGCCTCTGTAAGGTGTGGTATTCTTTCAATAAACTTTACACAGAAAAGGCAAACTGTGTCTCTGTGGGTGGGTAACAGGAAACATCTCTACCATGTTTATTTAAGGAAACACCAGTGAAGTATCATTCTTATTTATATATTTATATGTATTTAATATTCCTCCAAATAGAGGGCAGTCTGAAAAGCTGGCAGGATTGCTTATCCCCTCATGAACATTTTTTGATGTTTTATCCTTGAAATACCTATTTTAAGGCTGCACTTGATGTGTTTATAAGTACAGCTAGCAACTACAAAGATCTGAAATGTCCAGCAGGAACTAATTCCACGTTAAGTCTAGCATACATCCATGCATATTCATTGTATCTGAGCAACCACACAGAAAACTCAGATATTACTTCTGCTATCTGGAAATATTTCTTCAAATAACTTTCTTCGTGTTTTGAAAGTACTGGACTGTTCACCACCAAGTTTGTAATTTGGAAAGAAAAATGGCTTTTGCTCTTATCCCTCTCATCTATCACCCATGTATGAGCTAACAGCATTACTCCAGTTTTCTGTCTAGTGCTGTGCCAAAATTTAGTTTCAATCACTTCTTAAGGGACAGTATTATCTGCTATCACTTTTATTAGTTATTTGCACAGACATAAAGTTGCAACACAAGTCATCAAACAAGGTGAGGTACTTGTAGGAGTACTACCTACCTACCACAGAGCAGTGGGTTGCACTAGTTCTCATGGCAAATGCCCACCAAGAGCATCATGAAATGAGGCAAAATAACTTGTTCCAAAATCCTACTGAGATATTCTCTTAGGTTCATATTTTATGTTCTAGAGCGTTTAGTGAAGGATAGCTGAATCCACTGACATGCAGAAAATGTTCAAAAAAGCAAAAGGAAATAGCTTTTTAGTTGTGTTGGATTTTCTTATACAAGGGGTTACTTATAAATCTCCCATGTGAGAGACTTCTATGATTTGGTTTTAAACAAATGTGAGCAGAAATGCACAACCTTCAGGAACTATTCCTGTATCTAGTCTGAAACTAAGGAATTATCATGAATGTGCATTATTCTGAGGGAGTACTGACGTACGCAAGAAACTTCGCACACACCTCAATCCCACACCATGCTAGGGTTAGCCTGTCTTTCAGTATCTTGCTGGACGGGCACAGGACTCGGCCTCTGAAGCCATCAGGCAAGCCTCATGAAGCTGAATTTTATTCTTTCACCTATAGGCATGCTAGGCATATCTCTCACACAGACAATAATTCAGAAATACAGAATCAAATTGAGTAACCTGTCTCACAGTTGAACATTTCTTGATTTGAGATATTAAAGCATATTACATCTTTGACATTAAAGGGATCACAGTATTTTTAAGTGGCCAATCACATCCAGTTTATGAACAAAAAGGATTCTTAAATCTTTTGTGTTAAAGTAATCCTGGAGAAATGTAAGATCACGTGATCAGTATTTTTTTAATGACAACAGAAAAATTGTTGCAAACTCTTCCACTGTTTAATCTAAAACTCAGTCTTCAACACCATTTATAATCACATAACAGAAAAATGGCTGAATGCTGTAAGAAAAATGCCTTAAAGCATACTGCTAGGCATTTGAAATTAATTGCCATTTATATAAAGCAATTCCTATCCTAGGCTACTACCATTAATACAGAAAGTCTGAAAACTTCAGCCAACTGGTCAGTATAGTAGCAAGTAACTTATTTTACCAACGTATTAAATCCACTAGTCATACCTCCCCACCAAATTCTGCATTCATGAAATGCACACCCCTTTTTATAAGAAGCAAGAATTTTAGGTAAGTAAATATTTATGGTCAGCACTGAAAAAAAGTTTCTTGCCAATGCAAGGTAGACTTTATTCCTTTGAAGTCTCACTGTCTTCACTGTTTCAAAACTTCACCAATGCATGCAATATTCGGTACGCTGAACATTCATTTTACAAAAACCCAGCTGGCAGCAATGTATATGCAGTACTGTGCTAGCCAAATTTGCAAACAGGAAGAAATTACTTTAAAAGCTCACTCTAATAAAATGCATTCAAAATCAGGCATTTTTTTTAAAGAAAGAACGAAACAAAATTTAAAAAAAAACAAAACAAACAAACAAAAAACAACAACAACACACCAGAAAATGCACAACTGACAAACGTCTCCTAAATGGTCATTTAGTTTAAATTACTTTAGGTTACATAGCTAATTATTTTTAGGTTACATAGCTTGGGTATTCGGGTAAAACCATCAAGGTAACACAGTTATTTTCACTTACTCCTCCCTTATAACTCCCTTAACTGTATTTGAAATCTTACTCTATAGCAGAGAGATACAAACAGCATTGTTCTTACCCAAGTCCTTCCTTGGTACTAGCTTCCATTTGAATTTTTGGACACACCTATCCACCCACAGAGCTGGCAACAGCACATGATGCAAACACCATGGCAGAAAGTAATTCAGATCAGTGTTGTTGCACCTTCCTCCTCAACGCTACCTGACTATGATATAGCAGCATTTAGCCAGCGAGTTGTAAATCTGTATCAGTGAATTTCTGGATCATTGATGCAATACCAATGGATCTGCCTATACAACTCTTTGAATGATCAAGCCAACTCACCACTAGGGCATTTTCCTTTCCTTTAACAGCACTGGATGTTTTGTTTCATTGTTTTGGAGTTTTGTTTATTGGGTTAGGATTTGCTAAACTATTTCTTCTCCCTCACCTTACAGCTGTGGCAGAAAATATGATGCAGAGCAAAAAGAAACAGTAGGTAGCTGATATTACACATTAGTATATATAAAGAGAAACCACAGAAAACTATTTTTCAAAAGGAACAGCTGTGGAAAAGAAGTTGGAGCTCTCAGAAAAACAGTGAGAATGGGGAAGGTAACTGAGGGAGAAAAAAAGAGGTACCTGCTCCTATTGAAAACCAACTACTAATAAAACAATATACACCAAAAGGAGCTGAAATGGCTTTACAGTTTTTGCCTATACCTTAGCCTTGTTAAGAAAAGGTCAAGCTGATAGGTTTTCATAGACTACCAGAATTTTACTAAGAAAGAATTTTAATTGATCCACAGCTATACATTAAGAGGTATAATGTTACGTGGAATGTAACAAGGCAAGGGCAAGGATGGCAGATACAACTCTGTCTTACAGACCAGAAGCTGGGGGCAAGGGAAACCTGCAAGTATTTTAGGAAAAGTATTTGCCCACCCTTTTTTTTTAGAGCTGTAAGTTTCATTCTTAGCTCTTCTCAACAGATTTACCTACAAGTCACAATGCTCTATTTTAGGAGTTATTACTGCTTACAGCAGCAGAAATATTTGTAATGCTGTCTTACAAATGAAATGCATTAAAAGACCCTCAAACAAACAAACAAACAAAAACTTTCTATGCAAACAAAAAATTTGTCGTTCTTAGAAGTCTCATCTGATCTTGAAATTTAAATGTCAGATCAACACTTGTCAGGAGACAATAATGTTTATTTGCTTTGCATTCTGCATGTAAGTTTTGTTCGCGATCTCCAACTTAAGAAGGCATGCACTGGATTGCCTTCTAGTCAGAAAGCAGCCCAGCACCCACATGGGAATCTAACTACTACAAGAAAGTGATCAAGAGGTTTAGATTCCCAATATTTTAATGACTGAGGGGGCAGGGAGGGATGGTGAGATAAGAAACTTGCCTAGTGGTCTATGTTATTTAAAACATGGATTTTGCTTATCTACATATCTATTGTCAGTGTAGCATCTGAGCACCACAAGAAAATACTGATTGGTGTATCCTCACATATTACTCTATAGATGCAACAAAGCAACAGAATAAGCACAAAGGAAGAAAAGCTAGAAAATCTAGAAGAGTTGACCATCTGCTTGAATCTCAGGTGCCACAGGATATAGTGCCAAGATGAAGCTCATCTTGCTGGCTTACCATCAACCCACCATTGCCAACAGAGTCTACTACTGTGAAAATAACACAGGCTACATTTCTAGCCACTTTACTATCTTATTTGTATTTTTGAAAAGAAACATGAGCATAGTCAAATGTTCCTGGTTTTGACAGATCATTATTCATATTCAGTAAGCTAATAATCAATTTCTTTCAAGTCAGGTGTTTTTATCATCTGACAAACATCAGCAGCTGTATCTGACACCAAGTTCTGAAGTTCAACAGCAGATTGCACTGCACATGGACTGAAAGGGAGACTCAAATTTCCCATAAGGACTCAGCCATATTGTGAAAGCTAGACATGCATGCCAATTCCTTAGGTTACTATTTACCCACATGAATACGCATACACAGTTCATCTGATCACTAAAATGATTACAAAATAATCCTGTTTAAGCATATCAAGCCACTCCAGCATGAATTTGACACAACACATATGTAAGCTTAAAAACTGCCAACATAACAATCAAATCACAGGCATTTAGAATTGACCACAGTCTGTCTGAGAAGGCAGAAAAATTAAGTGCCAGTGTTGGTTTGCATATAAAGAAAAATCTGATTTACACTATCCTGTTCAACACTAATGGGAATACTCAGCAGTATAAAAGGTTATCAGATTTATTTAATAGGACTTAGTGGTTAGACAGCAATTTTTAGATGTAAGTTTTAACATGAAATCTTTGCAGGTAAACTGAGAATTTACTATGTTTGAATACTCCTTATCAGACAAATAGTTTATATCAAATAATTAAGCTGAGGTCAATGCATGCAATACAGCGTACAAAAATGATACCCTGAATATGGCAGAGAGCAATACTGCCAAAACTTAATATACAGCATGTAGATATAGACAAACAGATGTTCATCATAAAAAATACATAATTTTGATCTATTCAACATTTCTGCTAGAAAGTAGGTCTAAATAAGGCTTGCTGACAAGAAAATAGGTTGAGAAAGAACCTTCTTGAAGAGCTAGCATATATGAATAATAATGACAGCTCACTGGCAATTTTATATAAAATGAATATAAATTTAACTTAACTTGCTATGGGGAAAAAAAAAAAAAAAAAACATGCTGCAAGTAGGACACCATATCAGGCCAGATGTTTATGGGACTAACACTGCGTCACACAAACATTGGCCCAGATCCAAAGAGACAATTAGGACACCATGATCCTAGCAAGACACTCTTCCTAAACTTCAAACCAATTTACTTGAATTTATTACATAGTGAACTTACAGCCTATGCTGGAGGTATTCTGAAATAACTAAAGTCTCTAAAAGCATACTGCATTGTACTTAACATTCAATACTTTGAAAGCACTGCACTACATCCCATGAAATAAATTATTTATGTTTAAGTAAAAAAATTATATAACCTCAAATGGTTAAATCAGCACAGCTACCAGGAGCAGAAGATGTAGTCTATAAATAGAAAAAGTAGCTGTAAGTCTGATACGGTCTTTAAATTACCACATTTTAAAGAATGGCATCCCAAAATACACACCTTGCAGTGCCATACAACCTACAGCATCTGAGCTGATTAAGCACTGACATCAGCAGAGAAGCTTCTGCTCTCTAAAAGCATTGTTCACCACTGCGAAGTGCAGAGTAGAAACAATTATTTCATAATCTCATTGTGAATATATAATTTTTCCTTTATTTTCAAGGAAATCCATAGAAAAAAACAATGTTGTAGTTTGACATACATTCCAAAGCAAATTTTCACAGACAAAATCCCATAAATCTTACTACCACATTCATGATTTCAAGGACTAGTAAGCAGAGATAATATACTTACAGGATTAATTCAGTTAACTTCAGGTGTGTAAATAAAGTCCTTGTGTAAAAATAAGTGCTGCTTCTTTCACTCTTTTTCCACCGTGTGCACACACACGCAAAAAAAAAAAAGGGCAAAAAGACAAAGAAAAGCATAAAGAGAAAAGTGATTCTGATTTATTTCTCAGTATCCATGAGGTTTCATTAATGAGTTATCAAGCAAAAAGAATAAAAGTTTCCATGCCAGCAGCTGACAACAGAGGCACTTTCCATAGCCGAATTCAAAAGAAATGTCAGTGAGAGTGGCAGCAGCTACAGTCAATGCTGGAAGCTGATGCCTCTGCGGGAAGAGGATGCTGGGAGATTCTCCCAATCTGTGCTGCAGCCTAATTCTAATCCATCACTCCTAACTGCAAGGGGAAAATGGAGACATGAGGAATGCAAAGTAATTTATATTTAAAGACAAAAAAGGAGTCACCTTAGTATTTCCTGAATATAAGGGGAAAAAAAAAAAGCCACAATTAAAGTCAGACAGAAAAGTATGCTAATTACACTGCAGTAAAGTACATTAAAGCAACTGCAGGAAAAGTAGATCAAATATATTAGAGTTGATAGCAAGCAACACTGAAGCAAAATAACTAGATGATGTTTGATTTTCTTTATTTGACAATACTCATCACTTTTTTTTAATTAACCCTTTGACATTTTTCTCCCCAGAAATCCAAATTTTTAGCTAGAGTTCCAGGACCAAAACAAATCACTAACACAGAGAGCTGTTAATAAACAGTTCTCTTTATGGATATCAGCTGCAATAGAAGAAAGCAGGAGTCAAAAGCAAAACAGCTACAACATAGATAGTTTCACCCCCTGGGTCTAATCTCTCTAGATGAGACACAATGAAAGCTCAGTACATGGGAGCTAAGTAGAGGAAAATTAAAATATGTCCTCCTATTATCTTCAAAAGGTATACTCCCAAAAATCTCTCAAACAAGTCTTTTAAAACAAAATGCAGGAAACCACAGGTTTGCATTATTTATTTCAGGTGCGTGCTAAGTAGTATCAGCAGTAATACTTCAAACCAATTTATTTAAACAATTTACTTTTGTTAAAACATTCTTACTTGTAACATACTGGCAAAGAATTGCACAGTATTTCCTACAATACCTGTGGGAAGGGCTATGATCAGGTAAAAAAGTTTCATAAATCTTGTAAACCTTTCAAAGAGATGAGATTGACACCTGTAATTTATGGACAACAGCATCTTTAAAATCAGGAAATTCTACCTTTTCCATAAAACTTTACCCAGTAAAGACCAAGGAGTTCAGAGATATATATTCAAGTTCTCACTATGCCATTTGAAGCAGTGCTTATGTGTATTGTCAGTTAATATATTAACAATATTAGGGGCAGGGAAAGTAAAAGTGCCAGGATTTCTGTGACCTTGTCTATACATGAAGACAAGTTTCAAGGTTGCCCGGTCACATGGAAGTCAACTCAATTTCCCCACAAAACATTCCCTGTTCTGTTTTTAATGCAGAGTAAGTTTCAGACAGTCCACATTTGATGGTTTAGCAACTCTTTTCTAGGAAAAAACTGAGTGAGCCAGGAGAACACTTCCACAAAGCTGACAAAAGCCAGCTTTCTGTCTGCAGATATCAACCTATGCTCAAAAGTTTTTCCCTGGATTAACTTAAAGGAAAATGAACTAATCTACTAAATTGACTACACCTTCCACTCAGATTGAGTCCCAAAACACTCTGTGACAGCATTTAATCATTAGGGAAGTGGAAGGGAAGGGGTGGACATGACACAACCAAATCAAGCAACTGAAACAGCACTAAAAAAACTAGGATTTTTTTTTTATTTGATAGCTTAAAATAAACAGGCAAATGGGTTTCAATCTGTTTTCTTTAAAAAAAAAATCCTACTTCGCAATATCTGACCAATTTATTCTATTTCTTCATTGATGAGTTAAAACTTATCTTTCAATTTCCTTATCTAAAGTACTTACATCTTAATGGTTGTACCACCAATGCAAAAGTCTACATCACTTTCCAAGTCTCAGAAGTTATTCAAACAAGGCAATTCTTGAGCTGTGGGCTACAAGTAGTGTTACGCAGTCTTTACTAAAGCACAGAACGACCATTACTTTCCTGAAAGACGTTTAAAGAAAGAAAACAGTGATGTGATCATGCATTCCAGCATGATACTTCAATAAATTCCAGAAGTCTCCAGAAAGCCCCACCCCAAAAATATGATGTGAGCTTAAAGCCACGGTGTTAATTAATTTGTAATGAAAGAACAAGCCACAGAGCAACGAAGAAATATTTAGGCTCAATTAAGACAGATTTCTTTTGGTGAACATGGGATAACAGAAAAACATGCTGTGGTATCTTTCTGTGCACCAGCCTTTCAGCAAAGGCTTGCAAAAAGAAAAACAGGGTGTGGAAAATATGCAGGGTTTTGGGTACTTCTGTGTACAATGTCTCTGAAACGGTTTGTCTGACTTTGGGTCTTTGTCCACCTCCTCTCTAAGGAGCTATGAGCACGAAATGTGAAATACACATTTCAAAGTGAACAGAAGATACCAATACAAACAACAGCACAATGTAGCCTGAAGTCTTCTACTGAAATACAAACACAGAGAAATCTTACAGCACAGGCAAAAGGTATAGTGGCAATAAACGTGTTAGGATTGACATAGTTATTGCCCAATGAAAACCTTTTCAAGTTTAGAAATCTATCATCTTAGAACTGTTTGGGGTGGGGAAAGATCAGAGAGATAAGGCTGCTGTATCACTACTGGTATTTCAAATCCTGAAACTTACAATATAAAGTAGCTACTGTGTATTATTTTTATATTTATGTAGCTATGAAAATATTATCTTCTAGCACAAAAACTGCCTTTGCTGGATTTTTTTCCACTAACCTTGCATGTCAAACATAAGAAAACAAAATTTTGATCTTTTAAATTGTCACAGCTGCTTCTCACTATCTCAAGACAATGTCAGAATGTTAGTTTAAACTTATGAACAGAGAAACTCTTCCTAAAAGTTATTGGCTCCCTGAATTACAATTTGAATTTAGAGCTATTTCCTTAAATGTTCAATTTTGTTCACTGACAGAACACTTGCATGTGCAGGTATAACTGAAATCTTAACTACACATCTAAGATTACAAGGATAACCTGCTCTAACTTCCTTAAACACTTCTGGCCCTTAATCCATCACCCCAGTAATACCACAGAGAGCTGCTTTGGTAGGATCAAGGATTAACTGTACACAGCTTCGGGAAGGCAAAGAAAATGCAAAAGAGAATCAATGAAGTATGCTTCTTTTGCTGAAAGTGTGTGCTGGTGTGTGTGATAAAGACAAAAAAATCTCAAGAGTTCCACTCTTGATCAAAAAATCATCTATCTGCTTTGCTTATAGAATGCAAGCTCCCAGTTTTTCAAAGCTTCATGTTTTAGAACGTGTTTAAATCTCACTGTCTTTCCACTAATGACATAACTCAGGGTCTGAAGTTTCCATATAAATATTTCCGTATAAATAGCACAACATGAAGACTTCCTCTGCATATGAGCTGCTTGCAGCAGTCAGGCAGACTACTGTGTTTCTTCCCAAAGACAACTACAAAGCATCTTCTAGAAACATTCCCACACAGCTATCATAATACAGTTGCTCTAAATGCTGCTATTCATTTAAGCCTCTGATATTTGGGTAGTTAATAAAGGAACTATCTTGGCCTTTACCTCAAAGAGAAAGATTGCCTGGCAATCTAAGGAAGATTGCATGGATAAACATAACAACTTGATGGCTACTTACTCCTTTCACATACAGACGACAATTTAAGGAAGAGTAAGTAAAATGAAATGGACAGAAGTATCAACAGAATCAATATTTCGTACATGTTCTAAACAAATGGAGAACTTCAGAGGATAAAATACACACAGAAATCAAAACAGCAGTGGCAAGGTCAGTACATGCTAACCACATACAGTGATGGTTAAAAACTGTTGAGAACTTAAACCACTTTCAATCTAGTTGTAAAGCCAAAGACAATATAATTTAGAAAATTATGCTCTGGCAATAGAAAACAAGAATATCTGCATTCTACAAAGAGATTTTCATAAAAATTTGAGTAAAAATTAAGGTAGCAGAAATACATTGAAAAAATTCAAAGAAGATTATGTTGTTCAGTAAGACTAAAAGTTGTAGTTTTTTCACAGTAAGATTTGGGTATTGATGAGGCATTTTTAGCAAGCATTAAATAAAATAATAAACCACACAGAAATCTGCTCCATCTACATATGTTTTTGAATTTGTAGATGCTTGGCAGGCATTAGGTAACTCTGTCAAACACATCTACCCAGCTCAAATCTTGGAAGTAGACAGTGGAAAAATGATAAAAAGTAGCCTACCACCACAAAACTTCTTGGCAGAGGCTTCAATTTCCACAACAGAAATCACAGTTTGTCTCCAGTTACTCAGTTCCTTTACAATAGAGGAATCTACGCCAATCAAACTAGTTCTCGAATTAATATGAACAGATAACGATGAATTTACTTTGACATATATTCCACCTATTATCTTTGGAAGGGTAAAGATGTTCTATCAAGTGTTACTATCAAACCAGTACTTTGAAAACTCAGTCACTTTTGTTGGCAGAGAAGACATTAAATGCTAGTGCTTGTTTTAAGTAAAATGGCAGTGACCTACTGTAATAGCCTTTCTTCAGCTTACTGAACAAAATTTACAGTAAATAACTCTATTTAAAGGTTTCTTTATGTTTCTACAAAGCAAATATTTTGTGATCATTACATGTTTTGGAGTTGCTTTTGATATCTACAGTAGCTATCATGAGCAGAAGATGACAAAAAGAGTCTAGACAGAGAACCTAATACATTTAAACCACTGCAGCAAAGACTGATTTCCTTCTGGGTCTGTCCTCAGATATGACAGCCAGCACACAAGATTTAGAGAAGGATTTTACCATATCAAGGTAGCTTACCGCTCTTTCAACATCTAACTGGCACAATCTGGTATCTATAGGTACGCAATAATATTTAAAGAATGAAGCCAGTTAGTTCACTCTTTACTAAAGCCATTCACTGGCATCTACTGGTGGAAAATACAGAGCCATGTTACTCTTACACATATTTTACACATATTTACAAGAATTGCAGAGTGGTGTATGAACTACTATGAAGACTGGTTGTTACACATTTTTCTCCAGTTCTCTAAACCAGCATGAATATCTGACAGAAATTGAACCAAAACCAATCTCAGAAGTAAACATGAGTATTTGTTGACACAACACCCTATAAAAAAGGTCCATTTTAGTTAAATTCAATTGGATAAAACCAACTGCAACAAAGCACTCAAACCAATGCCAAGCATATCATCACAGGGCTCTAACAATGCCATCTTCCTATCCAAAATAAGGGAGAACGAAACACTGACACAGAAAAACTACGAAAGTGAATGTTATCCACAGCAAAATCAAAAAAATAGAGACAGCTTCCCAGAAGCTTAAACCTCTGGTCATTCTTTGTTTCAATATAGTAATGAATAAACTACAATTAATTCTCTATCAATGAATAGAGAAAGGTTAGGAACAACCAGTATAGCATTAGATTTACAAAAGGCTTTTCCTCAGGCAAACTGTTAACATCATTTGAAAACTACAACCAAAGCATTTCAAGAAATATTAGATCGAAGACTTTCACAAAACATTCCAAGACTTTTTTCAGTTTCTTAGGCACATTTTTTAAATAGCCATATCTTCAAAAGCATTTGAGAAAGGGGAGTTCAGTGAAGAAACCTGCTCAGATACAAAAGAATACACACATTCACTATGCTCAATGCGATGTTAAGTAACAACACAATTTTTTGTCCCATTAGTATTCTATCATCTTTCATTGACTCTTCTATATAATGCTTATTGCAGATGGAAGCAATACCAGCCAGAATAAAGTGACATCCTAACTTCTATTATAAAAACTGTATCCATAAGACAGCTATGAACACCGAAGATACTTAGGAAGAACAAACCAAAGATCTGCATGCCAAAAATAAACAAGCATGCCCAGTCCAGACATCAACATAAAACAACAAAACTGCTTTCTCATAGAAGGAATGAATATTGGATAAATATTCTTATACAATATTTTTAACTTACTCTTGTCCCCGTCCCAGGGGAAGACAGCAGCCAAAGAGATAAGTTACCCCGTCATACACAAACTACTAGGCAGTCAAAGGAGGAATAAGCAATCATTAACATGAAGAATTCTCTACTTGAACATATCAGGTTCTTGTTTCCTTCTGAGTGTCAGGAAACAATGTTTAGTTTTTCTCAGTTCTACAGGGATCAGATCTTACAACTCTAGGTAAGATACAAACAGAGAGTCTGGCAAATCTGTACAGTACAATTTGCCAAGACCATGGATGTTTTGGCCACAAAGTTCAGGCCAAACCTACTGCTGTGTCTGGAAGTGTTTTAGCAATCTGAGCATATCAGCAGAAGTTCCCTTCTCGTGTGCTTCAAGGCACAAAAATGCAATAAAATCCCAGAGAAAAACAAAAACCACTTATGAACAGCATAATGTGTTTTCATCATAGTTTAAGAAAGTGTTACTTTGGCATGAGATATTACAGAGAATTTACTGTATCTCACTTCATTAGGGGAAAACATCTGTGCAGCAATACATTGTAAGACATAGCAATTTGTATTTGAAAATCTCGCTTAGATGGTTTTGCATAATGCGTGATCCAAAGTTTTCCTAATAATGTTAAGCGACTGTTTTTTCATCATGCAAAAATGTCAAGAGCTGTCAGTATGTAACTAAGTTTTACTAGATTTCCTATTTTTAATTCTTTACAATTTTCACATTTGTTGACAAATATTTCATCACATATATCAACATAATTACACTCCCATTTCTCAGCTTCTAAGGACTTAAACTGTTCTGAAAAACATGAATGTAGTCAGTGCATATAAAATTATGTTTCCCTGGAACGGTGTGCACACAGTATTCCATTTCTGTACAAGGAGTTTTAAAAAACACACATATAAAAAAATTCTACTTACACGGGGATGTTTTCATAGGCATCTTCGAAGTTTTCCTGCAGAAGAAAAAAAAAAGTTTCAATCTAATATGTATATGTTTTTATTACAGCAGAATTTACCATTACCAGATAGCAATTACTTCTGCAACAGATAGTAATTATCAGAATATTCACAGGAATATTTATATTCCTATCGGCCTACTACATCAGACTACAGCTAAACTAAATCAAAGATCTTTTTCTTATTAGATTCTAAACCTCCACCATGTAAATCACAGAAGGCAATACAGGCTTATGTCTCAGGAGTTTGTGCAGCACTTGTGATGCATTTGCACTAACTGAAGAGTATATCTACACAAGAAACAAAAAGTGTTCTGTGCACATACCTGGCAGGTTGGCCAGAGCACATACCAGAAGTCTAGAATGCATGACAGATAGCACACACATACAGCCAGCTCACACATTAAAAGCAATTACGTGAAGAGCTTAGTCCAGAAATCTAGAAGTTGTTTCTTTCCACCCAAATTCAAAGCTCTTTCAACCTAGGTTCAAATTTCAAATTGAAATAAAGGAAGAAATGCACAAATGTAAAAATAAGCAGAACAGCTCAGCTCAAAGACCATTTATTTCTGTATCTCCAGTTTCCAAAACTGGGCTCTAGAAGTGTGTAGGGCAAACAGACCTCCCTCACATATCCCTCTCCACCTCACTCTTTCCAGCCTTTGGCAGCTCTGGAAATTCCATGCCTAAATACAGTTTGGCCATGTTGTGATTTTCAGTAAATCTCTGTTCCAAATACCAGTCTGATTTCCTCAATCCCACATATACTTTGTTACTCATTGTTTTATTCATGAGTAACATCGGTAAGGAATTTCATGAGCCTGACACCCATTTCCTGCAAAGTAAGAATTTCTATTTGAACCCAGCTCCAGCTACCATTGTTTAACAATCCCTAGCTTTATTTATTCAAAACCAGTAAAGAATCAGTTTGTATTTGCTCTTTCCTTGACACTTAAAATTTTGAAAGCTTTTGTTACATCATACAACTCATCCCTCTTCTGAAGCAGACTGCTGCCTTATTCAGTCACTCTTCAAACAGAAACTATTTCTTACCTCTAACTGTGCTTTCTTGCTCTTTCCTTAAGAAAAACTCTAAGTATGATGGAACAGATTTTGCATATTCCAGGAAGATACCTGGAGGAGACTGACCCCCATCTCCATACAGCCCTTTTCAGTTAGCTGTAGAGAGTCGTAAGATCTCTCTGAAGTCTTCTCCAGGCTAAACACCCTCAGTTCGCTCAGCCCCTCCTCACAGGATTTGTGTTTCAGACCCTTCACCAGTTCCACTGTCCTTCTCTGGACACTCCACAGCACCTCATTGTCTGTCTTAGAACGAGGGGCCTAAACCAGAACACATAATTTCAAGGATGGCCTCACCAGTGTCAAGTACAGGGGGAACTTAAAAGAACTCAGAAAAAACCAATTAAATGATCCTCCTGATCTGAGGAGAACTGGCATTTCAAAAAGCTGAACAGAAACCAACAGGAACATCCTGAAGAGAAATTCTGTTACCCATGTCTCACTCCAGACCCTGATAGAAGTCACCAGTTTCTAATAAACTCCTTCTCTAAAGACCAATTGCCTCCTTGGTATGCTTCTGGAGACAAGAGAAGAAATTCAGCAGAATAAACAAGCAAAACACAGCTTTTTGAGCACAATTCTATTTCTCCTAAGAGGATACACTTGAAAAGCAAAAGTCAAGGTACTTTTAATTATCAGATACTTAATAAATAATACAATGACTGGAAGTTCACATGAAAAAAATATCTGTGATGTGAACCTTTTGCAGGCTCTTTCAAAACCTCATACAAGAGCAGCACCTACATACAGGAAGAAACAGAGAGAGAATTTGCGTTCTGTCTAGGTAAATGCCTCCTTTGCCTGGTGGCTTCTGAATTTTGATTCCTGTCATTCACACTGGTCAAATGGCTGTCCAAACATTTAAAAGGATGAAGTACAACCTTAGTGTTTTTCCCCAAACACCAAGGCATAGGAAATAGTCACAGCCTTTCAAGGGACTCCTCAAAGGTGCTAAAAACATCATTGAAGGCTACTTCTATGCTAAAAAAAACCAACCTAACAAAACAACAGAAAACTAAAAACCCAATCCATAGGTTTTTTCCTGAAGTTTCCCATGTGCTCCTATTCCCATGGCATGCAAAATTGGTATTAGAAAATACTCAAATTAATATCTTGGTCCCATTTCCACAGACTTACAAAGGTTTGCAGTTGACTCTATGGACTCTCAGAAAAAAAAGCTGGAGGCAGTAGAAGAGAAGCCCAGCCATTTTCTACTCTATTCCATGCCTATTACAACAAAAAAGTGACATCAGCCTAAGGTACAAAGAAAAGGACTGCCACAGAGGTAACTAGGATAGCTCCTCCCCGATGAAGTTCTAGGAGTGATCACATTCCTACCAAAATCCAATTTACTTTAAAAGTACTCAGAACATAATTCACTTTTTTTTTTTTCCAGTAGTCTGGTAAAATCTACTTGTAAATTAAGCCTGTTCAACAAAAAAATTGAGTCAAGTGATACATATAATACACAGCATCTTAACGGCCTAAGACTGTGTTTAATATACAAATGTGCATATGTATGCATATCTGTCAATACAAAAAAATAAAACCAAGTGATTGATGAAGTTTGTTTATTCTTCAGAGTACAGAAAGAAACCAAATGCATATTCTTATGCAATTAAAGCCTAGTAAAGTTTCTATTTTCAAGTGCTCATTCCAGCACTGCAAGTTGCATATGACGCAGCTGAGATGTCACAATAGTTTCCAGAGGTGCTCATTCATTTCAGTCTGTAGCAAAGCAGACTATTTAAGCAAAGGAAGAGTTTTTCTTCAGCACCAATGANCTCCTCAAAGGTGCTAAAAACATCATTGAAGGCTACTTCTATGCTAAAAAAAACCAACCTAACAAAACAACAGAAAACTAAAAACCCAATCCATAGGTTTTTTCCTGAAGTTTCCCATGTGCTCCTATTCCCATGGCATGCAAAATTGGTATTAGAAAATACTCAAATTAATATCTTGGTCCCATTTCCACAGACTTACAAAGGTTTGCAGTTGACTCTATGGACTCTCAGAAAAAAAAGCTGGAGGCAGTAGAAGAGAAGCCCAGCCATTTTCTACTCTATTCCATGCCTATTACAACAAAAAAGTGACATCAGCCTAAGGTACAAAGAAAAGGACTGCCACAGAGGTAACTAGGATAGCTCCTCCCCGATGAAGTTCTAGGAGTGATCACATTCCTACCAAAATCCAATTTACTTTAAAAGTACTCAGAACATAATTCACTTTTTTTTTTTTCCAGTAGTCTGGTAAAATCTACTTGTAAATTAAGCCTGTTCAACAAAAAAATTGAGTCAAGTGATACATATAATACACAGCATCTTAACGGCCTAAGACTGTGTTTAATATACAAATGTGCATATGTATGCATATCTGTCAATACAAAAAAATAAAACCAAGTGATTGATGAAGTTTGTTTATTCTTCAGAGTACAGAAAGAAACCAAATGCATATTCTTATGCAATTAAAGCCTAGTAAAGTTTCTATTTTCAAGTGCTCATTCCAGCACTGCAAGTTGCATATGACGCAGCTGAGATGTCACAATAGTTTCCAGAGGTGCTCATTCATTTCAGTCTGTAGCAAAGCAGACTATTTAAGCAAAGGAAGAGTTTTTCTTCAGCACCAATGAAGGGCATTGTTAGGCATTGGCCACAGCAAGTTCTTTCAAGACTGAATGTTACCTCCACACTTTAGCACATTTAGAACACCATTTCCATTATTTACGTGGCTGAAGAGACTGAGGTGGATGCAGCCCTCCATTCATTTCCTTCACCTGATCCAGGTCAGTCCTGCAGCAGGTCCCAAAGCTCCCACTCCTTATAACAAGTACATCCTTGTTATAACAGTGTCCTGTCCATAGGACACGCATACAGCAGAAATCTTCCAGGAATATGAAGTGCTGTTAAATCCATAAAAAGGACAACTAGAACTTCTACAATCCACAGATTTTTAGTGCACTTTTTCCAGAGTACACGTCCATCCAAGAATTTAAACCACATAAATATACATAAAACTGCCACTAGATGGCATGACTCAGACATGTCCACAGATTTCAGAAAATCAATAGCACAAGATTTAGCAAAATAAAGCTGTCTCAAAATTGTTTCTTGAAAACAGTCTTTTTGATAAATGAATTATTTCTTTAACTCTTCCTGAAGTATCCTTTCCAAAATGCAAACAGGCTTAAAACAATTACATTTATATAACGTAGAGATACTAATGTATCTCTCTACTTTTGTGAAGCAAGGAAAGTCAAAGTCAGACAGAGACATAAATGGACACCGTGCTAATGCAGAAAAACAGAAGAGTTCCTGCACTCCAGCAATGAGAGCAGAAACTACTCACTGCAGACATTTCACCTCTCAAGCCTCACAAAAGCAGCATGTAAGGGATGTTCTTCAACTGTTATAGGACATCTAACAGTACATACACTTTTGTTCTAATGCACTGGAAGAAAGAAGAAACATTGCTTATTACAGATCCTAGCATCAAATGTGAACTCTGCTTTCTTCCACATTCATCATAAATCAACTCTAAGGAAATGGAAGATTATATCCCGTGACTCCTAAACTGTTGCTTTAAGTTCACTTAATGTTTTATGAAGCTAAGTGCTTAAACACTGCTCTTTTCCAAGTGAAGCAGGCCAATTTGATCAATCTAAACTATTCCTTTAAAATTCAGGTTTATGACAAGATATGACTACCAAGTAGGGTATGAAGCATCTAGATTCTCCCCACAAAAACAGCATAACTTCAGAAAACTAAACCATATAGCATCTAGATAAGCCAGCCACAATTTGGAGTCCATACTGATTATGCAAAGGAAAAAAGTGTTATCTCAAAAATATAAACGTAACATGAATAAGGGTCCTTATTAATTCAACAGATAGATGAGATCACACAAAATAATAATGAATTCCTACCCAGAATTTATCAGTAGTAAATAACCAACAGTTTTAAGGTCACTTGAAAAACCATAAACTTATCAGTAACACCCTCCTTGGGAAGCCCACATATTAAGATACTGCAAAGCATGGGAATGTATGAAGACACCTGCATATTTGGCAAGCACATGCACTTCAAGATGCTTTTGTCAAAACTTCTGTTCAAATATGGGTACATCTAACTACTTTTGTACTCTTTTGTAATTCAGTCCCACCCCATCCTTCTCAAAAAAAGAAATCAATGCTTGGTGAAAATTATGCACAAGAAACCCAGTCTCTGGCTTCAGGCATGCTGCCCTGCCTACTCACTGCCTGCAGCTGCCCATGGAAAGCTCAGTTACAAGTTCGGACTTTGGTGACTGGATTCTACATAAAGAGAAAAAAGCTTCATTGAGAGGTCTAAATTTCTCAACTGAAAAGAAAGAATAACACATCTTTCACTACGTTCATGTTAAAATTATCGTTCTGAATGTGGATTCATCTCAGGGAACTAAAGGGATTTTAAATAAATAAAACTTAGCTGGCAAGCTCAGAAGCAGCTTTCTAAAATCACAGTAGAGGACTCCTATTGACCTTGGCTAGAAGTTGACAGACTCAGCTGAAATAGCACTAGTATATATATTGCATGTGAGAGTATGAATGAAACCTCTTTTCTCTTGGTAATACAACATGCAACCATAGGAAGACAATGGGTAAGGTATAAGAAGAAACTGACCTACAATGCTTATCATATGAACTGAGACTACAGAAGAAAGAACCTCCCATATGGTCTTCATTTCAACAAGGAAACCAGTCTCCAAACAGCTTCTCTAAGCCAGCAGTCACCACACAGTTTTATTATCAAATGGAACTGAATATAAATATACACACCTTTTCCCCCCACCCTCTTCTGTTACAAAACTTTGTGAATATTTGTTTTTCCTTAGCCTTAGCCAAGACTACATTAAAAATGATTCAAAGAAACTGGTGGCTAAGAATTTTACATTTCAGGTTCACAAAAGTGATAACTTAAAATCACTGTGTATTTAAAACTTACTAAACACTACAGCAATATGAAAGCTCATTTGAATATTACTCAAGGATACCGAACAACAGCATGCTATCTCTCCCCTTACTTGACTTGACTGAACTGAGAACTGCTAACAGAAGCTGGAAAATAACGAAGAATAGCAACACAATCAGTGAAACTCCCAGATGTACAAGTCAAGAAGACCCTTCCTCAGGTGAAGACTCATCCCTGTGATTATGCAACTTGTATGGAAATCACTAACTAAACAAAACAGAGGGACTGTACTTCGGTGATTGCTAATGTTGGACTCTGTAAATAATGGCATGGGGAGTCTGGAAGGGCATGCTTGACTTGTGGAATGCTACTGAGTGCCCAGGCTGGTGCAACTCTGAAATAAATAATCAATATCTCCCTTCTGTAATTACTAGCTTGTTGCACATCAGTTACCGAATCTGATTTTTGTGGACAACACTTTGAGGCATCAAATATCAGAAATTACTACTTCATAAAAAAGAATAATGGAGATGAACAACAGAGCAACTCACTGGTCTTAAATTATGGAAGTTTATACTGTAAGACTGCTCAGTCCAAAATAGATACATTCAGCTACAAAAATTGGGTTTGATTCATCTGCAGTTAAGAAAAATATGGTAAGACAGCTACACACATCTACAAACTGCATACAGTACCTGCATGAACTAAAAAAAGTAAAGTAGCTCTGAGAATTTGACTTATGAAATATAATCTGCTATGGACACCTTTCCTGCATATTAACAATCAGATGATAATGTCACACAAGGACAGGACTCAAATGTTGCTTAAATGAGCAGTTGCATGAGAAAACACAACTCAGAATGGCATATTTTCCATATGTTAAAAAACAAAAATACCCAGCATTACAGCAGGACCCAAAAGCTAATTTGAACATATCTTCAGCTAATTCATAAAGTATTGATGTAAAGAATAAGTATTTTGATGAGCCAAATGAAATTTAGGTTTCATCTCAAAAATATAAGATGCTTTTCACTTCCTAATATTTCTGTAGAATTGACAGTACTCTGCATTATAAACTGCTTAAAAATCCTAACTTTTTAGCTTCTGCTTCATTAGACTTCATAGCAATTTCTTAGAGAAAAGAGCAGTCTACTCTAAAAACCAGCAGAAAAATAACATGGAAGTTAAACTACATCTTTATGTTTCCTGTCAAAAAAAACCCCAAACATAAGAGAGAAACATAATTTTGATACTGTCTTGGCAGAGAAACGACTTGGGGGAGCAGAGTAAGGAAAAGATACCTCTAACTCTTCATCTCTGTCACCTACATGTGCTTTTTGTGACACTTCGACACCAGATCCTAGTATTAAAAATTAATAGCCTAGGAACAGAGAAACATGAAAAATACTCAGTTCAAAGGGGAAGGAGATGATGAAGCTGTTACCAAACAGGAAAATTATTTCCCCTTCCCAAAGACAGAAATAGCCTTGAGGCAGCAAAAATGGAATGGAAATACACAACTTCTGCTCCATACAGTACAACCAATTTTCACATGAAAAGTAAAAAGTGAAATTCATTCCTCTAAAAGCAAAAATGCACATATTTCTATGGTTACATATTATTTCAGATGTATTGGTTTGAACTATAAACATAACTCGTCTGCTTTTTTAAAATTCTCAAGATTATTTGCCTGAAATACCAGTGTTTTTCCAGAGACCTTAATGGACAGACAACAGTGGTTGTTTTGGAGAAGTTGTGTTCTTCACTGCAGATGAAGAACTTCAGTAGTCAAAAGCCAAAGATCAGACTTGGTAAATCAGACTTATTTATTCACTCTCATCTAAATAGAACATGCAACACTCAAGACATGGTTGGGATTCATGCTTTAACAAAAACAAAAACAAAACCAAACAACAACACCACCAACACCCAAAAACCCCAAAAACAAACCAACCAACCAACCAACCAAAAACCCCAACAGCAACAACAACAAAAAACCCCCCACAAAACCCACAAATTTAAAACAAGACACCAAATATCACAACCCCAGAAATATACCCATAAACCAAGAAGAAACAATGGAATGGTAATGTAAAACTCATTTTTGCTAGAAGTTAGGTTTACTAAAGACCTGATGAACAATTAGAAATTAAAAATAATTTCAGTGTCATTTCGCTCAAAAATTAGATGTCAGTAACCACAAGAACAAAGTTTTCTCCATTACAGTCTGGAAAGCAGTGGCTCTTTGATACTGCTGGTCACCCAAAAATTTCCAGAAGATAGAAGAAAATGGAAAGATGCTTGATACTTACTGCTTCCAACAGATGTCTAAAGCTACCAGGAAAAACTCTAATTATGGTTCCCCATGCACTTAATATACACTATCCAGGCAAAATCAAATTACAGCTTCCCTAGAGGGATATTTTGACAGTGTTTCAGAATGCTTATCAACTGCAATGTAATCAATGATCCTAAGTAAGTCTCATTAAAGACACATTACCTTGCCACTGGTGATAATAATACTTTACAGAGATGACCCCAAGCTGAGGAACAGAATGGGTTTACCTCCTATTAAAAACAATTTCCCTATAACTAATAAAGGCTAGATTTGCCTTTAACTAATAAAGAAGAGGAGAGGGGCATTAAAATAAGTGTCTTAGGTTTTAACCTTCTCCCATCTTCCTCACGTTAAATATCCTCTTGACTACACAGCTGGTCACTCATTTGTAAAGAATGCGACAACAGTTGGTGCACATTTAGCACCACAAGGTTCTATTTTATAGTGAAAAAAGCAATGTAAGTTATTTTTCTTAACTGGTTAATTTTCTTTAAAAAACGATCTTGCTGCAGTTACGGTAATTCCAACAACTCTATTTTTGATAAAGTTATTCTTACTTCAGAACTTCAAAGTCTCTATATTTTCTGCATATATTTCATTAGCAGGACAAGTAGTAACTGCAGTAACAGAAGAGACCTTTAGAAGTCAACATTATCTAGAGTTAAAAGTGTCTGTAATACAAGATTAAAGCAGTGACTTTTGGCCAGAGCACAGCTTGTTCTCTCTGTGCAAGATTGGTTTCCATCTCTTCTGCAAACCACTTTATTTTCATTAACAGAAAAGCATTATCTCAAGGTTGTGGCAATTTAACTTCATTACTTCATTACTAGTCTACAATTAACTAATTATTAACTGATTTCTACATACATTCTAGAGAGTTTGTTATTTCCACCAGAAAACAAGTGAAACACCTAACACAGAAATACAGTGTCACATTCAGACCAAGTGTCACATTAAATTATGCTAAACAGAATCAGATCTTGACTTAGCCAGCCAGTAAGCTAAAGTGTTAGTTCTTCCTGGGCTACTTACAGGCAAACACAAAGAGAGTAACATTCTCATTTGAAGTTACAATGATTCTTACCAAGAAAATAAAACAGAAAAACTGTACAAGTAGCACAAAAATTTTTTAGCATAAAGTAATAGTTAGCCTATTAATGCCCCTTAGATTTTGGTAATGTGTCAAGTGTCCATATGATTCTGCAGTTTTCCTTCCTCTGTCACAACTCCCCCAACATCAATTCTTTGTCCAGTCCATCCCCAAGCACAGCATGGTATTTCTTCAGGTACTGCAGGACAACTGCAGGATACAGAAGAGACACCAAACAGACTACACAGGTGCATTGAAAGCAGCATGTGTTTCCCAGTTGGAAGTTGTAACATTTGACAGACATTGACAGACAGTCATAGTTCCACCTCCTAGCATGCACACCCCCATACAGCTTACTGACGTCATGGAGAATTTATAGCCTTTGAAAATTCTAGCTGGCATGTAGTAACAAGGACAGGATTAACATGCAGTTGTTACCAGATTTGTCACTCCTTCTACCCAAAAGGGTTACTTTACCACAAAGGTAAGTTTACAGTATGTCAGTGCCTCTAGGCAACTGTTGATGCACACACACTCCCTCCTCCTCCTGAATACTCATAGGCAATCAGAGCATTGGTTCCTCTACAGCAAGTCCACACTGCAGCAGTCTGGCTCTCGTGACTCACACATTGCCAAAGGAAATCCTGCACAGCTACATGATGCTTCAGCCTAAAGGACTTAGCCTCCCCTTGCACATTTCTTCCTTCCGCCAGCACCCAGAGACACAGAGCAGAAAAAAGCTTCATGTTACATGAGGTGTAGAGAACTTCTTTTACATTATGGAAAGGGAAGTATCAGACAATTTTTCCAGGCTGCCAGGAAACTACTTATGTCATAGCTGATCTCTATCTATTGCTGGTATCCTTATCCATTTTCACTTTAGCCCATAGTCATTATATACTAGAAAGGTTTTATCAATTTGTGGATACTGTTGCAGAAGTTTCTTAAATTTCGCATGGATTTTTTTAATTATTTCTTTGGACCACACTAATGCTTACCAAAGGGTGAGTATTTTTTAATGTCAGAAAGATACCATTTAGGTAAAATTCTGCAACAATTAAAATCTAAGGTCAGTAGCTACCAGACCTCACAAACATACCGAAGAGACCAAGTGCTACGGTATGACCTACAAAGATACAAACCACTTGACTAATACAGAGTTTATCTTCCCAGCATAAAACTGCTTTATCTCATCTACAGCAAAGACCAGACCTAAAACAAATAAAAAGGGTCCGACACAGAACTTTCAGTCAAGGACAAGAGGAGCATGTTTCAGAGACAACTGTGAAGGCAAGTCCTATATCCTTGGTTGCCATCACAACATGTGAACCTCATCTTCCCCTCTTCTTGCTCTCCACCTGTCCTCCTAACACCAAAGGACTTCCACAAACATCAAACACAAATGGATTTAAAAAATACAAAGAAACTAAGCCAAAATATTAATCACTAGACGTCAGCTCTTTAATGATGTCAGGTGACTTCCCTTCTCTACTCCACCAGAACACACACACAGAAACACTGGCAGGAATTTCATTGGCCAAGACAAGCTCTTTTTTGTAGAGAAACTAGCTAATGCAGGACCATGTTGCAACTCGAACTATTCAGAGGAAGCTCATAAGCCACTTTTACTATGTAATCTCTAGTCTTCATCCCCATGTTTTCTTTACTATCCACACCTGAAAAAGCTGAACATCCTGGCTGATTCAGGACAAAACCCCCAATCCAAGGCACCCTGAACACAGAGCTGTACAGTCTATCCAGTAACTTCTTGCCTGCTTTCCCTTAGAGACCTGAACATCCTGCACTCACACACACTAGTATTTAAAATTACAAGCACTGTTTCAGTGCTCCAGTGTACAAATTCGCAACTGAGAAAGCAGTTAGGAGGAGTCTTTCACAGTGGAACTCTGAACTGCAGAAGCAAATAAATACAGAGCATGATTTCCAGGGAGACCATCCTACCTGGGACCTGATTTGTGACACTGACAAGACCCTATATTTCTGTGTTCCCAGTTCATAAAAAAGAACTCAGCCAGGAAATCTGCATTTAGTTTGCATTTCTGTTGGGGTACAAATCCCCCTGGGCCCCATCCACACAGGCCCAGGAGTGTGCAAAGATGTGAGGATTGAGTTAAAGCCTTCTGAGAAATTAATATACATAAATCCATGCAGACATGAGGTAGAAATGCAAGTTTAGTTTTAAATAAATAGAGGATTTTCAAGTGCCTTAAGCAAATAAGAGCCTGTGTCAGTAAGTACAAAAAAGACCTAATACCTACTATAAAGTTCAGTAACACTGCCTTTTGCAAAGTCAGTTAATTTCTAGTCATAACAAAAGCAAAGTAGCCTTGCTGAGAATTCCTAGATTGAACAGATAGAGCTGTATGCGTAGAATTTGTGTAAGAAGATATGAATATTAACGTACATCAATTTTAGCTTAGGATAGGTCCAACACTATTATAGAAAATCCGTGTTTAAGCCTGATTGGCTAAAAACAGAATAAAATGCACTGAGAATGCTAGGATGTTCACGCTTAGAGGGACTGAGTATGGGTGCTGCTGCTGCCTCTACTGCTGCTGATAAAATGCTACAGTTTCTGCTTGGGACTTTATGTTAGAAGGCTTCTGCATACTGCTACAGTCTCTAATAACTTTGCCTTCATGAAATTGATTTAACAATGCAATAAAGGATTTTACTTTTACAACCACCCAGCTTTTAGTCTTCAGTGAAGACATCCAAAATTCTCAGCAACACACTTCCACTCCAAACATAATTTGATGAACTCAGCAGCTAAAAATTCTAAAGGAGTTCAAATAAGTAAAATGGACTTTTGAACAGCCTACCATCCTTTTTTTTGTCTTTTTTTAACTTGGATTTTAAGACTCCTTTGGTGTCACTTGCTGAGAAATATTCACTCTGAAGCTTAACTATACAACTTCGGCCATCCCTTCAACTCAGCATGACTTGAAATTACATAGTTCACATTTAGCAGAAGAAATAGCACTTGGCAAAGCATTATACCAAGTATGCCTTCTTCTAGAAGTGAATGGCCATAAACTACCCCATATTTTCTAGACCTATAGCCATATGTGGCATTTTAATCCAAATGAAGATACAAGACAGACACTGAGCTGCTACTGAACATCTCTTTCCCAAGATTTTTAGAAAACTTTGCTTAAGCTCAGTAGACCAGACCTTAACAGAGCCAGCTACTTCAGATGTGTCAAGAAGGACTACACAGGCAGATATGTTTAACTGGATTTCCCAGAGCTGCACACATTTTTCCTGCTAAGATTCTCCATCTGGACATGGCACAGATTTAAATATTCTTTAGCAATATGCTTAAACCACCAAGTCTTACCTTAAAGTTCTTCCTCTGGTCCAAACTACACACTTAAATTTAGGCAGACTTCTTTGTCTCCAAAGTTTAGTTCCTAAGCTTTTCACACGTCTCTTGACAAGGAACATAACAGTTAACATTGTAAGATTACATCTTTATTATCTATTAACAATAATATAATACTTGGATTAAAATGGCTCAAACATCACCATTCTTTCTCAATGCAGTTAACAGAATTATTTTTCAAAATACTTTTCTTACGGGGAAGAGCCAAAAAAGCTGTACTTCATGAAGTATTCAGTTATGCTACAGTTTAACAAAAATGTTAAAAAGCACTTGAGTTTCACATCCCATATCATATACGACTTTTCTCAAAGTTGTTATTTTAAATTGTTTTTGTAACAAATTACTGTTTCCCCAAGTTAAGGGGGGAGGTTTTTGTCCATTATTTCCTGGTGAAAATAAAACCTAGTATGATATACTCTATTATCACTATAATCTCACTTCGCTCAACTAAAGCTAATAGGAATATTTTTCTTTCCTCTAGCGTACCACTACTCAGAGACAAGTATTCCTATTCACCTAGCCAACACTACATTTTTTAGAAGAATCAGTGCTGCCAAGAGTTGCCAGACACACAATTATTTTCAGAAACAGGTTTTCCACAAACCTTCTCTTTGTTTGGATAACAGTCTGTCCTTGTACACCCTCCAGTAAGAGGATTTCTGGAGAGCAAGGGTGTGTGTGAGGTTGACTTCTGGGGATGACAAGAAATCAAAGGAGTGCTGCACACCCAAACATGGGCTTGCAAAAGTTTATATATCACTCTATTGCAAAGTGAATGCATAAAAGAACTGGAATAAAAATGTGACACTTTCACAGCATCACAACAAAAAATACCATTGCTACTAAGATATTAGATTATCTTGCCTTAGTATGTGGTAATAGCATTACTTCCCTACTCCAGAATAAGATGACAAGCAAGCCTTTACTTGCTTGATAAGAAAACTTTACCCTTAGCATTGGTGTTTGAGCCTAAGTTCACACCTCTGTGATATTTACTTACTGTTGACTTAGCAGAAACATTTTTTTTGAACCGGAGAGGGCTTAGAAAAGCAGAAAGAATTTTTAGCTCTCACAAATTCTTACATTTCTGACTATTTAAGCAGGCACAACCAACAGTGGTACACAGGTTTTGGCCATGTTCCAGGCTCTAATCAAAATAGATACCAACAGCAGTGTGTATACAACTCTCAGACTGCTTCTCAAGTCTTTAGCTGCACAGTTTTGCTCCCTTTTCAAAATGAGTGTAGCAATCCATGATTTCTGTTCCCTTTAATATAATTCTGTTTCTGATAATCTAGAAGAAACAGCATTTGTTAAATTTACCAGGCATGGTGTGCTGGGCTGGATTCCTGCCAGCCTGTCATCAACTGTGATCTTATCTCCACCTCCTGTGCTGGTGTCATGAAGGAAACGAAAGCCATACTAGTTGCAATAGCAAGGTAATTTTCAAATATGTCCTTATGATTAGGTAAGCTATAGGAGATTTACTTAAGACAGGAGGCATAAGATCAGACATGCCTTGTCACCTACTCCTGTGTTGAGTCACCCTGGTCCATGCTGCTAAGCAATGCATGGTCTGCCAAGAAGCAACTAAAAGTTCCTTTTCTCTTTCAACACACAACCTCTTTGCCAAGAGAGGGGCCCAGCAAGAACCTTTACCCAAGCCAAGGCATCAACTTCTAGCTGTTTCAAAAAGCTTACCATGTCTAGGGGATTTTCCAAGCATATCGGCAGCAATATGTCAGTAAAAGAAGAACAAACATTTGCAGAACCAAACATGTTTCTACAAAGTCATAACTCTCACACAGATTGACTGGAACTACAAGAAGCAAACCATTCCCCTTTAAGTTTATATATGAAACAGAACTGTCTTTCCATATAGGCTGTGGAAGAAATACAGCTGTCTTTCTAGACTTGTGAATGGCTCAACACTGGAGGCGCTCAAGGCTACGATAGAAAAGGCCTCGAGTAACCTGGTCTGGTGGGAGGCGTCCCTGCCCTGGGTAGCGGGGTGGGGTCTAGATGATCTTTCATGTCCCTTCAAGCCTTTAACACTCTGTAACTCTACAGTGGCTGGCAAACTTTTAGCTACAATTACCAAGGCAATTGTACAATTTACAATTGTAATGACAGTAACTTCCACTGCTCCAAGAAAAGGCTATGTTAAAAGATATTGGATGCTACTTGCCACACCAGAATAGCAGCAGTTCAATATACAAAGAATACCCAAAACCTTAATTAAAAGGCTTACTCTTCTTTTCGGTTATACTGTCTTCCATTCATATACAAGTAAGTATTTAAGTATCATCACCTCCCACTCTTCCTCCAAGGAAAAAACAAACAAACAAACCCAAACAAAGAAACAAACCCCGAACTCGAACCAAACCTCAGAAAAGTAAAATCAAAATTTACTTCCCTTTTAAAATTCACTTCATAGGTACATAGCTTTTCCAATCTACATCAGCTCTGTTTCCCTAAGAGGCACATGCTGCTTCCTACAGTGACCCCACCTTTTCCTATATCTTCTGCACCTTTTTCTCTTCCTCTGAGGATAAACAGCTTACAGGTTAGTAACAGTGAATACTAAATATGAAAATTTAATTGGAATACTGCATACTCCTTTTTCCCTCCTGTAAATCAATAAAACTTGGTTTCTTTGGCTACCTAGCTTTCAAATTTGGTTGTGGTCAACCAAGGAATGCAAATGCATGATTCTAGGAAGCAAATAAGAAATGGGAAAACACAAAAAATAAAAGTAAGCCATCTCAGAACAACATAGGTAGTATAAAATTGGAGTATACATCCTTATTTTGAATAGTAGTCACAAGGAAACACAGTACCTCTCAACTGATAGCAGGTATTAAGTAAAGCAAAGTTTTATTTGAACTTAAGAAATTCAGAACTTCAGAATCTTGGAAGGAGAGACAATAACCTAATTTTCCGTAATAAAAAAGAAATTACTAGTCATGTTTAGTTTTCCATTTGTGCTGCTGAAACAGAATCTGCATCTTAGATGCAGATGTGCTCTGACAGTAGGAAAGACCAACGCACAGAACCAGGAAAAACAGATAAGCCATGTGCCAAAGCACAACACTTCAGAAAAAGCAGACAAGAGGAATACAAATTTTACATTCTTCAGCTGAACAAAATCTGCTTCTCAAAGAAACAAAAGCATACAAGTCAAATGAGGATGTTTAAAAAATGTATCCTTAGCAGAGGAAGCACCCCCACTACCACTTCCCAACTCCATACTTCCAACACATTCTAGTTTTTAAGGTGAAAAAGGCACCACAGTAGTTGCTTCCAGTTCCCCAAAGTCTCTGTGGAAATGCAGCTACCACCATCACTCACCACGGAGACTGCTGAAGAATCCTCAGCATAAACATGAGAGAGAAAATAGCCAGTGCTGCATATTCTATCATTTATTTTAAAGTGCATTATTATATTAAGCTATAGATGTAAAGAAGCACACCACTAGCAAGTTCTTTCATCATAAGTGCAGCAGCTGCTGCAGCAGTAGATGAAACCCTTGAGTACTTAAACCAAGTACTAACCGGCTTTTGAATTAAAGACTATGCTGGTTTCATTTGAAATTAGCTCTGAAGATAAACTGTCCAGGCTAGTAAAGCCAGCCTATACAGTCTTTATCCCTGCTTGGGCAGTTCAAGAGAGTACAACATGCATCATAAGACGTTCATTACCTAAATTTTCCTTAATAGCTTAGTTTAGAGATGAGGCACAGATTAGCTGAATTGGCCAAGCTGTCCTTAATACAAGCCTGTCATGGCTTGTACCTATAACTAAGCCAGCAACTAAATACCACAAGATGCTCTCTCACCCCATCACACCCCACATTCCCTACTCCATCCCCCCAGCAGGGCTGGGTTTCAACCCTGGGGCAGCCAGTTCCAGGTGTACCTGACACCTCTTCAAGTGAAAGCAAACTATAGCCTACACTCTGCTGCCAAAGGGATTGAGAAAAATGCATTATCAATATCGGCGATGGCACCACTTGGCTGCCTTTGATTCCAGCTGTTATTGAAGCCCCAGCATGTCCAGTACAGCAGCACTTGGAGCACTACTGTCAGACTCCACTCTCCCTTAGACTTAACTGCTTGTATGGTGCTATCAGAGGGTAAGCGGGTCCTGCTGATCTCTCCTTGGCTCTGGAGTCGACTGATCAGCTTCTGGGTGAGAATCATGGCGTCTCTGCTGGTGCTAGGCAGGGACACCAAAAGCCCATTGGAACCCTTTTGGACCCTTGAAATGTAGTCTCCTGAGGTAGCCTGTGCCAAGGTTGCACAGGTCTCTGGGGCCAACACAGTAAGGTGCTTTTGCCACTCATTCCCACTCAAGCACACTTCAGCCTCACACAGTCAGCTACTGGGATGCCCTTGTCATGCCGAAAATACAAATGCGTTCTGACTCTTTATAGCTTGACTGCGCACTGGTGTCTGTTAGAGCCTTATACACCCATGGGTCTGATACACTAGGCCATCGGATCCACAGAGTCCAATAAACATGGTTGCTCTTCTCCTCCACCTGACTGGAGCAGGGCCCCTCCACTCCTGATCACTGGACTGTCCATTTCATATAAAGAAAACAAGATTAGAATTTCTTTCCAAAAAATTAGGAGTAAGATAAGACCTTCCACTCTGGTGAACTGCCCACTGGAGACTGGAAGAACAACTCTTCCGGTAAAAAAAAAACAAAAAACATTTGGGAATGTTTTTTCCCTACAACTCAGGCACCAACCTACAGTGGAAGGTAGGTTCTCTATCCCACTTTCTCATGTCCACTCTGTGATCTGTCAGATGAAAACACAGAGCAACCCACTGTGTCTACCCTCTACATCCATCCCCCCTCTTGAGCAGAACACTCACTGTTAATAGCAGAGATACTGGGCCATATAAATGGGGAGTAGGATGTATCTTTTTTTTTTGTTGCTGAAACTTCCCATTTTTCAAGCAGTTTTTCCACAACAAAGCCCATAGGGCATCAGTACTGCCAGAGTTGGCAAGCCACTTTGCCCACCACCACTGCCTCTTTGTCTCCCCAGCTACCCAGCTTTGTCTCATTGCCACCAATAAACTGGCACACAACAAAGGAGCATGGTGCATTCTGGTCATATTACTACTACTATGTGCACTGGATTTCACCTGGATCTGTGGGTAACTGCACATTGTTTTGGTCATAATAAATCACATTTAGCATGGCTGATTCCCTCAGGTACTGGACACAGTGGTCCACTTGCCTGGGTGGCACTTGAATGGATACCTCTCCCTCACACTTTACAGGAGTCACCACCAGACTTGTAGATGATGACTTGTATCCTTTTCCTAATTGCCTTGTTAATGCCCCCTTCTGTAGAAAGAAATCCCAGCTGCTTTCCCACTCTAAAATTCCAGGCTATTAGTCCTGTTATTGCAGCACCAGAGCTAGCAGGTAACAAAGTGCTCATCTGGATGATGGCTGAAGTATCTTCACATATTCCACAGTTCACTCAGGGATAATACTGAATTGTTGTCTCTTTTCTGTCTTTTCATCCTGCTTCACCCTACTTTATTACAAGCTGACTTTTGTGCCCATTTCTTCCTGTTTATACAAGTGACTAATACCTGTAAGGGCTGTTTCAGCTTCAATGCCGGTCACTGGACTGTGACCTTCCTGACATACTTAAAGACCTCCTCTTCCTCTGAGGGTACTGAGTAGGACTCTCCCTTCAGGAAACTATATTGGCTCTGACCGATATCTGCATTGTCCTTCCTGTGTTTTTCAATAATTCCCAGAATAATCTTCTCCACACTTCTACTAGTCACTGAAGCAAGACTGAGAGGCTTGTAGTTTCCAGGATCATCTTTGTAGTCCCTTCTCTTGAGAAAATGTTAGCCAAATTGCCATTGACTGGGACCTCTCCAGATTCCCAAGACCATTCAAAAATCACTGAAAAAGATCTTGTGATGAATGACATCAGCCAGCTCTTTTGAGTACTCTTGGCTGAGTCCTATCAGGCCCCACAGACTTCTGATGATCCAGCTAGTTTTTCATTCTCATGGCCATGGTCCTCCAGCTCAGGGTGCTGGGACATGCTTAGCCCATTTTCAGAGTTGACAAGAGAGGCAAGGAAAGCATTAAACATCTCTGCCTTGTCTATGTCCCTGTTTGTGAAGTGATCATCCTCATCCCATAATGGGCTAATGTTATTTCCACACTGCCTTTTGCTACTGACGTATCAAAGAAAAAAAACCTTTTTTTATTGTTCTGACAGTCCTGGCCATCCTCAGTTTTGGATTCACAAATTTTCTCCTTAAACTGAGGAGCAGCATCTCTGTATTCCTCCCATGTCACTCATGTAATGAATGCTTTTAAAATTTGTTCTAACATGCTCTAGTCAGATTTGTTATTACCTTCACTCACCATACCTCCTATTGGGCACGAGAAAGACTGTCCTGGTTTAACACCACTCAGCAACCAAGTATCACACAGCCACTCAATTTGCTCTCCCCTCCTGCCAGTGAGATGGGAATAAGATTGGGCAGAGAAGATAAAATCCATGGATTGAGATAAAGACAGTTTAATAATTAAAATAAAGTAATAATAATAATAATAACAGTATAGATAGGAGGAAAGAGAAAGGAATAAAACACAAGAAGTGATCCACAATAAAATTTCTCACCACACCCAGACTATCCCCAGGCAGTGACTGGCCCCTCCCAGCCAACTCCTCCCAGTTTATATATTGGGCATGATGTTCAAGGGTATGGAATATGACTTTGGCCATTCAGACCACCTGTCCTGGCCATGGTCCCTCATAGCTTCTTGTGCACCTGGCTGCTGGCAGCACATGGGACACTGAGAAAGTTCTTGATTTAGGGTAAGCACACGCTACTTAGCAACAAACTGAAATCGCCATTATTCAAAGGATTCTCAAACAAAATCTAAAACATAGCATTGCACCAATTAACTCTATCCCAGCCAAAGTCAGGACAAAGCCTTAGAGTTTACCACAGCAAGGGCATCAAATCACCTTCAGATCTGTAAATAATCCTTAGCCTGGCTCCCTTTGGCCAAGCCAGAAATTCTTTTAGCATCTAGATACTTCTTGATCATAAACATTTCTGTCTAGCCACAACCCTCAGATGCACAAGGACTTCGGTTGGGTTTGTGGGTTATTTTTTTTTAATTGAGAGGGAATCCCCAAGTAACCAATTAAGCTGGCTTTAAGACTTTGAAAAACCAGGGCAGCAAAGAGTGAACTTAATGGGAAGCAGATCTGTCCCGCTATTTTAAGTAATCTTTAGACAGTTGGGGGGGGGGGGGGGGGGGACGGGGAGAG